>OX451215.1:189953743-190483913 GCA_949628195.1 Phasia obesa
TCTGGGGAAACCTCTTTCATTTTATTTATTTTATTTTTGACACTAATTGTAGTGCACAAATTCTGTAAAAATTTAAAGCAAATGCCTATTACGATTAAAATACGTCAATTTTATTTATTAATTTTTAGTTTTTTAACTGTTATTTCGGCCATAGTACGTTATGTGAATATTTTAAGAGCCTACCTGTTACGGGTTAAAAATAAGGTCCATATATAAAATTCACCATCGAGACACCCTTTAATTTTGAGATTTATTTCGTATACCTGTTAATATAGTTTTAAATAATCTGTGCAAATTTCCAGCTTCTGGACTATGATAGTTCGAATGATAATTACGTCCCTATCAGTACAGTCTTTATTTGTTGCCCAGATAGTCCTAAAAAAAAGGTTTTAAAGACACACCACAATTCATTAAAAATTATTTATTTATTAATGACTTTAAAACATTATAGAAACAAAAATATATCTTTTATGGGATCTACAGAAGAAGAAAACAATTTTACTTAATTTTGTAAGATTTTGTTTATTTAATTTGTATTTATTATTGCCTCTGTTCTGCGAGTTAAGTGAGAAATTTCTCTTACGAAATTATTAAAGTCAACTTGTTTCATACAGGGTGTGCAAGAGTAAAAGAAGAGGTGATCATAGCTGTTGTCCACCCTGTATAAAAAAAGATAATAATATTATCAACGGAGAAAATTCTGACTTAAGTTAGAGAACATAGGCAAACACCAAGGCGTATACTTAATGGTTTTAATTTCTTTCACATTACTCATACGCAGCAAGGACTATTTTACATACATACATATACATATGTATACGTAAGTAATCAAATACAAAAATAACTATTTTTAATTAAAAATTTAATTTCTATTAATAAAAGTGTTTAAAATATCACACAAATAAGTAAAAAGGGCAATAAATTGTTTATGTCTTAAAAAAAACAAACACTTTTTGAAGAATATTTATTTTGCAATGAACATCTACATATAATGAAAAAATAACATTTCCTTTAATACGTAAATAATGCGTAAAAATAAATAAATACGTAAATATTTATTTCAAATGCCCTTGTTTAACTTTATAAATATATGTGTAGTTTAAATAAAAAAGTAAATTTAAATTGTAAACGCTTGAATGGCAAAGTTAAAAAATAAAGAAATAACAACAATTTTAAAACACATTCCAGCACATAAACAATCTGACAAACCGAATTGAAGAAAAAAATAATAAACTTTTTGGCAAGTAAATAAACATATTGAATATAATCGCACGAAAGAAAAAAATTCAGCAAAAAAAATTACCCAACATTTACTGGGGCATCAACAAATAAATTACGGGAAAATAAGCAACAAAAAAAGAAAAACGTAAGAGAAACATTAGCCAAAATAAAATTACACATATGTATATCACACATATATGTATCTGTACACACACACACACACATACGATAATGGTCAAAGAATTACCCGACGAATTTTCAATTTTAAAAAGATTCCATTGTAAGCATTTTATCAAATACTTTCGCAGATGGAGAGGCGCTAACTGAAACTAACATTTATAAAAAATTATACCATGGGCACCGTAAAATCGCCAGAGATTTTCCTTGATAGAGTACGCTTGTAAAGTTTTTCAAAATTTGTCTTAGGACCGCCTTCGTATATAGTTTTTTTCTATATGTTTGAATGGGACTAAATATACAAACAAATATTTACCCTCAATGTGGCAGCAAAACACATAGGAATATATGTGTTTGATTTATGTTAGTATTTATTTAAAAGTTACTTCATACCAAGAATATCTAGTTTGTTTGTAATAAAGTCACTCTTTAATACTATTATTACCTTGATGTTGCTAAAAATAATTAAATGGGAATCTAGTAAAATTCAAAACTTATATGGGAAATTGTACATAATTCGCTTTATTTATATTAGAATATATATTATTAAAGTTCTATTTATGGAAATCGTTAATGTATGTGACGCAAGCCGACGCAAGGGGCCTTATCTTGCCAGCGGACGAAATAGAGTTTTCAACGTTTTTCGAAAAAGTACTAAATTTTGAACAGAAGGAAAAAAAAATTTAGATAAGCGGGGTTAAAGTTGGATAACTAATTTGTGCAAGTTCGCACTTGCTAAGACAGTCTAATTAAATATGTTAAATCTATACATATAACAAAAAAAAAAAAACTCATTTCCTGTCTGTCTTTGTGTTTATGTTCTCATCACGTAAAAACAGCTGGATGGATTTTAACTAAATTTTGTGATGAGGCACCTTAGTATCCTGACTCCAATATAGAATACTTTTGTCCGCAAAAATATCTTATTTCCAAGAGAAAGTGGAGAAAAAGCAGTGAAAGTACGCTGTTTTTTTGCCGATTTAAAGGTACTGCATACTTTAAGGCATCTTTTATTTATGAAAGCAGGATATTTTGAACATGTTTGCGCAACAGATGGCGCTGTTTAAAAATAATTACAAAATATAAATTACTTATTGTCAAATTGACAATTAAATTTGTATTTTTATTTTGTGGAATTACATTGTTATTAAATATTTTAAACACCTTTTACAGAGCTTCACAATAATTTTTAGAATTTTATATAAATTTTAAAATTTTATCCATGGATAAAGTAAAATTTTATCCATATATAAAGTATACGTATACGTGAAGCACTATAAAATTAGGAATCTTAAAATTTGTTGCGTATTACTTTCAAAGCGAAATCGAACAAATTATTGTTAGGAATCACACAACGTGAGTGGGGCACATCTAGAATTAAATAAAATCCATTTTGCACCTGTTCTCAAGATATCGTTTGGTACAAGAGAAAACATGTTTTTTTTTTGTCCCGTACTGAAAATTGTACCCTTGGAAGCGCTAGGGTGCAACATGAGCATAGAAATTCACTTGCACGATTTTAGTGAGGAGTAGGGTGAAAGGTTTCATCAGAAATTTCTTAGGTAATATTAACGAAAAAAAAATTGTTGAAACTTAACGATAGAAATAGTTAAATCCACATAATTTTTATACGATTTATTCATATAAACTAATTTTATTCAAATTAACAAAATTTCGTTTGTTAAAAGTAAAAATATACAACAAGAGGCAGGCTTAAGGTAGTGGTAGACTTCGTTCTCACCAACTGACGATTGATAATTGAAGACAAGTTTCTCGTATTCCTTTATCTGGGTTTGGTTGGTTAAATAGATGATGCTTACAACTAAACACTACCCTAAGTAGATTAGATACAAGAGTGCTGATAACGGACGTGGCTGTCTAGAAAATGTGCATTCTGCTCGTGCTGGTGTCTAAAAATTTTCCCAAATTTTTCTTTAATATTTTCACCTAATTTTTAATTTAATAAATTCTTTTTTAGAGAGAATAAAAACGAACTTAAGCTTGACTATAAATTTCATTGTACGTAATATTTCAATTAAGCTTAAAAAAACATATAAAATTTTTACTAAAATTTTGTTAAATTAACAAAAATTTTTTTAAAACAGTAGTAGAATATTTTAAGAAAAAAAAAAACTCATAAAATTAGTTAAATCTTCATCCCTAAAAGAAGTTAATGAGAATAATTTATCTGTTGATTTGATCACATTTTCGTTAATTTTATTAAGTTTTTTTATTTTATTTTTGAAGAAAATTGAATATATGAGTTGCTTTCTTTGAAAGTGCTGGGTGCAAATCTATTTTGACAAAAAATTAGTTAATGATAAAATTGAATACAATTTACTATCAACTTTTTATTTATAAATTTTTTCCAAAAGAGTCTGTTAAAACTGCAATATTTGTATCATTACAAATTTTAGTAGTTAATGAAGTTACAAATATAATTACCTTGAAAATGGTGTACGATTAAGACCACTTTACTAAAAGACATACATACTACAGCAACACTCTACGACACAATCTCAAGACATCAACAGAAATAACCGACAAATTTAACAATAGCGGAGTATACAGACTTACTTGCACCTTCAACTATACATATATAGGACAAACGGGACGAACACTAAAAACAAGATATACAGAACACATGCGCTCGTACAAACGAAAAAGAGAGGACTCCAACTTTGCACTACACCTTGAAACTCACGAGCATATACCAAGGAAAATAGATGAATGTATGACATTGCTGCATCCTAGCAAAAAAGGACGAAGACTAGACATTCTTGAAAACATGGAAATCTACAAAACGCGAACTTTTAACGGAGATATTATTAACGAACAGGCAAACACAACCTCAGATACAATTTTCACACCACTAACACTTCTAAAACATTCTACCAAACGAAAAACACCTGCAGACGGAGACACTTACCTAGCTAACAATAAAAGACGAAAATACTAAATTATCAACTGACCTCATATAAATATATCAGGTAGCAAGCAATCTACCTGTACAAGACCATTTAAATAAACACCACCATAATGAACAATTACCTAAACTCATTACTATTTATACTAAAGCAGATAATACTAACTCTCCAGTACCATTTTAAACACGGCTTGAAAATGATTTCTTTACATCGAAAGCGCTCGCCAAACATACCAAAACAACAGCCAGTGACGACGGTCTTCACCGAAAGGTATGACAACAGTACTACATTTTACTACATAATTTCTTTAGTGCTTTTTTAAATGAGTGGCAAGATTGTAAAAGACATAAAAATTTTCATAGTTTTCCGGAATTTCGCCTTTTCCCCGTTTATTATTATAATAAATACAAAACCCTTAAAAGATGCAATTATAAGAAGGCGAAAAATATTAATGGTGAAGAAGTAGAAGATATGTAGAATAAGGGTTATAAAAAGCAAACCATATACAATGTTCTATAAAAATTTATTTAGTAAGAATGAGGATTTTAAATTACTAAATTTATTGGCCTTGCGGGTAAGACTACAAAACTATGGAAATATAGTACAAACACGTTTATATCATCATTCCAGACACATCAAGTTCGAAAATTTTACAGATATGATTGATTTATGAACATATATCCCTCCAATATATCATGACTATTTTGAAAAAAATTATCATAATAAAAAAAAGTTTAAATATATTAATAGTAAGATTATAAATAATGTTGGTTGAATAAAGCCTTTTTAACCGACTTCAAAAAAGAAGGAGGTTATCAATTCGTCTGAATTTTCTTTTTTTTTACGTATGTAACCCGCAGAACTCAGCCAACCGATTTTAATTTTTTTTTCTTTATTTGAAAGGTTATGCCTTCAGGTTAGTCGCGTTTTAAAAACAGTTGTTAATTATATTAAAAATTATAGGGTGTCCCCATAAAACATATATGTTTTTTACGTGTATTAAGAACCGTAAAGGGCACCAAATTAAAATTTTAAAAAAATTGCGTGTCGCTATAGCTCTTAACGGCAGATATTAATAAAAAAATAAATTTAAAATTTAAAGGGTGTCCCCATAGGTGCCGTAATTTGACCTATATGTGCTTATATTTTGAACCATTATAGACAAAACCTTGAAAATTTTACAGAATGTCGATTACTATGACCGTTATAATAAAATGTATAAATATTCAAAATTTTAAATTAAAGGGTGCTCCAATAGTTCATTTAATTTGATGTATATGGCCATACTTTTGAACAGTTGTACACAGACCGCTGAAATTAACGAAGAACCTGTATTGCTAAGTCAGCTATAACAAAGAGTATAAAATTTGAATTTGGAAATAAAAGGGTGTCCCAATAGTTAATGTAATTTTATGTATTTGGCTAAACTTTTGAATTGTTATAGAAAGACAGCTAAAATTTTCAAGGAACCTGTATTCCGAGGTCCTCTATATCACTTATACAATTTTAATTTAGAAATTAAAGGGTGTCCCTATATTTCTAAATTGATCTATATGGCCCTATCTTTTGAACTGTTAAACACAAATACTTAAAAATTAGGCTGTATGTCGATTACATAGTTTGATATAATAACAAGTATAAATATTTGGAATTATAATGTAAAGGGTGACCCAATAGTTCATGTAATTTGATACGTATGGCCAAACTTTTCAACCGTTATAGACAGACCGTTGAAATTTACAAAAAATCTTTGAGGCTAAGTCCTCTATAACAACAGGTCTTCAATTTAAAATTGTAAATTAAAGGGTGTCCCAATAGGAGATGTTATTTGATCTATGTGAGCCTATCTTTGAAACCGTTATATACAGAGGCTTGAATGGTGTCCCCATAAAAGACAGATGCTGGTGAAAATAGCTTAACTTTTGAACAGTAATAGGAAGAGGCTTGACATTCACATAGTCTTTACTTTTTTTCCCTCTAATTTTGGCGCATATTTTATTTGGTTTAAATCTAATTCTTACAGATTACTTCTTGCATTTTTAGTTTAGAATTGGTGGCCTTTTATCTGTTTTGAAGTCGGTAAAAAAATAAAAATTTCATAAAAAGAAATTGGTTTGTTTCAATTGAGACCCGGTAGTTGATATTTAGTAAATGTAAGATATTTATTTTTTGCTAACTTTGAAAGTGGTATAAGTCCTCTTAAAGTCATTAAAATTATAAATTTTTGTTAATCGCACTTAAAAAATTACTACTTTATAAATTTAAATCAATTTAAAATTTAAAAAATACAAAATACAAAACTAGTGTAATAACATATATTCATATTTTTGTTTAATGATGAAAAGATATTATAAAGAATTAACGTATCATAATAATAAAAATATTTTATGATAAAATTCAACTGTCCTCAAGCTTAACTATTTTATTTAAATTGATAAAGAATAAAGTTTTATAAAAAACTAACTACAAAATTTAGTTAATTTAACTAATTTTTTATTATATTTACACCCTATTAAATAACGAAAAGAATTAGTCATATTGAAGAAATTTCTTCAATATAAGAAATTAAATTTAATAGAACACTTATGAAAGAATTCAATATATAGACGAGTGAAACGGGAGAATTTTGGGATAGCGCTCATCATAAAATGAGGTTGGGGATTGTGACAACCTACCATTTATCCTCGATCTATGAATGGATTGAGAGATAAAAGATGGCTTTTTTGAGGTAATAAAAGTCCCTTTGATAAAAGGTCATGTTCAGCTAAATATAAACGTTGACATATGTAGCTTGATTAAACTAAATTTTACAAATAAGATTTCGTTGTGGGCTAGTATGGGACTTAAGTATTTATGATTTTTTCGATGTTCAGGGTGAGTTCCATGGAAAAACCGAAATATATAACACAAGCCTCGCATTGCCCTGATAATTTCTGAAAAACGTCTCAAAATATCAGATTCGTCTAACTGGGTTATATGAGTCCTCACAGGTCGAGACTCTTCGACTGTTTCAAAACTCTTACAACCTCGAGGCCATTCTGAGCAAGAGAGTTTCAACCAAGGTGGTCCATAACACCATAGTGAGCTTTCAGTGAGTTCTTTTGATGTAATACCACGCGAAGCTAAATGAGCGGGATTGTTCTGGGACTCAACATGGCTCCAAGTATTTTTTACCATTTTTTCTACAATAGAAGCCAATCGATTGGCCACAAACGTTGTCCATGCGTAGGGGGGTTTTTGAAGCCACGCTAAAACTATGGTTGAGTCATTCTAAAGGAAACATTCATGTGGAATTGAACTTAGCTGACTTCGTACAGAATGTAAGATTTTGGCCAATAACTCGGCGCCACATAATTCTTTTCTCGGTAAAGTTATAAACTTTAGAGGAGCTACTTTTGTTTTAGCCATTAAGAGATGAGAAGAAACTTCGCCAGATGAATTTTTAGCACGCAAGTAGAGTGTGCCTGCATACGCCAATCTGACGAGTCACAAAATCCGTGGAGCTCAATCAAGTCATGGTTACAAACCGGGGGATTTTAATTGCCTTGATGTAAATTAAATTAATTAAATCGCCTGTAGCTTGTTAGCTGTATAATAACCTACTTTTCTTCAATTCTATACCCCATTTTACAGTATTTAGTTAAATTTTTGGTTCAGTGCTTTAGAAATATCAAGACATTTGGAAGGCTTCTGAGAAAACTCAGATATAATGTAAATAATGTTAGAGAAAAAAATATTCAGGATACCTTAAAGATCTTCCAAAATGTTACAGAAGCCAATCCAATGCAAAAGACTGGTTATAGATTTACTAACGTACTTTCGAGAACAAATATTTAAGCATATTTATGTGTCCAATTATTTGTCACCCATCTATGAATAGATAAAAGAAGTAAAAATGCAAGAAAGATGTAAAATTTTAGTTAAGCTGACATATTAATGCTCAGACTTGAAAGTATGAATGTATTGCTATGTTTCTATTTTTTGTCTTTCATTTTCCATAAGGAAGTGTATGTATGTGTGTAAATTTGTATGCATTTTGTTTCTTTTCAAACGGCAGTTATGTACTTTCCTTATCGGAATAAGTTTATTCCGTTCAGTGAACTGAAAAATATTGTTTACCTCATGGTTTCCCTCACATATGTGTTTATTCTACAATATAATATTTATAAACACAGAAAGAAATATAACACAGTTGAGAAAAAATAGTAAAAATTTACTATCATAGTTATATAATATTTTTTGACATTAAAAATTGCATTTCATATGGATCAAATTTTCTCTAGAAAGAAGATAACGCTTAGAGTATTCCCTATTAAAAATTATAAATTTTTGTAAATAATTTTTTTTTTTACATAAATACTTTTGCTTGAAGTAACTAGGCTACACCAAACAAAAGTAGCGCTAATAAGAGCATCTAGTCAGTCTGGTAATGTGCTATATCGTTGCACAATGGCTTTCTATTTTAGAACAGTCCGGTAGCTCATGAATCACTCGAACTGTAGCAAACTTATTACCAAAGTAAGGATATCGAATTTAGCCGAAAATATTACTTCTTTAACGCGGTGCATTTTCAACTCAGAGAAAACAAACAAAGAAAAAAAACGTGGTTAAAGTAACCATAATCTGAGATAAACATATTATGATTGAATTTTATGGCTGTAGTCAAATCATATTATTGTTAACATTAGAATAGTATTGTTATATCGGGTGGTTAAATTTTAAGGGCCGTTGTTGAATGTGAACCACACCTAAACGTCAAGTTTTTTTCTGCATTTAATTTCACATTTCTCAATTTCAGACCAACCCAATTTGAACCATGGAAATTCATTCAGTGTATGCTCGTACAGCTCGTACTGCAGAAAATATTTCTGCTGTTCGCGATAGTCTGGTTGAAGAGTCGTTCTCCTTAACTCGTCGTCGTGCCCAAAAATTGCACCTCTCACGCTCGTCATTGACTTGCATTTACACGCTTACAAGGTGCACTACTCAAGACCTAAAGCCTCTTGATCATTTGAAACGTTGCCAATGGTCAGAATGGTGGCAAGAAATGGCAATGCTGGATGATCAATTTTCGAAGAAAATCATCTTCAGTGATGAGGCACATTTTCACCCCAGTGGATTCGTCAATAAGCAGAATTACCGCATTTGGGCTAATGATAGTCCAAGAGTGATTGTCGAAAAACCAATGAAACCCACAAAGAGTGACTGATTGGTGAGGTTTATGGGCTGGCGGTATCATCGGGCCGTATTTTCCAAAATGAGGCCGGTCAGGCAGTTACGGTAAATGGTGTTCGCTATGGTGAGATGATAACGAACTTTTTTTGTGGCCCGAATTGAAAGATATGGATGGTGACGACGCACAGTGGCTGAAAATCGTTTTTCGTTGGCCAAAATTCTGTAACTTTTGAACCGATCAAAATATTGAAATAATTTTTTTTTAATGGATAGATATTTAGCTCAGCTTGATTCAGTTTTAATTACATTAAAATTGATTGAGGACTTTTTAAGGAATTCGAGGTCAAAGTTGAACATTTTAATTTTTTTAACTTTCAGAGTGAAATATGGGTTTATTCTGTGTGTAACATAGTAAAATATCCCTCTAAGATACAAAAAAGTATATATATTCTTGATCAGTGATGAAATCTAAGACGATATAGCTATGTCCGTCTGTCCATATGTCCGTCTGTCCATCCGGCCGTCCGTCCATTCGCCTGTCTGTATGAACACGATTCAGTCTAAACGAAAAGAGCTAGACCCTTGAAATTTGGTACGTATATATCTTGAAGGATAGGGCAGGCTAAGTTCGTAAATGGGCCAAATCGGACCAGGGGGAAAAAAATTCCCCTAAGAAGAACTAAACCAACCCCTGAAAAACTACACACTTTTACAAGTTTTTTTGTAAATTTGTTAAGCAAATGAAACATTTTTATGTCAAAGAAGGTTCAAGGTCTTTACCCTGGAGCCAGAAAATCATAAAAATTTATTTTTGGACCCCGCCCCCTTTTTGTGGGCGTTTATATAGCATATTTTATGAAAAATAGTGTCAATAATTAACAAATTGTATTACCTAAGCCTAGATTGCATAAAAAGTTAATTTTTAAGCTTTAATGACGAATGGAAAATGTACTCGGATCTTCTGCGCTACCTTCACCTCACCACCCCCCCCAAAAAAAATTTTTTTTTTTGGTTAAGCAACAAGAAAATATAATTTTTATTCATTTGACTTAAATATTAATTGCAAATATTCCATATTTTGTTCTGTGCTATTTCTGTTCTTTAGTAGTTTTTTGGCTTCTTCATCTAAATCCCGATGGTCCACTTTCCATTGATTTCGAATACTGGATATGAACGGATCTGACGTTGCCAATAATATATTAAATAGATCTTCATTTGTTGAATTCCGTGAAATTTTCCTAGTATTGTGCTCTCTATAAAATATGTAATCCTTGTTCCTTTTTTCCTGAGCCTCCTCTGATAGATCTCCAAGTGGCACCAAATGATATTTAATGACATCTTCACCATGATAAAGGATTTTGTGAACTGTTGCAGACATATTTCTCCATGGGTAGTTAGTTGTATATATTTTTGCAGTTTCCTTAGCATAATCTCCAAATTTTCTACAGTCAATTTCTTCATTGCACGCAAGTACTTCTAGTATTATTTTAAATCTGAAAATAAGGTTGAAATCCACTCCTGTTATTTCAGATGCTGTTTCTGGATCTTAAAAGAATCTTCTTGCGGTATTGCCATCATTTGTATTGCCTGACCCTTGTTTTGGCTGATCTATAATCAGTCCACGTTTGCGATATTCATCTTGAACATGTTTCTTTTTTGAACTTCTTAACTCTTTGTTGGTCACGTTGTTTCTTATTGATCCTGAAGACCCGAAATCCAAATCATAACTGATTTTTAGTATGTGTTCCATAAGTCGTATTCTTGCGTGTAGTGGTGATAATCCAAATTCATATGCATCGGTATTATCTAATGATTTTGCTGGGACTTGGTTTAATTGGGTTGATGTTGCTTGGCATATAATGCAGCTGGATGCAGCCTTCGTGTTAGTCAAAGCCTGACCCACTTTTCCATCTATCATTGTCAGGACTAACTGGTAGCTTACTTCAATTTGCTGACCATCTAACTGTAATTGTAATGGCTGTAATGCTGTAATTTGGGCCTTGATATCACTAATTTCTTTATTAATAACATCATTTGTTTCTTTTTTGAATTGAAATTTGATTGGCCTGCAGTATTTCGTAGAAGATGGTGTCTCATTTTTCCAAATATCCATTGTTTGCGTTGTACTAGTCGAAGGCTCTGAATCTTCCAAAATCTTTTTCAATCGCAATGGTACAAATGATACGATGAACATATCTGAGTCAGAAATATTTTCACATACAGCTTGTTTATATTGTTTTTGTCCCGAAGAACCATCACATTCCCATTTACAAAAAAGAATTAACTTTGTGTTTCCGTATTTCTTCAACTCATTTCCTGTTATTGATTGCAGCAAGCGTGCGGCTGTGTGATCAAGTAGAGATTGTAGTTGTACCTCTGCCGAAATTGGTGTGATTGTAATAGCGTCCTTTGATGGCAAACAGTCCATTTTAGCAGCGGTTATGTGATGATATGCTGGATATATATTTGAGCCTTTTTCAATCGCACGCTGTCTGAGTTTAATATATTGCTGTTTTGTTAATTTCAAATCCAGAAATAATGCTAATGCCTCCTCATTTGTGTACTGTATTGCATCATTCGGAGTTGGTATACTTTTAAGAATCCGTTTTGTTCTCGGTGGACTAGCTTTAACAACTTTTTCAATGATATCCACTTTTGTAAATTGGTTCTGTGATCGTAATTGATGTAGGAAAGATTCTTTTATATTTGTAGAACCAAAGGCATCGTTAATATCTTTAAGCTTCCGCCTCTTAGATCTATCGCTGCAATTGTCCACTAATGATTTGCGTGGTCTTCCAGCCTTATCTTGCTTTGCTGTTTCTGCAGCGACAGTAAGTTGACCTTCTAACCACTTTGCACTTTTTATATAAAATTTTTGTTTACTGTACATAACTTCTTTGTAGCGTTTTTTAGTGCTTTGACGATTCGGTGCTACACGAATTTAAGTTTAATTTTATTTTAACGTAACTAAGAACATCTTCCTGATTTTTGTTTCTAAAATACACTTCGGCCAGTTCTTTATAACTGAAGCTCTCCATTTTCTTTTGAATATTTTTATTTGCGTTTGTTATGTTTTATCCGTACACTTAAAGGATTAAGTTATTACTGAGTAATCCCTTAACGAATCCGTACTTTTATAAATTTTTAGATACATGTTCTTCACACACTGATCTTTAATTTCATAGCAGGTAGCGCTTAAATTGAACAAAACTGCACTCATGCGTCAATATGGGGTTGTTTTTTAACTTTAGTGGTTTAATGTCGCAATTATTGTTATAAAATTGTTTATGACTTTGGTTGACCCTAACATTTGATAACAGGTAAATTTAGAAAGAGATCATATGCTTCCTGTAGAGCCTATTGTGATAATTTTATTACTTATTTTTTGCTGATCAAAACAAAGCCATAAAACCCTTTCGAAGGTATTAAATTTATTTTTTTTTAGTTATACGTAGCCTAAACTAAAAAAATAAACTTTTAGGCAAAAAAGTGAAAATTTAATACACCATTGTATATGATTTTTTTTAGAGTAATTTCATTAAAATGAAAAAAGTGTTCTACAGGCGGCTCGTGGCGGGTGCAAAAGTATATATAGCCTTAAAGAGGACACTTTCACCTTTCTCGTGGTTGTATACGTTTCTTGTTCCCTTTTGTTCCCTAGAAGTTCTATTCCACTAAAGTTTAAATTTGAGGAAAATATAGTAGTTTCATAAATATTTCATAACGCCCCTAATATTAAACGCTAGAGCTGTGTCTACTTACAACAACTAAAGACAATAATCCTACCAACATTATAAAAAAAACCGCAGACCATTATCGATGATAGCTTGCGAGTAGTAACCATTTAATTTTGATAAAAAACCAAAGAAAAACACCTTTTTCTGAAATTAAAAAAAAAGTTGAGTTTGACAGCATGCCACGCCCACAATTATCAATATTTTAACATAATTTTTTGGCTACCTTAATTTGGATATATTAACTACAAAATGACGTAAAAATTTTAAAAATCGGAGACAAAAAAAAAATTTACTTTTGGCCAACGAAAAACGATTTTCAGCCACTGTGCGACGGTGCCACTTGCCATACAGCTTACGTGGTGGCGATGTCAATTGGCCGCCAAGATCATGTTATTTGACACCGTTGGACTTCTTTCGTTGGAGTTATTTGAAAGAAAAGGTGTACGTCGATAAGCCAGCTGAAAAGACACAATTATTTATTAGTTTATTTTTTAAGTCTTCGTTATGAGAAATGATTTCGAATTTTGAAACATAAACCAGTAAAATAAAATTCTAACAATTTTAAAAAACTAAACTAAATGAAACTTAAAAAAATATTTGTTTGGTTTTAGTCATACACTACTTACTAGGAAACTTATTATATTTAATATTATATTATGATTGTAAATACAATATTATTTTGCACCACTAAGAAAACTTTGATTGTTATTTGAAAATTGTATAGTTCAAACAAACCATGTTGTATTTTTTGTTTTGGTAACCATAACTTGTTTATCGTTAACATATATTGTTGCAGAGAAATGAGTAAAGATATTGTGATTAACAAGTTTTCTTATTGATATAATGGGATTTCCTTATTGATAAATCCCATTAAATAAAAATTGATGTGGTAGACCTTAGCCATGTTTTACCTCTGCGCCATATGAAAACAAATAACTGTAATGTAAAATCTCTGTGGTATTTGATAAACAGGGTCAATATTACATTTATCAATGATATGATCATGAATTGGCTACAATCATACTATTAAATTATAATATGATGCTCGTTTGTATACTTGATTACTTAAGGGCATACACGAGTACATGTTTATATTTTCTTATTCCCATATTCATAAAATGAATAAAACTTACTTGAAATGCATTTTAGAAAAAATTTTTTTATGAAAAAATAAAATCGTTTTTGAAATTATAAAAAATTTCTTTAAAATTAATAAGTTGCTTCCGTTTTCTGCGTGTGTATTCATATAAGTTAGTACGTCAATTTTTTTGCCATGCCATATCGTCACATTATTTGCCCTTTTATTCAAACGATTATGTATCTTATAGCAAAAATATATACATAAATGTATGTATTCATAAATATATATATATAATGTACCGTTAATTCTAAATACAGACTTCTTTTATATTTTATTTTTCTTAGTGAAATGTTATTCATGTATGACAATGCAATACATACGAGGAGATATATATTTATAAAATTTTAACTTTACATTTTTATTTTTATAAAATTTTTTTAAATAATTTGTTACCAATATCATGTAAATATGTTTATACTAGCTGCGTCCACACACGTTGTGTGCGTCCTGTTTGAAAGTAATCCACACCAAATTTTAAGACTCTTAGGTATTTACTTTATATAAAGGTTCTTATCCCTGGATAAAATTCTAAAATTCTAAAAATTATATGTAAAAGACAGACCGGAAATAAGTTACTCATTCTTTTAAAACAGCGCCATCTGTTGCGCAACATTGCTTAAATATACTGCTTTTAAAAATAAGAGATGCCTTAAACTTCACTGCTCTTTCTCCACTTTCTCTTGAAAGGAAGATCTTTTTGCGAAAAAAAAGTATTCTATATTGGAATCAGGATACTAAGGTACCTCATCACAGAACTTTGCTAAAATCCAGTAGTTTTTAGGTGATGCGAACACAAAAAAAGAAAGTCAGACAGACAGGAAATGAGTTATTATTTTATTATATACTAGCTGTGCCCGCCACGTCGTACTGGGCGTACTGACAATATTTTGCTCGATTTTGCTTTGAAAGTATTCCACACCAATTGTAAGACTTACTTTTATAGAGTAGCACCTACAAAAGAAAAATGCAACTAAACTAAGAAGGAACTAACAATAATAGAATTTTATGGCCAGACTCAAGTCGTAGCCGTAGTAAGTAATTCATATTTTGTCAGCGCCATTTGTGATTATAATATCCCATTTTCAAAAATTAAAGGTGCCGTGCCGTACGAAAAACTTAAAACTATCATTGTTTTAAAATATCCCACTTTAAAAAATTAAAGGTGACGTACGAAGCAGTAAGAAAGTACTGTATAAAAATACGGGAAAGCGTACTTTCAATGTTTTTCTCCACTTTCTATTGGAAATAAGATATTTTTGCGAAAGAAGCATCCTATATTGGAACCAGGATACTTAGGTACTTCCTCACAAAATGTTGTTAAACTCCACCCAGTAGTTTTTACGTGATGCGAACACAAACGAAAAGCAGACAGACAAACGGAAATGAGTTACTATTTTATTATATGGATAGATATAGATTTAATAAAAATACCTTTTACAGTTCCGTTTGTAGTTGTTACAATAGTTTAGAACATAAAAATTTTTATTTGTAAAGTTGGATCTCTCGCTGTCTCTCTCTTTCTCTCAGCTGAAGGGAATCACAATGCAACCGCCGGAAGTTCGCGAGGATATGCCATTTCTGGCACAACCCTTCTTAACCCAACCTAATCTGACCTAACCTAACCTAAAAATTAATCTACATATGAAGAAAGGACGATTGAAATACATAGATTTGAAAGAAGGTTTTGGCAGGCAGAAAATACAAGATATGCTTAAGATGACAATTATAGGGGAAGTTGAAAAATGAACCAAAGACTTTTACATCGAATTTAAAGTCCATATCTTTTATATTTCAAATAAACTTTAATTGAATACAAGTTTTTTTGTTATTTTTATTGGTAACATATATTTTCTAGTTTTTGAGCGAAAAAAATATTAAAGAAATTCTGCAGAGGTCGTAGCAAATAATAATCTGGGGAGATAATATCCTGGGTATAAAGTGGATGCTTTAAGATTGGGGCTCTCTTATTTTTTGCTAAGTCATCACTTTAAACACCTTTGTGTTTTTGTCATCTTTATGATAAAGGGTGATCCATTTCGAGGTTCCCTACTTTTTGAAAAAAAAAAAAAAAAAAAAACAAAAAGTTCATATTTAATGTTGAATGTTTATTATTATTGGAAAGAACATTCTTTGGCATTTATTTTTTGAAGATTATATCTATCAAATGTTGGACGTTACTACGTCGCAGTTGGTCCATCCGTTGGGTCATTCGAGCATTTCGGCTGGTAACTGGCGAATGACACGCGTGATGTTTTCCTCCATGGCCTGAATCGAAACGGGTTTGTCCGCATAAACTTTAGACTTTACATATCCCTACAGAAAAAAGTCTAGCTGTGTGATATCACACGATCATGGTGGCCAATCGACCGGCCCAAAACGTGAAATTATGTGCTCATTGAAATGTTCTCTCAATAAATCCATTGATTGATGCGATGTGTGGGAAGTGGCGCCGTCTTGCTGAAACCAAGTGTCGCCGAGATCACGAGCTTCCATTTTATGTCGCCATTGACGGTTACGTTTGCATTCATTATGATCGGTCAAAAAAAAAAAATGCTACTGTTACCTCGCAATGGAACACCCTTTACAATAAAGTACAATTAAGCGTATTTTTGTAAATTTTTGTGATTTACAAACAAATTTGTTTAAGTGATTTATTTTTTTATATTTCATCACACATAATATCATAAGTATCATTGTTTTCTTTAGGTGAAAGTACTCAAGGTGTAGAATGGCATTAAAAATTAAAAGGAATTAATTTAACCGTTACCTGGGTGTGCCTGGTGTACTTCGGTGGGCTAGCATGTAGTGGACTACAAGTTGGCATGAAGACCAAAAAGTTTCTTGGATATTATTTGGGTGCTTACAACTAGTTAATTGAGCTAATGACAGGTCATCGAAACTTCAAGTATTATCTGGACAAGTAAAAAATCGAGGTAACACGATACTTGCCGACTGTTCCTGGAAAAAGGCTAAGACGGCAGAGCTCATTTTATGTGGATATCCAGCAGAGTGGCTAACATAAAAAGGCTTTGGGTCATGGACAGATACATATTTAAAATGTAGATGCTGTGGATATTTAAGCTTTGGCAAATGTTGGAAATTACCATAGGCTCTGTGATGAGGAAGAACGTGGACATGTAGCAGGAACCAGTATGAAACCAATACAGTCGAGAGTAAAAAGCTAGTGACAGCATGAGACTCAGTGGAAGTAAGGCAGTCGTAAATTCCCAGTCGCATACCAGAAATCATTGAGGAAGAAAGGGGGACGAAAAGGGACCCAGAAAGGGACCCCGCCCCTGCAAAAAAACCGCTATGTGAAGAAGTTACATTAGCACTTTCCTATTTGTTTTATCAACATCATAGGCCATCATAGGGTTTAAACTAGCAATAGCCCTTTCAGTATCAACATCATCAGATGGCAACGAAAGTAGTTTAGCAGGGAATCTGTGGAATAGGGATGAAATTCATCGGAATTCCAGTATATATCTTAGGCGTTTCGTGACATCTCTTAGTCTGTTTTTAAGTTGCAGAAATTTGTGTGATTGCCACTCTCTTTTCGAGATCTTATTTTTGCAGTCAAGAACTGTTCGGGTTTTTGTTAGAAATAAAGTGGTAAGATACAGCTATGGGGAGGAGGTTATGGCAAAGAAAGGCACACAATCAGGCAGAAACAGACGATAGAAGGAGAAAGGGTTGCCATACAGGGCACATTGGTCAAGACAAGCCATCAATGTGGTATCTATGCCTCACCAAGTGGGAGTGGGTTGGAAAACTAACCGCAGCTGCTCAGAAAGGAATTAATCCTGCTTGGTTTCAATACTGAAACACAAGAGGGGCTCTCAAAATATCGTTGTCCAAGATGCTGAAGACGTTGGCATTCTAGTGCGACCAATTCTTTTTGCATGGGTTCCAAATAAACAATGCCCAGTGACCGTTGATATCAAGTCACGTCACTGCATTTTCAGCATCCGAAGTAGCAAAGCCGTTCTTTTCTAATCGTGTAAGGGCTAGATTATCCTTGCCATTAAACAATTCGACTCGTTGGACCATCTGACCTGGGCCATATCATAAAGAGCACAATTTATTCGTTGCCCGCAAGCAGAAAGGGGAATGCCACAATAGGCGTCAATGACATCAGCAGCAACACAGTTACTTAAGGTAGTCGCTTGTCCCCGAAGCCATTTAGAGGGGAACGTTATATTTTCCGCCATAGTATTTAAGGATGTCCTGCATACGAGGATAAGATTTGATGTACTAAACACACTTTTAGGGACATAATCTCTATTCGATCGCATATGTTGTAGGGGAATAAAATTAGAAGAAATATCTATGTTTCGATCAAAGTCTTCGAGGGAGATGTTTGTTGATTGCATGTAGTTCTCACAGAAATCACGCAGTAGATAGTGCTTTGATCGGACCTTTATCAGTATTATCGAACCTCCTATCGCGCTACCACGAGGGTCCTTAGTAGTTAACATAAAAAATTAAAAAATCTATTTGTTAAATGAGTCTTTGGTATTGCTATGATATTAATTTGTATAAATATAGTTGAAACAGTAGAGAGAATTCATGTTATAGACAAAGTTGGAAATATGATAAATCACTAAATGCTAAATTTATAAATCAAAGCCAAACAAAACTTTTTTGCTGGCTTATTGCTTTATTTTCCACTAATTATTGGCGACCGTCGTTTTTATTGTTACATTTTGTAGCAACCGTAGTTGTTGGTTTAGAATTTTGCATATAAAAATTTGTGTATATATTCGTCCTTTTTAAAAAAGGGTTAGAAAATATAAAAATACAATTTTTTATCACTGCTATTTTGGGTAATATTTTTTGTTTATATTCTTTTTTTTGCTTATTTATGAGTAAAATGTATATGGGTGCTTGTGCATTTCTTAAATTTTTCATTTAAGTATAACATTTTCATGGATTCGAAAATAAAACAGAAACAAATGTGAATGACCCCAATGTGATGTTGATGTGTGTGTGTGTGTGTGTGTGTGTGTATTTTAAACATTGTTGCAAATATTTTTTGTCATGATTTAATGAACAATTTTGTGATTTTCTAACAAAACAAAAAGTTTGAGCACTTGAAATGGATTTGAAATGAAATTTAACATAAAAATATGTTTTTGAAAATTTTTAAATGAAATCCAAAGTACTTATTCCTAAAAAAATACTTATTTTTAAGTGGAGTAAGCTAAAGTTTAAAAATTAATTGAATTACATACTTTCAAAAATACTAAAATACAAAAGAATAAAATATGAGAACTACAATTAAAAATAATTTAATATAAAAGCAATTTTTATTGCTTCTTTAACACTACTACTAACTTATCAATTTACTCACTCTAAAGCATTAAATATGATACTTATATATAGGGTGATCGATAAGTCTCTCTTCTTGTTTGGTTCTCGAGATATTTAAAAGGATTTTACTGATTTAAACTTAAAAGAAAGACTATGGTTTTGACAAAACAAGTAAACAGATGTTAATTAAACTTTCGAGTGTAGCAGTAATATTAATCCGTTTTATTTTGAATGCTGTTCTGCGTCTTCATTATTTTTCTCCAGTATGGAAGGTTTCTCTGATTGCGATGAGAAGTAAGTAAGTCGAAACTAAGAATGTACATATGTATGTCGGTATTATAACAGGATATAATAACACTGGCCAACAAATTAGGCAAAACATTTTGACTGTGGAAACGAATCTGGCAACAAAGTTGGGCCTTCACGTCCAATTCGTTTTTTATCGCATGCTGGCAATACTGTAAAATAGTTAATACTGACACTACAATTTCACAGTTACATTTCATCATTACGTCAGAACAGAGTGGCCAAAAAGGACTGAATATTCACCAGGAAAACAAAATATTTCAAATAAACCGTTAATTGATCCAAATGACGTTCTTCTTCTACCGCTGCACATAAAATTGGGCCTTTTTAAGAACTTTGTCAAGGCTCTGCACTTAAATATTTGCATTCTGCATTTAAATATTTGTTAAAAGTTTTTCCTAAAATTTCATATGCTAAAATCAAAGAAGGGATATTTGTTGGCCCTCAGATCAGGAAGCTTATGAATGATCATAATTTTTCGCAATGTTTATCGGAGAAAGAATATGCAGCCTGGGAGTCTTTTAAGTGCATCGTGAAAAGTTTTCTTGGAAACAATAAGAGTGAAAACAACAGACAAATTTTTGCAGAATTATTGAAAAATTATTATGAACTGGGTGTACGAATGTCACTCAAAATACATTTTCTTCATTCGCATTTAGATTTTTCCCACAAAACCTAGGAGCTGTTAGCGATGAACAAGAGGAGCGCGCCCATCAAGATTTAATGAAAATTTAAAGAAACTATCAAGGATTTTGGGATAAAGGTATGCTGGGAGACTATTGCTGGACTCTAATACGTGAAACTGAACCAACGAAATACAAACGACAATCATATAACATTATTCACTTTTGAAAACTCATTGATTTTTAAATAAAATAATAATTTTTTATGGAAATATCCAACAAACGCTTTTTTTATATCTCGAAAACCTGACGTGATAGAGAAAAACCATTTGCAGATTCGAATTCAGCACACCAAATTACACTGGGAACGGTATTTGGTTGCTCCAAAAACCTTGTTGGCTAGTGTAATTTAAGATATTTCTTAAAAAAATTCGACTTTGTGATGACTCTATCTGCAGATGGTGTGGCGAATGTATGTTTTGGCTCTTTTTTCTTTCAGAATACGGATGACTTGAAGAGTGTGAAAGCAATGCTAATTGTAAAATTTACATAGCTAACGAGGGGATACTAAGGGGGATTAATTAGAATAGAGTTATGGACAGTGGAACATATCAGAGGAGTCATAATTATGTGTGATCCTCTATAGCCTAAGCCATACTTCATTTGTACTTGTTGTATACTTGAAATATGCCTAGTAACCGAGTTTATTCAGCGAGTTTTGCCGGCACTACAGCTTTTCTAATAAATGGTTGCATGAGCAAGCTCATCTAAAGGATGTGCTCATGAGTACAGTGGTCATACTTGAACAAAAACTTACTGAACGCATCACTACTCATACCATACTATTAGTGAGCAAACCTGTGCTCGTTTCATACACGCACAGGCAAAGAAAAAACATGGTTAAATTATATGGTTGTAGGTAAACCATATAATTGTTGAACATTATAATATTATGGTTAAATTAAATTTTATAGTATGGTGCAATGAGTTGACTGAGTAAAACGAACATTTTATACTCGCGAGTGCCGTGTTTACTCGTCTCATTTTCGAAACAAACCAAAATGGATTGTTTAGTAGTTGAGTTGTATAGAACTTTTGGATCAGGCTTATTGAGTTTTGCTTGTACTGGTGGTTTTTTGTATTACTTGAAAAATGTTTTTTTTGTATTTGTTAAGAAATTCTGTGTTTTTCAAAGCATAAAACTGCTTGAACTCGCACAAATTCATTGTTATTATTTTCCACATTTACTCATACTTATTCGAACTTGCTTATAGAAACTCTGCAAGTTCTTCGCACTTAGCTCGCTGTTATTCGCTGTTTATTATTGTCCACTCATCGTTTTACTAGTGTGCAATGAACAGTTATAAATTCAATTAAATATTATAATGAGCGTCTCATGAACTTCGGTTTTTGTGATCATGCTGTGCTTTATTTTCTAAGCATTCCCAAAATTCGAACTAAAAAATATGTTATATCAATCAGTAGTTATTTTACGTAATTAATTTAGGATGTCGCCGATATCCCAGATTTAAAACAATTTGCAAAAGTCTGTTTTTTGTTTGATTGTTGTGGTTTGCTTTTCAAATGATCTTTTACCCACATGATTTTTTTCTTCTTTTATTAACCCTTATCCTGTACTTAAAAAATAAAACGCATATGACATTATGGGTCAATTTTGCCCAATATGAAAAATATTTTTATTACTTTTATATTTTTTTACACTCATTACATGTTGTACGCGTTTCAGAATGAGACTTACAAATAAATTTATTACAGTCCGAACATTTGTTTGAATATTTCGTGTTATTCGATCGATTAGGAAAAAAGAAACAACGACCTCGTTGTAAACTTGTAACTTTGAAAACTTCTGACAAATGTTTTCGCATGACTACTTTGCGGGAGATAACTTCTACGTTATATTTCATCGCTTATAAGAGTCATACCCAATTCTTCTAAATAAATACGCCGTTTATACTTCTTATTTCGGTTCCATTCCGGATTATTTAATCTTTATAAAAACTACATATGCATTGTAGGCCGATAAATCCAAAATGTTATAAAATAGTGCCTGAGGCCATCGATTAGTCTCGTTGTAAAAGTGAATGATTTCAGGCTTTTTTGTGCTAGTTCTGATTTCCTTATTATGGTGTAACGTGCTAAGCAGAAAACGGACCGATTTTTCTTAGGTACATATCCAAGTATTGTAGTTTGATTTTCATTGTCAAAAAGAAAGTGTGTATAGTTTTCTGGTTTATTTTTTTGGTGGTTAAAAAGTTTTATTTTTTCGCACAGTACCAACTATTGTTAAATTTCGTTTCAACAACGCAATACCCAATTCATGAGAAGTAAAAAAGTTATCGCACGTAACGTTGTTTCCCTTCAAGTCTTTTATCAGATCCAATATGATGCGACGCCCTTGATCTGTCTCAGGTTTGCAATTTCTTACTTTACCTGTATGTACTTGTAACGACCATGCATAGTTGGTTTTTGGTTCGCACAATACCCAAATTTTAATTCCATATTTTCCTGGTTTCGATGGAATGTACTGTTTGAAAGCACACCGCCTACGGTATGTAACTAGTTGTTCGTCTACTGTGACACATTCACCAGGATTAAACATTCTCCGTAAATTTGATTCCCAACGATTCCAAAATTCTCTGATAGGAGCAAACTTATCGCTAGCTCGTCTTTCGTTTCTATCGGACTTCTTGTCAAATCGCATCACTCGAGATATATTTTGAAACCTACGTAAACTCATTGTTGATTTGAATAACGGCCGGCCTTTGCGATCATCCCATAGAGACTCCAAAGCTTCACCATGCGAACGATATACACCAGCCAATAAAAGAAGTCCAAAGTATGCTTCAATAGTAATATTGTCGCCAGGAATCCTATCTATACATATAATAAAACAGTAACTCATTTCCTGTCAGTTTTAAAATAATGACAAAATATGAATTTCTTACTGTCAAACAGCCAATTGAATAAAATTTGTACTTGGCTTGTATTTTTACGTTGTAGAATTACATTGTTATTAAAATATTTTAAACGCCTTTTACAGAGCTTTCCAATTATTTTTAGAATTTTATGTAAATTTTACAATTTTACTCAGGGATGGGTATCTTTATATAAAGTAAATACGTATACGTGAAGCACTATAAAAATAAGAGTCTTACAGTTTAGTGTGGATTACTTTCAAAGCAAAATCGAACAAAATATTGTCAGGACGCACAAAACGTGTGTGGACACAGCTAGTCTTAAATAAAGAGTGTTTTAAAAGCTTAATGTGTACAGTTGTTGTCTTCCTTTTTGGTTACTATTTGCTAAATTTACGATACATAATAAAAAAAAAACTGCTCTCGTTTTTAAAAACATTTTTCTTTCTTCTCAAGAATATAAACGATACTGAAAAGGCTTATAATACCAACTACACGTACAAATCACGTGAACCAGCAACAGGAAAATAAACAATTACAAGTTAAAAAGAAAAATCAGAAATGTAATTTATTTATTTAAAAATGAAAAGATAAACGAAACGAAATTTTTGGTACAAAAAATAAAAATCACTTGATGCACAGTAGGTAAAATTGGAGCCTTTGTCTATAAATAAAATATTTTCAAGTAAATTTTTTAGCAGGATCTTGTAAAACTTATCTGGAGGTTAGTTATTTGCTGTTTTCTCGAGTGTATCTTTAATTTTCTCTATTAAAAAAACAAGAAGCTACACTAATTTTAAATTTTTTTAATTGAAAATCGTCTAGCTTATAACACAGAAAAGATATACATATGTTCTTCTTCTTCTTAGGTGGCTATTACAGAACATTTGAACAGTTTTGAGATGTCTTCCTCAACTTGATCTTTCCATCGAAGTTTCGGTCTTCCCCTTCTGCGTGAACCGTCGTTTTCAAATGACTTTCTAGCTGGAGCATCTTCATCCATTCTCACAACATGAGCTAGCCAACGCAATCGTTGTAATTTGTTACGTTTGACTATGTCAATGTCAGCATACAGCTCATTCAGCTCATGGTTCATACGACACCGATATTCTCCGTCAACGCAGAATGATCCATAGATTTTACGAAGAATTTTTCTCTCAAACACTCCAAGCACTGCATCATCTGCCTTCGCAAGTACCCATGTTTCGGAACCACGGGTAATATCAGTGTCTTGTAGAGAGTGATTTTTGTCTGGTCTTGTTTTTAATCTGCTTACTTAGTCCAAAGTAGCATCTATTGGTCAGTATTATTCTTCTCTTTATCTCAAAACTAATGTTGTTTGTTTTGTTAATGGCTGTACCGAGGTAGATCAAGTCGCTGACTACCTTAAAGTTCTAGTTTTCAACTTCCACTGTCTGCCCGAGTCTACTGGGCGTCTTGTGCGTTGATACCATTAACTTGGTTTTATCGACGTTTACTGCCAGACCCACTTTGGCAGATTCTTTTTCGATTTTTTCAAAGGTGGCAGTTACCGCTCGCAATGTTCGACCCATGATGTCTATAACTTCAGCGTAAGCGAGTAACATGTGTTGTTTAGTGTATAGCGTGCCAATTCTATTCACATTCGCATCCCGTATTAAACGATAGACTATCGCCTTGTCTGAAACCTCGATTGGTACTAAACGGCTCGGAGAGGTTTTTTCCTTTTTTAACGGAAGATCGCGTATCAGTTAAATTCATGCTGCACAGCCGTATTAATTTTGTAGGGATCCCAAACTCAGACATGGCTTGAAACACCAGGATTTGTTTTGTCTTTTGTCTTTTCCAGGATTTGACGTAAGGTGAATATCTGGTCGGTGGTGTATTTGCCAGGTCTAAAGCCACATTGATATGGCCCAATTATCTCGCCAACTTTGGATTTTATTCTTTCACACAGTAAGCTGGAAAGTATTTTGTATGCGATGGGAAGGAGACTTATGCCTCTGTAGTTGGCGCATACTAATATACATATGTAGTCTTTAAATTTTTCACAATATTTAAAATCTTGCTCGCGAACTACGACAAAAATGTTGCTAAAAATTGTACTCAATATTTTGCAAAAAGCTGAGCCAGGGAACCTAATGGTATCGGCGTCATCCTTATAACCTATATTTAACTTAAATTTTCTCTATAATATTTTTTTAAATTTTCGAGTTATTTTTGTGTGATAATTTAATTTTTCATTCATAGCGTGCTATTAACCCAAAACTGATTATTACTGAGTAAGCTAGTTTCCTTGGCCATTTCGCTATTATTTTTTTGTTTGCGCTTTGTTACTGGTTGTTAAATTGTTTTGACATAATTCTTATTTAGTCAAATAAATTTCTCAACTTAAGAGTAACTTTAGCTTATCTAAAATTTGGGTTAAGGTTTCCTGATGATGCTAAATTGAGCACTTGGCGAAATGACCATCGAAACCAGATTATCTACCTAATAGTAATCAATTTCAGTGAATTTGGGTGAATAGCACGCTATTAATGAAAAATTCAAATAATAACAGTTTTTATTCCCAAAATATAAATTATTAATTAAAATTTTTCTTTCTTCATTTTGCAATAAAAAAAATTCTCTTCTTGGTGAATGTTTAAAATTTGGTAAAGTATTTTTTAAATACGTGATTTTTTTTTTGCTGAAATTTTAATTTTTTTTAACAGTAATTTTGTGACATTTTGCAAAAATAATTTTTTTAATTTGATTTTTTTGTTGTATTTTAACTATTTTTTCCCTAACTGTGGCTAAAATTAAATATTTCGTAATTATGCCCATATCTTCTTTATTCGAAACACTGTGCGAATAATGATAGATAAAAAATAGATAACATAAAAAAATATCATGCCTGAAACCACAAGTCGACTGATCAAATAACAACTACATATGCAAACAAAGACACTAAAAACAACAACCAAACATATTTACATATTAAATTTAAAATACGAGTCCAATACAGGATTACTTTACATAAGTAACGAGTGGTGCAAATACAAGTATCGCACACTTAATCATAAACAGTCACTACTCAAATTAAACAATTTTTAGCAAAGATAAAAATCTCTTATTAAGTTGCATAATTTAGTAAAGAAAACCGTCTGGCTAAATAAAAATTATAAAACGGAATTTTTAGTGGTAGCTAGAGATTTTAGCTGTTAACTGGTTTATTAAAGAAAAAGAAAAAACAAGTTTAATAATTTAAATTTAATAATTTAAATTGTGACTGGTAATGATTTAGAGTCCGATATGTTTTTTTGCACATTGTTAATTGTATTTTTCTATGCAAAATATTAGCTATTAGTCAGATTAGATTTATGCTTGAAAAACGTTGGAAAATATTGCACAATTGATTTTTCATGGTTTAAAGCAAAGTGAAGGCTGTCAAAAATCATATTTACTGACGAAGCGCATTTTCATCTCGGCCGCTGTGTTAACAGGACGAATTTGCAGCAACTTGGATCGCAAAGAAAAGCTATGATTGAGGTAACCATAATCTGAGAGCAATATATTATGGTTAAATTATATGGTTGTAGTCAAACTATGTTATTATTAAACGTTATAATATTATGGTTAAATTAAATGATTATAGTAGTCGCATGGGAGCATATTTTTAAATAAAATCTTTTTATTTATTATTTTTTTCAATGATTTTAGGTTTGTATCAATGAAATCGCCATGTAGATTTCATTGATACATAAACAAGCCAAATATAATTCTTCTTTATATTTCAAATAATAATTTAATATTGCAAAAAATTGTTTACTATTATTATTTTATTTTATTTTTTTAAATAAAAAAATGCCAAATCCCATGATTAAAAGGAAACATAATTTGATTACATATGAATAAAGTGAACATATTTGGTTTATTAATAATACCATGTTGAATTTGATGGGTGTAGTAATTAATCATTTAAGAAGAAATCTTAATCAAGACTTGTTTATCGTGACCAAAGTAATTGTTACAAAAAAGTAGATTTTTTCAACGCAACCATACATTGTTGCAGATAGCATAATGTGGTTTCTGTGACCATACCATAAGAATGTATTTTCCTTCCGAGTGCATTTACAGGCAGTGCGTATTCTGGATTGGTGCCAATATTGGCAGTCAGTTGATCGAAAATGCAGCTATAACTGCCATTTCAATCGACGCTAGGCGCTACTGTTCCATTAGACTTTTTATGGCCTGAAATGGAAGATATATAATTAGATAATGTCTGGTCACACTGCTCAATCTAATATATAAAAAGAAGTGTACACTTTGATGTCAGCACTAACTGCGAAAACGCTTCGACCAATTTTTGACAAAATTTCCGGGTATGTTGGCGATGGTCTGTGGATGGTTTGTGTGAAGTTTGTATGAAATCAGTGATATGGAATTTACATTTTCCGAAGATAATTTAAATTTTCCTTTATATATTCCCATACAAATATCAACAAAATGTCTTCAATTTTCCATATTATGATTTTTGTTGTCACTTGAAAAGTTACAAAACCATGTATCGTAATGTCTTATGTGTATAATGACATTCGGTCTTTTTAATTGGAATGTTGAACGACTGAATCTTTTCAGTCGTTGCTTCGATCGTCATTTTATTTGTGCGCTGACCATTCGAATTTTCACTTTCTATACACCTGCATTGTATCATACGTACGAGTATATGTCACTTTTTGCTTGAACCCGATATGTGATGCGAAACTATAATTGTTTCTCCTTTGTTGAGAGTGAACCTACAGGGTGGATAAAACCGAAAAAGGTTGATCATTTCGCTAGCACTTAGAAGGGATGTAAGGGTAAACAATAGATCCTTTGCTCACTATGTTCGGCAAACGTATTATCAGCCGTCTTGGTGATGTCATTTGATCACCTCGAAGCGGCGCTTCGATCGCTAAAGGCGTTTTCTTGTGGAGTGCCGTTAATTACCACACCCTTTAGTATAATATAGTCCAAGTCATTCATGAAATAGAACAGGAAACCGTGAACCAAGTCTTAAAAAATTGGACTGAGAGAATAAGCTACTGCGATGCCAACCATAATATACAAAGAAACAATTAAGTTTATTCAATTTATTTCATTTTTTTAAAAAGAACTTTACATTTAGGCCACCCGGTCTATACACACGTTAACATATCTATCTTTAAATCAAACATATATGCACAGGAATTCATATACATATGTATATATATATATATATATATATATATATATATTTTTTTTTTTGATTCATTTATGTTGCTTGTATGATAAATCATAAAAATATATTTATACACACATACATATCAATACATAACGGCTATGACATGCATACTCATACCAATGCACAGTGGGGCAGAATCAAAATATTTATTTATTTTATTTATTTATTTAGTTTTTAGGACTTTAAGAATAAAATTCGTTTATAGTCCAAACAAGATAACAAAAAGAGTAATGGGAAAAACTAATAATTATAATAATAATTATAACAACAACAGTAATATTTTATATAGTTTATTTGACCTTTTTGTTAATATTAATTTAACTATTTTATTTAAGCTTTCGGTCTTTAAATAAGGTATATAAAATACCTTGTAACGGAAATGAAAATGAAAATTGTAATAAAGTATATGTAGGCACAACGAAAAATAAACTTAAAACTAGAATAGCAGGACATAAATCAGACCAAAAATATAGGAATATTAATTCGCAAAAAACAGCATTATCTTCTCATTGTGCTGAATTAAATCACTATCCCAATTTTGATAATGTTTCAGTACTAAATTCAGAAAACAATTATAAACGTCGTTACATATTAGAAATGTTACAAATTATTAATACACCAAACACACAGAGAATTAATTTTAAGGCAGACACAGATAATGTAGCTCAAATTTACAGACATTTAGTAAATAAGAAATAATTTAATTATTGTTTGTACTTGTTTAAAAACTTTTTAATAAGTTTATGACAAAATTTTTTTTTTGAAATATGTTACTTTGAAGAAAATTTTTTCAATACTTTTTTAATTGTAATTTTTTCATAACGTTAATTTGTTAATTTTTCCTGATGATGCTACACAAAGGAGTAGCGAAATATCGAAAACATAAAAATTAAAATTATTTAAAGACCTAAAGCTTAAATAAAATAGTTAAATTAATAACAACAATAATAAATATTTAAATTTACAATTAACAATAATTCTTGCAAAAAAAAAAAACCGACTACAAAACAAATATATGTGCATCAATTCTAAACTAAAAATTTAAAAGGAAGTAATCTGTAAGAAATAGTACTCAATTCAAATACTTCTATACTTGTTGCTCTAACGGACAAGTAATATACGTTCTGTACATTCAAATGTCTATCCATAACGACAAATTACGTCAGATATGAGGACACCCTTTATTTTTTTACAGTTATTATTACTGGCACAGTAATAAAAATTAACGGTTCCAAAGAAATGGCCATATAGCTTAAACAATATCACCTAGGGGACACCCTTTAATGTACAATTTTAAATTAAACACTTATTTTAAAGTACAGATTCTTTGTTAATTTCAAATGTCTGTCTAAAACAGTTCAAAAGTTTGGCCATATGCATCAATTTACATCAACTATTAAGGCACCCTACACAAATTTTAAATATTTATAAAGGTTATCATACGGGACATAGTAGTGGAGATTCTGTCTAATTTTCAAGTGTTTGTCTATAACGGTTCAAAAGAGAGGGCTAGATAGGTTAAATTATATCAATTATGGGGACACCCTTTAGTTTTCAAATTTAAATTATATACTTGATGTTATAAAGGACTTAGATATATAGGTTCTTTGTAAATTTCAACCGTCTCTCTGTTACGGTTCAAAAGTTTGGCAATATACATCAAATTACATCAACTATTGGGACAGCCTTTAACTTCTAATTATAAATATTTAATTTCTGACTATAAATATTGGACATTTTGTCCAATTTTCAAGTGATTGTCTACAATGGTTCAAATATTTAAATTGACGTCATATATGGGGACACCCTTTAATTTTTAAGTTTATTTTTTTATTAATTTAATAAAATTTTAAAACGGTGCCCTTTACGGTTCATAATACATGTAAAAAACACGTATGTTGTATGGGGACACCCTTTAATTTTCAAAATTCTGAACTTCTTTTAAAATGGGACCAATCTGTAAGTATTTCCTTTCTAATAAAGATTTTTAAAATCGGTTCAGAAATGCCTGAGTTCTGCGGGCACAAACATAAAAAAAGCAACATTCAGACGAATTGATAACCTCCTTCTTTTTTTGAAGTCGGTTAAAAACAATTTTATGATGATTTAAATAAAAATATAATAAATTAATTCAGTCAATGGAATTAAAAGTAGAAAAAATAAAGAAAGATAAAGTATAAGGCTAGTTATTTTTCGTAACATATTTCGTTAGTTCTTTTCTAAAGTTCTGTCTTTCAACAATTATTTTAATATTTGAAGGTAATGAATTCCATAGTTTTATGGCATTGACGAAGAAAAATCTGCTAGTGTTGAAATAGTTGTATCTAGAGATTTTAACTGTTAACTAGGTATTACTAACGTAACACCTCCGAATGAAATTTTATTGTACAGGTATGCCGGCGACTGGGTATGTATTAATTTGTGCAAAAATAGAAGATTGCGCATGCAGAGGTAGTTCAATATGTCGTAACCAAGAATCATAGTTCTCTATGATGAAATACTACTGTATCTCTGTATGCCATACCCATATCGTGTAGCATTGTTAAATGAGACTTGCAACTTATGCAGTGAGGACGAGTCAAATTTGCTGTACACCTCTGAGCTGCGATCAAAGTCAAAAAAGCATTCTAGTTTTCTGCAAAGAAGTGAATGATCAACGCTGTCAAAGGCCTTTGAAAAATCCAACAAGCACATCAACGATAAATCACCCATATCATACGCTGGTCTTATATCATCGAGTACTTCTGGTACTGCGGTTGTACAACTATGGCTAGAACGAAACCCTGATTGTAGGGGAGACAGCAAACCATTCACATTGATGAAATCAATCATTTGACGAGACATAATTGTTTCAAATACTACTCCAAGAACAGAATATACTTATGGGCCTGAAATCACTTGAGTCATTCGGGGTGTTTGTTTTTGCCACTGGTATAATTTTACCAATTTTCCACAATTTTGGAAAAGTTGAAGTAGTAAAGCAATGATTAATAATATGGGTAATTGTTCCAACAACATTCGGAAGAATTTTTTTTTAAAGCGTATACATACACCATCCTCACCAATGGCATTACAACGAATGCTCACCACAGTTCTATAGACTTCAGCATCCGATACAGTTGAAAATTGAAATTTGTTAGGGCCCATATATGAAGGCTGAATATAAGAAAAAGCTGGTATGTTTAGATTGTTTACCGTAAAGAAATCATTTAGGGTGCTAGGATCAATCCGAGTTCCCACGCAGGTTGATACCTAGCTGTTTAATATTTTTCCAGAGCTGTCTAGATGGTAATGACGTGTTGAGCTTACGAAAAATACGCTTTCTTTGCTTCTCTAGTAACCAAATTAGCACGATTTCTAGCTATCCTATATAAGATTCTGTTTAAAGTCGAGGGGTTTTTCTTCCATCTGTTATACGCCTGATTGCGCTCCCGTATTGACTGATTAACGGCAGAATTAAACGACGGACAAGAACAGTTTTTGATGTAAAAACTACATAGTGGTTAGATGTATTTCTTTCATTAATACTAGACATCTATAATAAACATGATGTCTAGTATTGATGAAAGAAATTCATCTAACTTTCTATCTACTGATGATTCATACCAGCAATCATTCAAATTACTGTTAAAAAGGTCAGAATATAACAAAGGATAATGGATTAATTTAAAGTCTCTATACATTATAAAACGAGAAGTCTCTTTTTGATTGAGACTGATATTAAGAGAGCAAAATAATAGCTCATGATCCGACACAAAAGATATTTGATCAAATAGCAATAAAAAACCATTATCCGATAACAAAAACAAATCAAGTAGACTTGGGTTACAATTTGTTGAAAACCGTGGAAATAATCCAGCCAATTGTAAAGGGCTAGGCCGACTGATCCCAAATTTGGCATGAGCATAGCAGAGTAGTATCTCAGTTTAAGTTTTGACGGTGGGCGCCATCCACTTGCCAGGGTTTGCGCTATGTGGTCTCAAAGTTGGGTACCTCGCCCCTGCAAATCCTTTTAGAGCTTGGCATTTCTTAAATTTTTGTTTGATTTTTAAATATGAGTATGCATTTCATAGCCGTTATGTGCTGATATGTATGTGGGTAAAAATATATTTTATTTATATTTTATTTCCAAAATATTTTAATTCTACCCCACTGTGCAATGCAAATTTGCAAGTATGAATAGTCGTGACATTTGAGTACGTGACATTGGTGTAAAAATTGATTTTACTTTACAAAACATTACTTCGCATTTTTTGTTACGTTAAAAATTCAAATATTTCCAGTTGAAGCCAACAATAGCATAACAAATACAACTACATACATGCACACATACATTTACATATGCACTTATACAGTTTCACACATACATACATATGAAACCCAGTAATAACAAATATTGGATATTTGATTTTGCAACATTTAAAATTGATGAATGTTTACTTGTTGTTTTCGTATAACTGATGGTGTGTAAGTGTGTGTGTGTGTGCGTGTAACTGTGTGTACCTGTTTTATCTTCTATTCCATACTCCTGAACGTAATTTGCCACAAAACTGTGTTAAATTTGGAATTGGTTAAATTGGTTAGTACAATTTAAAAAGTGAGTTTTAACATGATTTTTGCTTTATTGAAATGAAAATCAAAATTGGCTGATAAATTTACAAATTGTTATTACCAGGTAGGTATTTGAGTGGTGCCTGCTGAACTTTTGCGTAGATGAAATGATTAAACATGTTTAAGTAACTTTTGTCATTGTTGTAATATGCGTTTGTAGTGGGTAATTTGATTTTTGTTTGTTTTGCTAAATGTTACTGCTACCTGCTACATGCTATACTTGAATAGATTCCAATTTTTGGATGTAAAGGGAATTTATATCTTACCAGGTTATAATTTTTGTACTTCGATTTAGGAGTAATACAAGTAAGTAAAATAAACAATAAGATTTAATTTAACTATACTGAGTCTTCTGTTCTTGTCACAGTTTTGGGTATACGAAGGGGGTGCCGGAAGTTTGTGCAAAATTGTATTTAGTTAGAAAACACAGGTTTTTTCCCTAAACTGTTATTACTTTTGTTATTGAATCTTAAAGCACCGGAAGAAGGCTTATGTAGTGATACAGCCAGAGCGGGAATCGAATACTCAACCAACCGACTGGTAAACTAACATACTACGTACTAGCCTACCCGGCTAATAGGTGGCGCTAAATCACATGACCTATACAACCAATTCTAATCAACAAAGTGACTGGGAAAATTGCCAAATTTGAAATTGATTTATTTTTGGGACGTATAAAATACACTAGAGATTATTTCAATAGCATTCCATTGAGACAGAAAGATTTCTGCAGTTATTGAATGAAATCGCAGTCACTGCTTGTTACCAAAAATACCTTCAGCACAAACACTATACCCAACTCTAAATCTCCCAAATGTGTCAATTTTACCGATTAACAAAATCATCATCGAGGTAGAAGAGTGTCAGCCTGACTTCTCTGACTAACCCTAAACTTTCTGCTGCCAAATTATGTTTTATTGTTGGACTTGCTAATACTGATCTTTAAATCTTTCTTTATTTCTTTCTTTCTTTATTTAAAAATTATGTAATATAAAAGCCTTCATTGGCCAAATAATTATTACAATTTTATGTACAATGTTTTTCAAAAAGTAACCAAAATTTTCTTATTAATAAATACATGATATATTTTAATAAAAATTATTCATGTAACATTATTATAAAATATAACATAATACCTAAAATTTAACGTTTCGTAAACAGACAGCCTCAATATGTAACACTAAAATAATTTATCAGTAATTGGAATGAATAGAGATCCACATTAACAATGGACTAATTTCTATATAAATTTTGATTATGAACAAAATGGTCAATCCATTTTTTCCGATAAACAGGTATAGAATATCCAAATAATCGTAAAGTAGTAGGTAAGTGGTTCCACGCACGAGCAACTATGACCAAAATACGTGTTGTATATTCTTGGAATAAAAATTTGGAACTTTCTGGTCGAATGTGAAAAGCTAAATAGTTGTACAAGAAATTGCGGGTTGGCATTTTTAATAATATTATAAAATGTTAATAAATACCTCAAAGTTACGAAATTACTGAAGGTGCACTTTAAGAAACGTTCAACATAGGACGATATATGATTGTAAATCTGTTGATTGCGATTATAAAGCCTTATGCCGAACACAAAACGAACTATTTTATTAATAAGAACTTTAATTTTGGTAATATTCGCAGAGGACGTAGATAAAAATATTTCCATACCAAAAGTTACATGCGACATTAACAAAGCATGACTTACCCTAAGTCTGACATGGTATGGTGAAAAAATATTTAGGGAATATAGTCGTCGAAGCGTAAAGCTAACTATTGCACATATATTATCCACATGATGAGAAAAATCAAGTTTGTCATCTAAAATGATTCCTAGTATTTTCAGCTTCTCCACTACTTCTATTCCCATAGTTCTTAAACAATAGACTAAATCAAACATATCTATTGACCCAAATTTCATTATTTTAGTTTTAGAAATATTCAAAGTTAAGTAATTAGAAGTCATCCAAGAACCTACACAATCTAAGATATTTAGAATAGTTGATTTCATTATTTCTTCTGTACTATTGCCTTTAATTAATAATTGTATATCATCTGCAAATGCATATATATGACACGTTTCAGATTCAAGCAAATGAAACAAACCATTTAGGTACATACAAAATAATAAAGGACCTAAAACTGACCCTTGGGCCACTCCTAATTCCACCTCACGTTCTTGTGAATATCTACCATTAAATGTTACAAATTGCCTTCTATGAGTCAAATAAGAATATATTAATAAGCAAGACGTTCTACAAAAACTCAATTCAGTGTTTAATTTTTTAATTAAGTTTACATGTTTAATGCGATTAAAAGCCTTAAATAGATCCAATGATTTCGCTACTCTATCGTTAAACTTATTATTGTCTATAAAGTTCAGAAAAGGTTACAGGATTTTTGGATATCGACCGTCAAACCCGAACGCTAAAAATCAATCGGATATTATTAGTTTTTACTTTACCATACGTAGTATAGGTAAATTATGTCGGGATTTCAACGGATTTCTACGTTTTGAGATCTCCTGTATTCATTTTGACTATAAGTTAAGTGTAGGCCACTCCAATTTTTTTCCAATATATACATATAAAACAGTAACTTATTTTCTCTCTATCTCGCTATCTGTCTATCTTTGTATCACGTATAAAACACTGGATGGATTTTAACAAAGTTTTGAGAGGATGTACCTTAGCAAAAATATCTTATTTCCAAGAGAACGTGGAGCAAAAGCAGTGCATGTACGCCGATTTTGTTCACTGATTTCAAGGTACTGCATATTTTATGGCATCTTGTATTTTTGAACACGGTTTTTTTAAACACGGTTTCACAGCAGGTGGCGCTGTTTGAAAAAAAAATTACATAATATAAATTACTTACTGCCAAATAGCCAATTCAATAAAATTTGCATTTGATTTGTATTTTTACTTTGTGGAATTACATTGTTATTGAAATGTTTAAAACACCTTTTATAGAGCTTTACAATAATTTTTAGAATTTTGGAATTTTATATAAATTTTAGAATTTTATCTAGGGATGGGTACCTTTGTTTAAAGTAAATACATAAGAGTCTTAAAATTTGGAGTGAATTACTTTTAAAGCAAAATCGAACGAAATATTGTCAGGACGCACACAACGTATGTGGGCACAGCTATTGTTTAAAACTGAAGACATGACATATTTCAATGAAAATGGAGTTTTTGTATCGGCGGAGAAATTTAAATTAAAATAAAACAGAGTAAAGCGTCTTTAATATCCATCGTATTGCGTTTATTAACTATGCCATTAATGTTTACATATCGCTCCTTTATTGCAACGTAGTCATATCTCGAGAAATCAAAAATTTGAAGTTACTTAAGCAAAATAAATCCTTGATAGATTTTTTATATGTAAAAAAATTTTTGCTTTATATCTCAATCTGAACCGAAATTATAGCAAATATGTATTACGCAATGAGATAGCAGTGTTTACACTTGTAAAATGATATGACTACGTTGCAATAAAGGAGCGATATGATTTTGGGCATGTGACCGCCACGGTTAGGGCATATATGGCGTAATCTGATTTTCATACACCTTTCGTAGTCTGCTTTATCCGCATAGACTTTGGAGTTCACATCACCCCCGAGAAAATCACATAAACGATGTGTCCAGTTAACAGGTCCATTTTTTAAAATTATTCATTCGCCAAATATTTATCTAATTAACTTTTTTCTATCGTACGTTATTTGAAAAGTTGCACAATCATGTTGAAACCACATGTCCGTAATACGAATACATTTCTATTAAGGCATGAAAAATTTAGTAAGCATGTCCTACTGTTGACTGCACGCAAAGAAAAAACATGGTTGAGCTAACAATATTCTAAGAGCAACATGTTATGGTTGAATTATATGGTTATATTCAAACCATATTATTTTAAACCATAATACTGTTGTCATTGGAACATATTATTGTCTTACATAAAAGTTAAATTGTTAAATACCACCATAATTATGTTTAGATTATGTTTAAACATACTATAATATAATATGAAACATGTAATTGGTTATATGTGACAACGTATGAATATATTTATAAATATAATATTTCCATTTAGACTTACATATGTACATATTTTGATATTTTCTGCTTACCTTTTTATAGATTTGATATTTTTAATTTCAAGCTATCATTTATTATAAAAAACTAATTTATTTGTAGACAACAAATGTGTATTTAATGTTTTTACGGTTTTAGATGAACCGATAGTTTACCCACATATTTCTGAACTGAAAAAAAGGTCAAAACCATAAAATATGTATTTTGAAAACCAAACATTATTTGTTTATTTTTAGCCATACTTAACATACTATGTTTAATAATAATATATTATGGTTGTAAATATAATTTTATTTTTAAATATTAAAAATAATTTGGTTGTGGTTTGAATTTAAATATGGTTCAAATTAATGCCATAATGTTTTTTTTTTTGGTGCGTATAACCATTAAATGATTAACAGTTAACAAAAACTTGTTTATCGTCACCAAAGTATTGTTTAAAATAACTATAATTTGTTCACATCAAACATGTATTGTTAGAGAAAATATAGTGTGTTTGCCGTGACCATACAATAACCATGTTTTTTCTTTGCGTGTGTAACGTTATGAGCTGCGTTATTTGTAAAATCGTATAGGCAAATGATTCCACCGGCCCTGGTAGTTTTCTGAATTTAGTGGTGTTGCGAAAGTCGTTGAGAGAAAATGTAGTGCTAAAACGATCCATTTTTTATCGAAACTACCCCGGTAGGTTAGAGGCTACTGTGGGGATTGAGGTTTCGATACCCATCAAAGGCTCTGGGTGTTTTACTACAACCTGTGAAAGTCTGCTCGGTAAATTAAATTAGAATATAATTTGAAATAAAAAAAAATATTTTCTCCAATTAATCACTCTGATGAACGATATGAGCATATAATGCCCGATGAGTTTGTTGAATTGAACCATGATTTGCTAAAATAATTTGAAAAATTTTTAACCGTTGCTCTCGCGTGAGTTTAAATAAATTGCTAAACCAAATTTTTCCGAAACAACTGAAAGCTATTAAATCAGCTGTTACAGAAAACAGTGCTGCCAGTTCAAAGTTCTACGCCTCCACGCGATAGAATAACTAAAATAAAGGTACCTCAAAATGGTCGTCGTATAATTGCAATTTTATTATGTTTTAATTATATTCCTATTCTGTTTTAAAGCCTTTCGCTATTTAATATTTAATGTGCCACATTCTTCTATATCCATTTGCGCCATAACCTAACATAACTTTGATGAAAAATTTAATTCGCACAAAAATTTCTTCTTAAACTTGCTTTCAACCGGCTAAATGATTTTGTATTTATTATCATGTAATTGTTTGTTTTAAAGCACTATTCCACTATAAAACACCTTTTGATTTTAGGAGTTCAAACTCCTTAAAAAGGTTAAGAGTGTAACACATAAAAACCTATAAAGATGGTTTGAACTTTAAAATGGCAAGCAACGTTGAAAGCATATGATGGTAACAAACATTAGCGAATATCCTTTTGTTTCACTAGCATTTAATACATGGATGTTCTATAGCTATAGAATATTTTCGTATAATTCATACAAACATCGTGTTGAAAAATATTACGGTAGATAGGTAGTAGATACTAAAAAAATAGCAAGAAACACTGACGTTGCAAATTTTTTCAAGAATTAAAGCGTTAAAATCTAAAATCGGCAGAATTAAAAACAACAGTAAGATGGAGAAACTTTGCAGAAACCCTATGATCTGAACAAATCTGTACCGAAGAAGGTGTTTAATAATAAACAGAAATAAAAATGCCTAAGGGCGTTAGCCATTTAAATGGATTGCAGATTCGGAATATGTTCTGTATCAAAAGCAGTTGAAATGGTCGACCTCAAAAATAATGATACTCAATTGACTGCTAGTCAATATGTATAAGAATCGAAGAAAACTTATAGCTTTTAGCTATCTCCAATTTTGCCTGCTTCTAATCTATCCTGCTTTTTGTTAGACTATTCACATTAACATAAGGGTTACATGTACAAAATTTCAAGACTTTTCCTACTATAGTTCTCTAGGTACACGATAATAATTTCTCACATTGTATGGAAGATGCCAGCCCGATTTTTTATCGACTATGTAAATTAATGAAGGGACAGTTTGAATATTCTAACTAGGTACACGATAATTCTTTTTCACTTTATTTGAGAGGTATCACGCCCATTGTTCCATATAATCCTTTTTTTGCTAGACTATATACATTGATCAGATACTTACTTGTAACAAATTCAAGATGCTACAGATTATAGTTCCCAACTAACACGATGGTAAATATTTATCAACCATAGAACTAGTAACGAACCGCGAAAACTTCTGGAAGATCGGTGCATTGGTGTGAGCATCTATAGATTCCCGATAACCAAACAAACAAATTTTGTGCTTTATAACTAAAGGAGAACTTCGCACGGATATTTGGCTCTTCTTTATTTTGTAACATCAATATGTTCTGAGTACAACGATCCAAAATGTATTTCATGGATTTAAAATATTGACTGTTAGCTGCATTATAACTAACGATATCGATAACTGTGGTTTGTCAGCTAAAAATATCAAACTGTGTTGACATTTCGTTTAAGTAAGGTTTAACTCCAGAACAACGTTTCCAAATTACAGAAATTTAGTTAAAAAATCTTTACGCGTAGTTACATAATAAGATTAGGTTCGGTTAAGAGAGGATCACACATAAAAAAGACCATTATTGGTCTTAGTGAGTCATGTGATATTGATAGTGAGTCATAGGAAGTCCTCTGATATTCTTCACCGTCTGTATACACGAAAAATTAACTTGTTGAAAAATGAAGATGAAGGCAACGGTTTTAAGCACGGCGAAGAGGGTGTTTGTTAAATAAAACGACGAGAATTTTTGGGTTTATTTCTTTAATGTTCAACGACTAAAATTCGACTGTACAAAGGTTGTAGTTGACAAAAAGCAAGAAGCAATAGTTAACAAATAGAATCTACAAATACACTAGCATACGGAGTTAGTGATTTAAGTAGTTGATTACATACTAAAGGAATTCAAAGTTTTAGTAACCATATAATTTACAAAAAAATATATTCAAATGAATGCATTGTTTAACGGTTTAAATTAAATAAAAAGTAAAAGAATAATATAAATATTTACAATATTAAACTTGAATTTAAATAAACGTTGTATGATTATAATAAAAATTCAATAGGTTGTATTTTGGCCGAACATACTGCCCCCATTGAAAGGGACTTTCAATTATTTTCATCACAAGGTAGAGGTGCAATTTTATGGATAGATCTTCGAAGAATGCCCCTTGGTGTTTTCAGATCTACGACTCTGACTTTGCCATCACGGCCGGGAATAACTTTGGTGACTCTAGAGAGAATCCATTGCTGAGGAGGGATGTTGTCTTCATGTACGATGACTAATGCACCTTCTTGGATGTTTGTTGAAGACTTAAACCATTTAGCCTTTTGTTGCAAACTTAAGACGTAGGCACGAACCCATTGTTGCCAAAATTGTTGTTTCAGGAAGGTGACTAGTTGGTAACGCTTTAGATAATTGACATTTTTATAGTTGTCCAGATTTTCATCTGGTAATGCCATTAAGGATGAACCAATTAGCAAATGTGCCGGAGTTAAAGCTTCACCATCGTTTGGATCATCAGATCGAGGAGCAAGTGGCCGAGAATTCAAAATAGCTTCAACTTCAATAAGTACTGTTTGTAGTTCTTGGTACGTAACACCAGCCTTTGACATGTTTTTTAGTAAAATAGTTTTTGTTGACTTAACGGCCGACTCCCAAAGGCCACCAAAATGGGGAGAACGTGGAGGGATAAAAACAAATTTGAAGCCAGTTACTGAACTATATTGCATCATGTTTTTAATGTTAGCGTCATCGAAGAAACGTTGTTTAAACTCTTTAAGTTTGGTGTTGGCACCAACAAAATTCGTTGCGTTATCACAATAGAGCCTTTGGGGAATTCCACGACGACCTATGAACGTATGTTTTATATGGTGGTTTTCCTCTAATACGATAAGACGTGTAGAACGGACCACAAAAGTCTACACCAGTGACGAAGAAAGGACGTTGAACTTTCAACCTATCTGCAGGAAGATCACCCATTATTTGCTGTAAAAGTCTAGGCCTATATTTGAAGCAGTGGACGCAATTACGAACCACTTTTCTGACGATGTCTCTAGCGTTGATTGCCCAGACTTGTTGGCGAAGTATACCGATGAGTGCCTTTGGGCCAGCATGTAAATGTTTGCGATGAAGATGTTCGACGAAAAGCTGAATGAAGCGATGATTTGGTAAAAGTGCAGGAAACTTAGTGTTGTACGGTAAATCTGAATTTGCTAGCCGACCACCAACTCTAACGATAATTAAATTTGAATTGCAGCATTGTACTTTGTCGAGAAACGGTGATAATTTTTGAATACTTGGTTTCAAAACCTTTTCCTTGTTAAGAAGATAAATTTCTTCTCTGAATGTAGCTTGTTGAATGTCGTACACAATTCTCCAAAACGATGATTGTAGTTCTTCCGATGATATAATAGGGTTTCGATTTGATTTGTCGAAAAAACGATGAATATATGCGATGATACGAAGAATGCGAAGATACGAAGATTGGCGATGAATGATTTGATGAATAATAGTCTCGATGACATTAGTTGTATTGAAAATTGATTTTCTCATTTCCATTTGAGGTAAGTCGATGATTTCGTTGATATTTTTGGGCCACTCGTCTTCATTTTTGAGAATGAACGCTGGACCACTAAACCAAATTGTTGATGTTAATTCATTTGCCAGACAGCCTCTCGAAACTACATCTGCCGGATTTTGTTTAGAAGGCACGTGTCTCCAAGGTCAGATTTTGAATTTCTGAAACTCGATTTGCAACGAAACAGACGTAAGACGATGAGTGGTTACTGAGCCAATTTAAAACGATTTTTGAGTCAGACCAAAAAAATATACGGTACGTATGACGATGAAATTTGTGTTTAATTTTCTCCCAAGTTCGACTGAGCAATAAGGCAGCACAAAGCTCCAAACGAGGCAAAGATTGCTGAACAACTGGAGCCACTTTTGATTTTGCAATAAGCAAAGTTGATTTATATTCATTTTTGCGAAGTATTGAAACATAAAAACAGCATCCATAAGCTAACTGGGAAGCATCAGCGAACCCGTGAATAAAAAATTTTAATTTTGGAGAAGCACCAACAAATCTTGGAACCTCAATCTGATTAATGTATAAAAAACTTTGTTCAATTTGTCGCCAACGATTCAATAAACGTTCATTTAAAAGCGCATCCCAATCCATTTGTTGCTTCCACATTTCTTGAATTAAAATTTTACAAGAAATGACTATTGAACTTAGTAAACCGAGAACATCAAATATTTTTGCAACAGCTGACAAAACAGTCCGTTTTTTGGGAACTTCAACGGTTGGTAAATCGAACCGAAAACAAAAAACATCTTCCTTAGGTTTCCAAGCCGTTCCAAGAGTTTTTGTTACATTTTCATCATTTGTTTTTAAAAGAATTTCTCCAGTAGATGGTGCTAATTCGGGACAATTTGAATTCCACTTGCTTAATTCTAGACCAGCTTTCTGTAAAATTTGTATAATTTCGGATTTTTTAGCAGAGAGTTCAAAAAAGTCATCTGCCCCCGTGAGAAGATCATCAACATAAAGATCCTGTTTGAGAACTTCAGATCCAATAGGAAACAGGTCCTTATAAAAATCAGCAATAAAAAATAAACTCCTTACGGCGAGAAATGGAGCGGCAGAAGTACCATAAGTCACAGTATTTAAATTGTATAAACTTATAGGATCATTGACGTTACTTCTCCAAAGAATTAGCTGGAAGTTTCGGTCTCTTTCATCCACCAAGAATTGACGATACATTTTGCAAATATCGGCTGATAGTGCAAATTTGTTAAGTCGAAAAGAGAAAATTGTTGTAATCAAATCCTGTTGTATGGTAGGACCGACCATTAAAGTTTCATTGAGCGAAACATTGGTAGAAGTGCGGCACGATGCGTCGAAAACAACTCTGAGTTTGGTTGATGAACTTTGGGGACGAAGCACACAATGGTGTGGGATTATATAGTGCGAAGAGTTGAGCTTATCAAAGGACGTAGGTGACATATGACCTAGACTAATATACTCGTCCATAAAGTCAATATACATTTTTCTTAGAATGTCATCTTTTAAAAGTCGCTTTTCAAGAAACATAAAACGTCGACGAGCAGTATCAAAGGAATTACCTAGTTTATTAATAGTAGATTTAAATGGCAAACGTACCTGAACTTTTCCAGACGAATCGAAAATAGTATTTTTCAAGAAATGTTGCTCACAAAGCTCTTCTTCTTCCGTTCTGAGAGGCTTGGATTTTTGAAATTCCTCAATTTCCCAAAAAGCTTTCAAAAGATTATCCAAGTCATGAGGTTTTGTGATAACATTGCACGTTAGAGAACGATGTTGTTGTTGATTGTTAACTTTACCTCCTACGATCCAACCCAGTGGCGTATTTAGAATACAAGGAAGATTATTTCCGAGGGATATTTTACCAGTTAGTAAAAGATCGAAGAAAATTTCAGAACTTATTAAAAGATCAATTCGCTGAGGTGTATAAAATTGTGGATCTGCCATTTCGAGGTCGTTGGGAATGTTCCAATCGGCCGTATTGATACCTTCTGCTGGATGTTGAGACGAAATAGATTTGGTTACATAGAAATTAGAAGTCCATTCAAATTCCGTTATTCGAGACTTTATGGTGGCTGAAACTACGAACTTGAGCTGAGAACGAATATCTTCAACTGCAGCAATTTCTTGGTCAGATCGACTTTGGTTTAATCGAAGGCGACTTACAGCATCTTGAGTTATCAAATTAAGTTCTGAGCAAGAATCTAATAACGCACGAATAGGTTGATAAATACCATGGGAATCTTTAATTAAAACAACAGCAGTAGGTAGAAGATTCATATGACTACTACGAGTAAGAAACGATGAATGTGTTGTTAAATGAATTCAAGCAGAACTAGTTGATGGATTTAACGATGAAGACTGTTGTGATGCAGTAGGCTGAAACGATGATGAATATTGTTGAAAGGATGAAGTACGAGGGTTTTGAAACGATGAAGTATAAGGTTGTTGAACCGATGAATTTGACGATAAATGTTGATTTTGCGATGAACGATGAGATTGCGACTGATTTAATGATGAATTATGATGATTTGATGGAGGTTGAGAATCATTTGGTAGCGATGAGTTGGAATTGTGTAAAGTTGTGTGAAGTGAAATACGACAAAAACGGCATCGAAAATTGGAAGTACATTTTGACACCATATGTCCCTTTCGAAGGCAATTGATGCAAAGACTTGAGCTTTTAACAAATTCAAAACGACGAGGTACTGGTAGTGCTAAGTATGTAGGACAAGATCCAATAAAATGTTTATTATTTTTGCAAAATTCACAAAAGGTAGCTGAAATTACAAACGATGAACTAGGACGTCTAGGATTAAGTTTCGTTTTTGGAGTACGTTGTTGAAAAGAGTCTATTTCAGCAGTACGACTTTCAAGAAATTGACAGCGACGATTTAGAATGGAATAACAATCGTTCCAGGAAGGCAAAGCGTTAAAATCTCGTTTCTCATCATACACCTTTTTTGATTCTGTATCAATTTTTGACAGTACGATATGAATTATCATTGCGTTCATAACATCAAGCTCTGATCCTAATGAAAGAAGAGAACTACGAAGACTGGCAACATTATCAAGAATTGAACGCAAAGACGTAGCATTAGGTTCGGTGATAGGAACAATTGAAAACAAAGAGTTGACGTTATCGATAAATATTAATGTTTTGTTATCATACCTTTCCTTTAAACGGTCCAAAGCCAATTTGTAGTTTGACTCAGTTACCTGAAATGGCTCAATAACAGCTAACGCTTGACCAGATAAACAATTTAATAAATAATTAAATTTGTCTATGGTTGGAATATTTGAATCTTCATTGACCAAAGTATTAAATGAGCTGATGAATCGTGAGTATTCCGAATACTTTCCATCAAATTTTGGAAGTTTTAGCTGAGGCAAACGATTTTGATGCGAAAAAGGTGCATTTGTCACGTTTAAAAAGCTTTGTTCAACATCGCTCTGTGTACGCTTTTTGTTCATCAGAGTAATCAAAGCTGCCTTAGCAGCAATAAAAAGCTCTTCTAGATCCGATCGGTGAACATCAGCTGGATCTAGCTTTTCAATTTGGGATTGAATGTAGCTAATTTGCTTGAAATATGATTCAAGAATCTGCAATCGGCATTCAAGTATGGTATAATCAGACGAATCTCCATCTTTTTCTATTTTTACCTTCATTGCGTTATATTCCTTTTCATTGTTGACCTTTGTACCTTTAATGAGGCTAGATTTTCGTTTTCCCCTTTATCGGTACTCATTTCTAACAACTGTTGTCCAGACTGCCCAACACTAACGTGATATAAACAAACCAACTCAATGTATAAGTATGTTTGTGTGTGTGAAACTGCTGAGATTTTTTATAAACACACAAACTGGCTAGACAATACGTGTAGGTTTGATGGTTGCAGGTGTTTGATACAGATGTGTGATGTTACCAAGCGATGACGACGATGTTGTTTATGAAACAGCAGAGGAGTGTGGTGGCTAGCAAAACAGTTGAAGACGATGATGACGATAAATATGATGATGATGAAGTTTGATGATGTTGATTATGATGCTTACGATGATGAAGATGATTTTTTCTTTCTTCAGCTTTTATTTTACTGAGTTTTTTCTTAAATGTTTTTTAAGTTCTTCTTTTCAGAATTTTAAATTAATTTTATTTGAACACTATTAATTTTATTTTTAAGGTAGTTTATTAATTAATAGCGTCCTGTCACGGTCGCCAAATTTTATGTATACACGAAAAATTAACTTGTTGAAAAACAAGTAAAAGTGCTATATTCGGCCGTGCCGAATCTTCTATACCCTTCACCACGGTGATTTTATTTATACAGACATGTACAGCATTATCCATATTGTTGACTCTTTTCTTAAATAAAGTCGTATGAGAAAAAATCATTATTCATGAGCTAAAGAAATAGAAGACAAATTCCGTTTGCTACAATTGTCACCGTGTTGTCAGCTACTTAATGATATTGAAGCCGACAGCTACATCGTAAACTCTGACATTATTGTAGAAATACTTATTTTGCTTTTATAAAATAAAATAACTTTTTAAAAAAATTATAAATATTTCCTCCAATACTTTTGTTTGAATATGAATTTGTAATTTACAATTTTGTGACATTTTCTTCTGTTGAATAAAATAGAAATTAGTCTAAGTTGACGACAGCCACAACGGTGGTCGTGTAGCCATGTAGCTTTGCTGGCTTCAAAAGAATCGTTTACCTATAAACGTGTGTATTTTATTTTTGACAGTTTGTAATCGGTATCCTGATGATGTCTATGTGTTTAATGCACCTAGGTTTTAAAACAGAGATATCATCTATTTAAAAATCAAACGCACTTAAAAAAATATGTTACTCTATATACACACATACATACATATGTATAATCTTAATATTAATTATATGTTATGTTACAGTCATGATTTTCATTTTCAAAGAAATATTGAAATTTTTGTTTTAATATTTCTAAAATTGTGTGTAAAAATTTTTTGTAAAAATAATTTTTTAAAAATTTTTTGTAAAATTTTGTTCGAAAATTTTTTGGAAAATTTTGTTCGAAAATTTTTTGGAAAATTTTTAAAAAAAAATTTTTTTTTAATATTTTTCTGTAAAATATATTTTTGAAAATGTTTTGTAAATTTTTTTGTAAAAAATTTTTTTTGGAATTTTTTAAAAAATTTTTTTTTTTAAATTTAAAAAAAAATTATTTTTGTTAAATTTAGGACCTTTCTGCAGTCTATATTGAGTTAGAATGGTCAGACTAAAGCAAAAAAATCCTTACAAAAAAAAAAATTTCCTCATATTGACACATGGGGGGTCCTTTTAACTGCTCCTATTTATCAGTGGGTACCCTGTGGGTCCATTGGCTACCTCTATGTGTATTGCTTTCTATTAAGGTCACTAATACAAATCAAAGCAGAAAAACCCTACCAATCTAAAAACAAACAAAAATCGCCCCTCGCAGGGGGTTATTGATCCCCCGAGATCTGTATGCACTCTTTGCGATCTACCTGTCGCAGTCTAATATTTATTTGAGAAAAAAAGGTAAAACAGAATCATTAAAGCTGAAAAAAATTTAAAAAAAAACCTGAAAAAACGTGAAAAAAAATATAGGTGGGCGTGGTTTTTGGCCCGTAGCCTCCAAAGGAATGATCCGATGTTGCTGAATTGCAATACCAAAATTTTCGAAACTATGCCTGACAGATTGGTGTGCTTAAATTTTTTGTATCTCTTCTGGTGCCTTGGCAAATGACATTACCACACTAACACGGACAGACGGACAGACGGATAGACGGACAGACGGACAGACGGACAGACGGACATCGCTTAATCAACTTCTCTATGTATAAGGATCCAGAATATATATACTTTATAGGGTCGGAAATGAATATTGTAGAAATTACACACGGAATGACAAACTTATATATACCCTTTCCAGCTGTGGTGAAGGGTATAATGAAGATGAAGGCAACGGTTTTAAGCACGGCGAAGAGGGTGTTTGTTAAATAAAACGACGAGAATTTTTGGGTTTATTTCTTTAATGTTCAACGACTAAAATTCGACTGTACAAAGGTTGTAGTTGACAAAAAGCAAGAAGCAATAGTTAACAAATAGAATCTATAAATACACTAGCATACGGAGTTAGTGATTTAAGTAGTTGATTACATACTAAAGGAATTCAAAGTTTTAGTAACCATATAATTTACAAAAAAATATATTCAAATGAATGCATTGTTTAACGGTTTAAATTAAATAAAAAGTAAAAGAATAATATAAATATTTACAATATTAAACTTGAATTTAAATAAACGTTGTATGATTATAATAAAAATTCAATAGGTTGTATTTTGGCCGAACACCGTCCATAGCTCTGTTCTAATTAAACCCCCGAAGTAGTCCCGTGTGTTTCGAAAATTTGACAATTAGCATAGCTTCCAAACCCAACAAGTCCGCCATAATAAGAAAATCTTTACATTTAGAGGGAAGATAAGTCAAGACGTTAACGGATCACTATTACGTCTATTGAAATTGACTGTTTACACGATGACGGAATCATCGGTCATTATTTCTTTCGAAATGAGCCAGGTGCTGCCGTTATGTTGAATGGCGATTTTGCAATTGCAAATTTGCGTTATCATTTTCAGTTCTCATGTAGCTCAAAAACACCCTATTAATGCATTTTATTTAATATATATGGCACCTATTTTTTTTTGCAATTTTTAACGCTATAAACAATACTTAAGTTATGTTGCGATATGTGAAATATTTGTCCAACTAGTTCCATCATTTAAATAAACTAAATTATGTAGACAATTTTTTGTTTTAATTAAATATTAAAGCACTGCAGGAGTACACAAAACGAAGCTCATAAGATGCTCATTATAATACATTTATTGAATTTACGACTTTCAATTGCAAACAAGTAACGATGAATGGAAAATAATAAACAGCGAAGACCAGCGAACAAAATGCGATGAGTTTGTCTCCATAAGCCAGTTTGAATAAGTACGAGTAAATGTTAGGCATAACAACAATGAATGAGTTCAAGCTGTTTTACGCTTTGAGTGAAACAAGAACATAGTTCGAGTGTACTATCACAAAACACTGAATTTTTGAATAACAATACTTACGTTCATTCAAAAAAGATGGAGGTTATCAATTCGTCTGAATGTTGCTTTTTTTATGTATGTAACCGCAGAACTCAGCAATTTCTGAACCGATTTTAAAATTTGATTTTCTTTATTTGAAAGGTTATGCTTTCAGATTGGTCCCATTTTAAAAAAGTTCATTATATTAAAAATTAAAGGGTGTCCCCAAACAAAATACATAATTTTTAAGTGTATTAAGAACCGTAAAGGGCACCAAATTAAAATTTTTAAAAATTGCGTATCGCTATAGTTCCCAACAGCAGAAATTAATAAAAAAATAAATTTAAAATTTTAGGGGTGTCCCCATAGGTGACGTAATTTGACCTATTCGGCCCTATCTTTTGAACCGTTGTAGACAAAACCTTGAAAATTTGACAGAATGTCGATTACTATGATCGCTATAATAAAATGTATAAATATTCAAAATTTTAAAGGGTGCTCCCATAGTTCATTTAATTTGATGTATATGGCCATACTTTTGAACAGTTGTACACAGACCGCTGAAATTTACAAGGAACCTATATTGCTAGTCAGCTATAACAAAAAGTATAAAATTTGAATTTGGAAATAAAGGGGTGCCCCAATAGTTAATGTAATTGTATGTATGTGGCCAAACTTTTGAACTGTTATATACAGACAGCTGAAATTTACAAGGAACCTGTATTGCAATTCCACTATAGCAAGTATACAATTTGAATTTAGAAACTAAAGGGCGTCCCCATAAATTATGTAATTTGATCTATATGGCCCTATCTTTTGAACCGTTAAACACAAACGCTTGAAAATTAGGCAGAATATCCACTACTTTCTCTGGTATGATAACAAGTATAAATATTTGGAATTATAATGTAAAGGGTGTCCTAATAGTTCATGTAATTTGATATATATGGTTAAACTTTTTAACCGTTATAGTCAGATAATTGAAATTTACAAAGAATCTTTGCGGCCAAGTCCTCTATAATAACAGGTCTTTAATTTAAAATTATAAATTAAAGGGTGTCCGAATAGGTGACGTGAATGGTATCCCCATAAAAGACGGATGTTGGTAAAAATAGCTTAGCTTTTGTGCAGTAATAGTGAGAGGCTTGACATTCAAATAGTCTTTATTTTTTTCCCTCTAATTTTGGCGCATCTTTTATTTGGTTTCAATCTAATTCTTACAGATTACTTCTTACATTTTTAGTTTAGAATTGGTGCCCTTCTATCTGTTTAAAAGGCGGTTTTTTTTGCTAGAATTATTTCTTAATAAATACAAAAACCACTAGTGCAAGCAAAATGCTCTGAGTCTTATGTAAAAGTTCTACACAACTGCTAAACAAAACCCACTCAGTGTATTAAACATGAGATGAATAAAAGTGGCGCTCACTATTATAGAAAGTTTGTTTTACTCGGTCAGCTTCTTGCGTTTATGATGCGAACAGAGGTTTGCTCACTAATAGTATGATATGAGTAGGCATGTGTTCAGTAAGCTACTTTGTGTTCAAGTATGACTACTTGCTCATGAGCTTATGAGAATACTATTTATTAAATTCATGTTAAGAAATATAGAAGCCTTCTCATATTTATTATGTTATATTTGTAATGATACTGGCCATGTAGGATTGAATGAGCATTTGAAAAAATAGTGGTTACGCTTGTTTGGTCAAATCTTTTACATATCTGACCGTAACTTTACAGTTTTCGCTTTATAATTAATTTTTAGCAGTTCTTTGCTCAAACTACTGTGACCGTCAACCATTAACTGGGTCTGGTGTTATCAGAACTTTTACTACACTTATTATTATTTCACTTATTGTTTACAGTTGTATATCTTTTTTTTTTTTTAATTTGCTATGGCTTTAGTATATAAACTCATATAGCTGCTGCTAGTCAACCCAACACTAACGTAGCCGCAACAAAGCTAGTGGCACGAAAACTACTTACACATGTATGTGTTTTTATTTAAAAAGTGATTACGTGGCTGTGGATGTTAAGGCCGCAAAGTGCACTTGTGGCAGTAATATCACGACGGCCATTTTATAGCATTTATGGCATAAATAGTTATAAATTGTATGATACAACACAGCAACAAAAAAAATCTCGCTAAATATATGCAAACATAAAACAACAAGAAAAAAGAACTTAAAAATAAAAATAACGCGAAAAACAAGATACTTTAATACAAGTGCAGACAAAGGGGTTTGCACAGATAACAAAAAAAAAAAAAAAAAACAATAACTGACCCAAACAATAATGCACTTAAACATACACCTACACATGCGAACACACACATATACATATGTACATACATACATACAAACATATACTTTTAGCATAATTGTATGATGTGAAGTTTTTGGAGAAACATGAAATGTATTCGTAAAAGATGGTGATAAAAATCCAACAACAATGCAAAAATCGGCGTTGGTTTTATAGGGGTTGTTGTAGTTGTTGATATTTTTCGTGGTTCTTGTTATTGTTGCTGTAGTAGTGCATGTTAATGCATAACTGTTAAAGAAAATTAGCATAATTTTAATTGTTATTACTGCAACCGTACAGTGACAGTGGGTTAGTCAGTTGCATATGTTGATAGAATTCTTTTCAACTTGGTATAATACCAAAATTGATTTTTTTTTAAGTTAAATTTATAATACAACTAGCTGTGCGTTCTGACAATATTTTGTTCGCTTTTGCTTTGAAAGTAATCCACACCAAATTTTATGACTCTTACGTATTTGCCTTATTTAAAGGTACCCATGCCTGGATAAAATTCTAAAACTTATTGTAAAGCTCTGTAAAATGTGTTTAAAATATTTTTAATTTAATTATTATTATTTTTAATCTTTAGGTCGTTAATTATTTTATTTTTATTTTCGATATTTCGCTACTCCATTGTGCAGCATCACCAAGTGTTGAAAATATTTTATAAACAATGTAATTTCACAAAGACAAAATATAAATCAAATAGAAATTTTGTGACTCTTTTAAAACCGCGCCAACTGTTGCGCAATCATGTTTAAAATATACTACTTGCAAAAATAAAAGATGCCTTAAAGCATGCAGTACATTTAAATCGGTAAAAAAATCGGCGTACTTTCACGGCTTTTTCTCCAGTTTCTCTTGTAAATAATATATTTTTGTATCCTATATTGGAATCCGGATACTAAGGTACCTCTTCACAAAATTTTGTTAAAATTCCTCCATTAGTTTTTTCGTGATGCGAACACAAACAGAAAGACAGACAGGAAATGAGTTATTGTTTTATTCTATGTATAGATAATATTTAAAAAGGAGTAATATTTAAATTAAATAGTTGCATGAGCAAACTCATCTAATGGGTGTCTCATAAGCTCATGAGCAAGTGGTCATACTCCTACATAAACTAGCTTACTGAACACAGGTCTACACATACCATACTATTAGTAAGAAAACCTCTGCTCTGAGCTGACCGAGTACAACGAACTTTCTATACTAGTGACTGCCGTGTTTACTCGTCTCATATTCGAAACACTCATCGTATCTTGTTTAGCGATTGCGTAGAACTGTTGGATAATTCAGATAGTTTGTTTTGCTTGCAATAGTGTTTTTTTTTTGCATTTCTTAAGAAATGAAGTGTTTAATATGAATGTAAGTAATGTTTTTAAAAAATTCTCTATTTTTTATATATAATGTATATAATGGTCCTTTCATCGTTACTCGTGTGCAATGAATATTCATAAATTAAATTAAATATTATAATGAGCATCTTATGAGCTTTATGTTTTGTGCTCATGCAGGGCTTTTAAATGAATAGTTTTCAGAAAGAAAGCTGATCTATATTAAAAGAGTTTATACTTAATATTAGCAGTACAATTAAAAATATTTAATAAAAAGTTATTACTAATTAAATTTATGGAATGAGTGAGTTATTTGAAATATGACTTCTAGTTGCAGTTGAATGCTTCAGTTTTGTAAATTACTACTTCCGATTTTTCAATTAATTGATCAAAATCTGGATAAAAAGAATCCTTAAAGGCATCTAAAAGGGTTATCGTAAATAAAAAAACAATACAGCTTTTATTCGTAATCCGCCCCTCCACTAGTATTTCCTGTTATAGGCCGTTGTGCAGCTCGCCTGAATTTCAGTTTGCCATAAGAAGTGTGTGTAAAAAAACAGCTTGAAATTCAGGTTTGAAAAATTTCAGGCAACTTTCAGTTTGGTATTATGCAAGGCAAATTCATACCAGGTAAACTCAATGGCGAATTCGACATCATAAGGTTTTTCTTGATTGTAAAAATTATATTCGCCTTATTCATAATTTATTTTTATTTATTAAATGTTACAATATAATTACAAATTATATTCTAACTTAATTATTGAGTATAGTAACAAAGACCTTCACTCGTTGTAGTGAAACACCCAGAGTCTTTGGTGGGAATCGAACCCACAACCCCCAGACTGATAGACTAGCACACTACCCACTAGTCTACCGGGGCACCCTTAAATTGTTTAGTGTTTTATGTTTAGTTTTTAAGAAATAAACTAAACAAAAAGTAACAAAAATTTTTAAATTTAAATTATTTTTTTTTTTTGAAATAGTGCTTGTACCGATCAAATTTTTTTGAACTTTTTTGCCCGTCTCTCCTTGTATCATTTGATGTTCAAAAAAAAAATTTCAAAAGTTCTGAAAAAAATAAAAAAAAATATTTTTTGTTTTGTTTTCCCAAGGCGAATCCATATACAGGTGATTGCAGTGGCGAAAAAGCTCATCATATGCATGAAATCGAAAAGTTAAACTCCATATCAAGGCATATTCATCAGGTAACCTCACTACGAAGGGGAAATATTAAGGCGAAAATTTAAAATTTTTTTTTATATGTAGTTTGATAGTTCAACTTCCATTTAAGGGGAAAAATTGTAAGTTTAATTGTCAAAATTCATCTAAAAAAAATTGATTATTTTCGCCTTAATATTTCCCCTCAGTAGTGAGGCTACCTGATTAATAATCCTTGCTCCATATAAAAAAAATTATAAACAAATTTTTCTATATGAAATCTGAAAACTACAAAGGGGGCGAAAAAGCATGAATTCGCCCGTGCAATCACCTAGTATTAATTCGCCTTGTGTTTTCCGTTTTGTTTTAACCTCTTCAGGGACGAATTTTAAAGTAAAAAGACATTGAAATTATTTTTCATTTTATTACTAGCTGCTTACCTTATATTTATAGCAATTAAGTACTATAAGATAAAATTAAAAATAGTAAATTTTACTAAAAATGATAATGTCGACATAAGTGGCTATTTAACGTTGAGCTCATGTATGGAAAGATTTCATGTACTGAGGGCATACGGATTTTTTACACTTTTCACACATATAGTGAGTTTGTCACGTATAGTTTTTATCATGACATCGTGGGGTTTTTTTTATAGAATCTAGTCTAATTTCTGAAATAACTTTAATATTGTTTTTGACTTTTTAGATGGTTCAGAATTGTACAGGGTATACCTTGTTTTTGAGTTGACTTTATAGCCTCAAAGAGGAATATTTTTTTCTTTATAATAGATAAAAAGAATGTGAGAATTCGAAATTGATATATTGCAAAATAGGAATGTAATCCTGTGATAAAACTTTTTGCTAATTCCTCTTAAAAAAATAAACAAAATTTAAATGTACACATATGTGCCATGTGTGCCCTGAAGAGGTTAATATTTTGTTTATGACAAAAAGAGTTTTTTTTACACAAACAAAATACATGTGGTTGTAGTTGTTTTACGAATGAGTATACCTTTTTAATATGCCTTGGTAGTATGCAGCTAAAAAGAAAACTAAATGGAATTGTTGACTAATGCAGGGATGTTAAAACAAAAAGTGTAGACTTTTTCCTTCAACTGAAACAAAAATTAATGTTCAGGCAGACGCGTCGGCAGAATAGGGAACAATAATTTGTTTACTTTCCTCTGTGTGGAGAAAACGTATCGATGTGCATGCTCCGACAAAACATAATTTTCTGTTTGTCGTCAATGTTGTTCCAAGGCGAATCTATAACAGGTGATTGCAGTGGCGAAAAAGCTCATCATATGTATGAAAGATAAAAGTCAAACTCCATATAAAAAAATTATAAACAAATTTTTTTTATATGAAATTTGACAACTGCAAAGGAGGCGAAAAAGCCTAAATTCGCGCGTGCAATCACCTAGTATTAATAGGTCTTGGGCTGTTCTAATGCTTATAGCACAGCAAATAGGAGTTACTTGCTTGATTAACAGATGGCGTTCTTCACAAGTCAAACTTTCATATTAAAGACAGCATTTGATAGCAGACATCGTTGTGCGAACAAATGTTCTAACAATGCTGTTTGAACAAGAACATGACATCGACAACGACGGTTTTCACGACAGGTTTTGATGTGAGCACATGAATTTTTTCAATGGTTGAACAAAACAATGGCTAGCCAAGACTGCGTGTAACAGGATTTAAAACATTTCATGTTTCTTACATGTTTAAAAAATAATTTTTTTCATTTCTGTGTATATCTAATGTTATTCTGTACAATATATAATAAAATTTTGAAAAGACGAATGCATGATTTTTATTTCTACAAACGACCACATGAGGATTTTTATTTTTGTAGAAATAAAGGCAAACAAATGAAACCTGAAATTCCGTAGAGCTGCGTACTGAACTTATAGCAGCCACAGTTATATACCTTCTGTGAAAATTTCAAGAGTCTACCTATTATGGTTCAAAACTTAGGCCATATACATGCAAATCACGTCACTATTAGAACACCCTTTAATTTTTAGATTTTCTTTTATACTTGTTTATATAGCGAACTAAGTTATAAATAGTGTTTGTAAATTTTAAGTGCATGCCTCCTACAATTCAAGAAATAAACACATATACGCGAATAAAGCCTAGTAATCTGTTCGAATTTGTGAAAAATGTTGAGCAAAATTTATTATATCACAAGGAAAATTTGACATTTAAAATCTGGTGTTTATCTCACGACTTGGAAGAATTTTACGATTTAATTGCTTTACGAAAAGTTTTACGTAAAAATCCACATGAAATAATGCCCATTTCCTTTATTTCACAGCTTTGACAAAATGTTGCCAGAAACATTTCAATGTTTTTTCACAGTAAAAACAGAGTACTACTTCTTGAACATTTTTTCATAACTTTTTATAAAAATTTTTTATGTATGTAGTTTGATAGCATTCCACATGAAAAACTGAACAGAGTACCAGGCTTAACCGTCTCTATTGGAACACCCTCACCTCTACTTTTTAACTGCGTCCTCGATGCTGTGTTGCAGAAGGCAACCAGCCATCATAAGTGAGGTATTATGTGGGGCTTATAAGGAAGGTTGAAGGATCTAGATTATGCAGATACTTAGCCACTCATTCTCAGAGATGCAGTCTAAAATTTCCACCATCAGTGACTTCGCAAAATTGGTTGGGCTGAAGATAAACATATCTAAAACAAAATCGTTCCGCATCAATAACAATACAGATCGTCATTTCATTGTATGTGATCAAGACATTGAAGATGTTATGTCCCTCTACTACCTGGGTAGCACAATTGATACAAATGGTGGCTCAGCAGCAGATATATCCAGTCGCAAAAATAAGACGCGGGGTGCATTTGCCCAGTTAAACCCGGTTTGGAAATCCTTTAATATTTCGAGACAAACTAAAATTAAATTATTTAACTCCAACATAAAATCTACTCTATTATATGAATGAGAGACCTGGAACATGCCGCCACCCGAAATATAATGCCTTCAGGCGTTTATAAATAAATGGGTCTACAAAATCTTGCGATTTTTCTGGCCTGTAACAATATGCAATAGCCATCTCTGGATGAAGGCAAACCAACAGCCTATTAGCAAGGAAATAAGTAAGCGGAAATGGAGCTGGGTAGGTCACGTTCTCCGTAAACCACACGATGATATTGCCAAGAAAAGCATAGATTGGAACCCGCAAGGAAGCAGACGAGTCCGGAGACCAGCGCATACGTGGAAGCGGCAACTGACAATGGAACTTTCGATATTCGATCGTGGAAATCTAAAAAAGTCAGCCACGAAAGAATCATTTTCTCACTACAGTAAATATCTCTGCTACATTTTAACTCCTCAACCACTGTGCAGTCATTTCTAGGGTTATTTAAGCCAAAGATAAGCAAGAAACAACATTTTTTATGAATCACTCCCAAAAGGGTACGTGTTTGCTAAAGAAAAAGAAAATTATGGTGCAAGAGTAGCAGCAAAAATAGGGACAAGATTTTGTATGTTCTTTTGGTGGTTACATGATTAAAACAAAACCATTTTTTTTTAGCTGGAAAGTTGGTATTTCAGCCAGGCAGTGGATGTAATGCAAAGATTGTGAGCTTTTTTTTTTTTTATTATGCAAAACCAAAAAACAATTTACGTTATATGATCACTTGCGTAAAAGAAAAACAAGTGCTTAATATGCCTGACTGTGTGAAATACCACAACTTACTAACTAAATGGGCAACTGAATATCTTTACACGTTAAAGTAACTATCAAGATAATAAATTAAATTCATTTACATAAAGAATATCTTGATGATAATTTTGACAAAAAAAAGACAAATTTTTAAAGTAAAAAATCTAAACGAGTAGTTATTCAAATTTATGTTTCAAAATGAAAACAAAACAAAAAAAAATCAAATTTAAAAATTTTTCAATTCATTAACTCTTTGTAATTGTTTCAAAAAGCTGCTAATTGTAAAATTCTAAAATGTGTCAACCAAATTTAAATGTTGAAAATACAAGTGAAGAAATTTTAAATGCCAGTAGAGAAAGTATTGGTGACCTGCCGTTGATGCAACCGGAAAATATTGAAAGCGACGTAACTGCAACTCTGCCGTATGAAGCTGAAATCCATCCGCATGACCATCACCTACAAATATTGAACAGCAACGAGGAGGAGCCAACAGAGCAAAATGAAGAAGAATTTAACAGTGGAGAAATTTTAAATTTCGGATCTAATTTTCCCAATATTAATTTACGCAATTCCAGTCAATTTGTACCGAATTCTAGTTATTTGAATTTTATTTCCGGACAAAATCATCTTAGAAATCAAAGATCTGGTCGTCGTGAACGTCGCTCTGTACGCCGCCAAAGACGTTCGAAAATAAATCGCAAACTGAAGTCCATGTACAAATTATTGCATAAAACCGTGAAGAGCGTGCAACATATAAAATCATTAATGAACCAACAAGTAGAGTTGATGAAAACCTTACAGAGGGTAACAGATGTAGTGGCTATGAACAGAAGAACGAATTTATAGTTTTAGATTTGTTTTAATAAAAGTGAAAAATATCTATTTTTATATACATATGCAAGTGTGTTTTTAATCAAATGAAAAAGGTACGTCAATTGTAGCCAATACTTAATTGCAGCTTTTCTAAACAGTTTTGTTCTTCTAACATGAAACAAATTATTTGCCCTTTTAAATCAACCAGTCGAGAAAAAGTTTATTCATACGAGGACCGTTGGATAATTCCGCGACTTTTTGTATTTCCATTGCAATAACTTTCAATGGGCACGTTCATAAGACGTAACTGTTGCGCTCAACTGCTACGAAACTGTTGTCAAGTGTTGAGCTCAACAGTTACGTCTTAGAAACGGCTTGATAAAGAGCTGATAAATGCAAACAATTGAAAAAAATAAAAGAGGAACAAAAGAAATAATTTAAATTAAATATATTAATTACTTTAACTTAAAATTATCAATAAGAAACGGTATAACTCCCTTAAGCTGAGCACAACATGTTGGCTTAGGTAGCTAAAATATTTTGATACAAAAAATATCCAGCTGTTGAGTAGAGTGCCACTAGTCAAAAACCCGTTTCTAAGACAAATACTCAACCGTTGCGTAACAGTTACGTCTTATGAACGTGCCCATTTAAAGCAATTAACCGTTTTTTTAACAAAACTGGAAATACTGAAAAAAATTGTGTGCTGGTCAAAAAATTTTTTTTTTACCTAAATAAACCATTTTCGCAACCTTGATGAATACCATCGCTCATAGGGGTATTTTGGCAATCTAGCCGGACATTACTTTTTATTTAGTTTATATTGGCTCTGAAAATTTATTGAGTGCCCCTAGATTAACGAAACTTGACAAAAAAAAAATCTCTTATGGTCAGAGGCTGTTAAAGCTGTAAAGTAAGAAAAATCGGACAAAGGGGAAAAAAATTGCCCTGAGAAGAACTAATCCTACCTCTGAAAAATTAAATTTGTTTTTACCATACCATACTTTTGTTTAGCAAATGCAACTTTTATGGTCAGCGAATGTTCAAAGACTTAAGCTTGGACCCTGGAGATTCTAAAATTCCATTTTTCGCTCCGCCCCCTTTTGTGGGCGGTGGCATAAAGTATTAGTTGCAAGAATAATGTAATCCTTAAAAAAAATGAAAAAATAAAAATTAAATTTTCAAGTTTTTATGAGCAATTTTTTTTGGAAATAACTCAGCCATTTGTAAAGGACTAGGCCAGTTCATCCAAAATTTGGCATGAGTATAGCAGAGGAGTATCTTATCTTAAGACTTTATCGGTGGGTACCATACACTTGCCAGGGGTCACGCTATGTGGTCTCAAGTTTGAGTACCTCGGCCCTGCAAATCATTTTAGAGCTTGGCATTTCTTCAATTTTTGTTTGATTTTTTTATACATGGCCTTAAAGGTCTACTTAATATATATTGGTAGTTTAATCAATAAATTATGTTTTAAAATGAGCGAGTTATAAGCATTTTAAAATTAAAAATTTTGATTTTTCGATCCCCTGGTTCAGTTTTTTTTTAAATATTTTAACAATTTTTAATTTCTTTTTTTTAATGCCCATTATTATAACTTGCTCCAACAAAATCCTCACTTTAGCTAAAGGCAAGTTATAATAATGGGCCTAAATTTGTTTCCCATAGTTAGAGAGCAAAATTTTCAATAGTATGGAAAAATTTAGAAATACAGAATAAGGGTGATACACCCTTATAAGGTGATACACCCTTATTCTCCATTTGTTCTTAGTTGAAAACTAATCAAATTAAAAATTCCAAATTATTTAATTTTTGGCTAAAAATGGCCGTCAGTCTCATTTTTTTTAATAAAAAAATATTTTTTAAGAAATATATACAAATTTGATATCTTTTTGTAAGCTAACAATAGGTAAATACCACATTTCGTGTAAAATTAATCAACTTGACCTATTTTACATCGAAATTTTGACTTTAGCCTATATGTTCTAAAATCCCAAAGCTGGGATCGGAAAAAGAGCATTGCCTTAATAAAGCTATATATACTCCCAACTATTGCTGAAAGTATTTCGTAGCCCCTAGTCCATATGCGGACTTTGTGGACAAAAGACTAAAAATTCAAATTTTGGGATTTTTGGTATTTATTTTAGGAATTGTGGAATTTCCTTTACCCTACTGTAGCAGATTTTTTGAGATTTGATGTGATTATTTCATTTGGGTTATACTAAGAGGTTGTAATTCCAAAAATAAGGACCTTGAGGAATCTTATTATTGGAGGAAATTAAAAACTGGAAAGACGATGGACTAAATGCATTGAGCTTGAGGAAGACGTTGTAAAAAAATAAAAAGGTTTTTCGGAAATATATATATTTTATCCAAAAAAAATAATTATCAAATCGTCTTCGTATATTATAAAGGGTGATCCATTCCGAAGTACTTTTTTCAACAGCTTTTTTTTGACAGATCACGCATAAGTGATGTCATGCTGTCACGTTATTTTTGTTTAGTATTGTTTGGCATTTCATAATGGAAAGACTTACGCCTGAATCGCTTCGCTCTATGGGCTCTTGAAAAGTTCCAAGAAGATGTTTTCGAGGCAAATTTTGTTTAGCGATGAGGCCCATTTCTGGCTCAATGGGTATGTAAACAAACAAAATTGCCGCATTTGGGACGAAGAGGAACCTGAAGAGATTCAAGAGCTGCCACTTCATTCGGAAAAAACAACGGTTTGATGTGGTTTGTGGGCCGGTGGAATCATCGGTTCATATTTCTTTAAAAATGATGCCGGTGCGAACGTAACCGTCAATGGCGACCGTTATCGTGCCGACTTTTTGATGCCTGAAATTGAAGCTCGTGATCTCGGCGACATTTGGTTTCAGCAAGACGGCGCCACTTCCCACACATCGCATCAATCAATGGATTTATTGAGAGAACATTTCAGTGATCACATAATTTGACGTTTTGTGCTGGTCGATTGGCCACCAAGATCGTGTGTTATCACACCGTTAGACTTTTTCCTGTGGGGATATGTAAAGTCTAAGGTTTATGCGGACAACCCCGTTGCGATTCAGGCCTTGAACGAAAACATCACGCATGTCATTCGCCAGTTACCAGCCGAAATGCTCGAATGAGTCATCGAAAATTGGACTCAACGGATGGACTAACTGCGACGTATTAACGGCCAACATTTCATAGACATAATCTTCAAAAAATAAATGCCAAAGAATGTTCTTTTAAATGATAATAAACATTCTTCACTTGAATTTGAATTTTCTGTGTTTTTTTCTTTAAAAAAGTAGGGAACCTCGAAATGTATCACCCCTTATAAGAAAACGTAATAAAAATAAAGAGCAACATTTGTGAAAGAAGTAAAAATAAACATTTTATTTTGATCTAGAGCTCATTAAAAATTTTTAAATGAAAAAACATTTTGCCGGAATAGACATGCTGTCACAAGTAAAAAACGCATATTATAATTTTCCTGCGCAAATACAAAAAAAAAAAAAATCTGCAATTCAATTCCATGTACCATTTAATTTGCAAGTAGAAAAATATATGTAACATTTTATTTAACAAATAAATACCATTTTTGTGTTGCTTGTAAGTCTGTCTATACTCGTATGTCTGCAGATTGCTCAGTCATATGGTAAGTGAATTAGTCCTTTTAATTATCCTGTAGCTTTTAAATTGTAACTTTGAGTGAGAAAATAAATGAAAAGATTTTCGACCTGTTTGCAAGTTTTCCACATAATGTGTAAAGAGTAAGTACTTAATTATTATTTTTTATTTCTGTTTATTTTATTTTATTTTATTTTATTTTATTTTAAATTTTAATTGGATAAAAAATATTATTTTTATTTCGAATTGCTAATGTGCTATAAAAAAAGTGCCTAAGAAATTATTATATTTATTTGTGTTAAAGGAAATGAAAGCAGAAAAAGTAAAAACATCTCGTAATATACTCGCTACATTCATATCCATGAATAATGATTATATTACGGTTTAATTAATTTGTAAGCGGAAAAGCTTATTGCAATCTAAAAACTCTTCGAGAAGGTAGCTGTATGTTTATTAAAGAAATTTAAGTTTTCAAGAAATATGTACAATATTTATCGGGCTATTTAATTAAGACAGATTGCGGACGGTCTGCTCTGGCGGCCATATTGTTTTGCTAAATATATTACCGATAGGAAATAACAATATGGAAGACACAATATTAGACACGATATTATATCGTTAATTCAAGCTCGATCATAATTGAAACTTAATTACTTCTGCGCTATTCCTGCTTAAAAATTTATCAATAAGTAGTTGCATGAGCAAGCTCATCTAATGAGTGTGCTCATAAGCTCATGAGCAAATTGTCATACTCGAACACAAACTCATACTCGAATCCATACTATACTATTAGTGAGCAAAGCTCTGTTCATATCAGAAACGCAATGAGCTGACCGAGTAAGACAACTTTCTATACTAGTGAGCGCAGTGTTTACTCGCCTCATGTTTGAAATACTCAGTGTGTTTTGTTTAATAGTTGTGTAGAACTTTTGGATAAGGCTTAGTGCGTTTTGCTTGCATTAGTTGTTTTTGTATTTCTTAAGAAATGAATGTAAGTAATATTAAACAATTGTGTGTTTTTTGTTTGCTTGTTTGTGTTTCAGTCAAAGCATAAAACTGCTTGAACTCTTCTAAGTTCGTAGTTATTATGTTCAATATTTACTCATACTTATTTCAATTGGTTTATAAAACTCTGCAAGCTCATTGCATTTAGCTCGCTGGTGTCTTCATTGTTGATTTATGTCCACTCATCGTTACTCGTGTGCTATGAACAGACGTGAGTTTAATAAAAGATTATACTGAGTTTCTTATGAGCTTCGTTTTTTGTGTTCATTCAAGGCTTTCTTTAGCAAAACCGACCAGTCGTTTAAAAATGGCTGACAAATTATTAAAAATATTTTATTGTTGATCCAGTGATTTATTGAGTTTTGTCCAGCAGTATTTGGTAAAATGTATTTCAGCATTTTTATAACTTTTTATATTTTCCTAATTCCTTAAAACTTGATGTTATTGCTTAATTTTGTCGGTTGCTGCATTCATATGTTACTTCCTTTTATTTTTCAGATGCGTAAGTGCTAAGGTTAGGGTCCGACCACTGTGTTGCACTGGAATTCAAATGTTCTTTTTCCAATAGAAGACGAATCAAGTTTGGGTTGCAAATAGCAAAATAATGACAGTCCGATAACAGGTCAATAGGTAACAGTGCATGAGTAATAATCTGCGGATCATATGTATTAAAAATTTATGTAAAACTACATGTATATGTACACACTTACATACATACATGATTAATGCAGTGAGTGCGTTGCTAAGCATACACGAAGTTTTCTTTGATGTTGAAATGGAAAACAATTTTTTTCCTTCTTATCGCAAAAAACCCGCAAAATGTTTTTATATGATTTGTAAGTAGACATATCATAGAAGATTACAAAATTTTTTTCCCAAGCTTTCCCAAATCGGATTTGAATTTCTACTTGAAAGTGAAAAATTATGACTTTTTTACACCAATTTTCAAAAAAATATTTAAAATATTTCTACAATAAAGATATTTAACTAGGTACACATTTGAGTTACCAAATATCTGAAGTTGAAGGTTCCATTGAAAAAATATTACTTTTATGCTACGAAAATACGAAAATTTATTAAAAAACAATTTTTTTTTCAGTTTTTACCACTGTTTTCAAAAACTTAAAAAAACTTCAATTTTGACAACGCACAACTCGAAAAATAGTTAACATAGAAAAATGAAAAAGATAATTAGTGACGGACAATTTTGTTTATTATAACCTAAAATAGATTACTTTTTAAAAGTATAAATTTTCAATTAAGAGCCATTATTGGGAATTTCAACCCAACGTGCGACGTCTAAATTTTATTTATTAGTTTAAATGTATGTTAGATTTCGACTTTGATTTGAGTGACTCAATGGATTGATGTACTAGTCTAGTAGTGTTGTGTTGTCTTAATAAAAATCTAGAAGACCCCAAAACTCGTATAAAAAGTATTTAAAATTTGCATTTTTAAAAATCTTAATCTCAAGCCAAAATATTTGAAATTGTCTACAACTTATGATAGTTTTTGCCTGCTTCAGAAACAATGTAGAACATAAATGCAATGCTAATATTTTGCTATTTTTATCATTCTATAAATTTTGTTGTTTAGTTTTTGGTTTTCTTTAGTATGAATTTTTTTATTAAACATTTTTCTTTTCTTTTGTCATAAAACTTCCTATCAGTTGATGTACATACTTTTCGTCTTACTTCATTTTGTCACTGCTCGCATTTTCTTATGACTTTTCTTTTTTGTTCCTAAAGCCTCAAGTTGTGTGTTATTTTCATAATATTTTTGTGCAAATAAATCTATTCAAAAATCCATATATTAAAGTACATTGTTATTTTTCTTTATATTTCTTCTACATCTGTGTCTCTCCTGATGATGAAAAAATGTCCATTTTTTATTTATATTTCACTTTAAAACGATTTTGCTATTGTTGTGCTATTGCATCGTTGATTATATTTCTTTCTTTTTTACCATTTGGCTGGCTCCTTGCTTTATTTTGCTCCATTAACGTTTAATGTCATCTTGAAAAGCGATAGCTTAAACATAACAACCATTTTGTGGTTAAATTAAGGGAATCGTGCTATATATTTTATTTTCCTCACAAAATTCGTTTTCATTTCTTTTAATGTTCAATTAAATGTAAGTGTGGATAGAATTGAAGATGTGATGAGTGCAAAAGGTAAAAAATCAGAAATAATTTATTGAAATAATTTAACTTGAAAAAGGTTGACCAAAAAAAAAAAATTTATATTGGAGTCCTTGAAAGGCACAGGCAAAGAATAAGTGAAGTATTATGTAGTTGTATAAATTTATAAATGTTGAAACTTAATGAAATTGTAATTTTTCTTATGCCCTCTTTCCTTTCTTTGGGGACTGCAAGAGTCAATTGTTGATTGATGTCGCCAGAATTGTTCATAAATTTGATTTTGAAGTGGAAAATAAAACTGCATACAATGAAATAAGGCAAACATAAATTTGGAACAAAGATATTTTTATGATTTAAACTGCTGTTTCTTTTTGATAATTTACATGCATATCAGAGACTGACGAATAGTACTTATAAAGTAAATGTTGTTAAGTATTTACACATATTTTTGGGTATTAATTAGTTATACCCATACTTATAACACAGAAAATACCTACACATACATATTTGCAGTGAAATAAGTATGGGTGTATTCAATACCTATAACAAACAATATTTATACACAACGAACTTAAAAATGTATAAGTAATGCATGTATGAGTACAACTGGTAGGTAGTTAATGTGATGGGTATCTGTCATACCCATACTTTACTACCTAATACTTACAAGTATGGAAAAGTAGTTATAATACTCTAAGTATACTTATAAGTAAAACAATTACTTTTAGGAATTGTGTGTATATAATTGGAGACGCATAACGTCACCACGCAAATCCTGTACTATACCTGACGTTGCCGTTGGTACTTCATCGATGCTCTGCAAACTCTGCTTTTCCCAGTTGTCGTCCTCCATGTCACCAGTTTCTACAATAGGTTCTGGAACATTCGCTTCACGCAACCGCGCAATAAAATAATTTTTATATTAGGATGAAGGAATGAATGAACGTATTTTTAAATTGTGAAATAATTAATACATATAGGCCCATTATTATAACTTGCCTTTCGCTAAAGTTAGGATTTTGCCATAGTTACATATATTTATAAAATACTATAAGTATACTTAGAGTATTTACATACTTGTACTTATTCATACTTTTACTTATACTTAGTTGTATTGCAAAAAATAATGAATAAGTATGCGAACACTTATTCTCTGCGTATACTTGTAGTTATATATGTAAGTTGAAATTGAAATGAGTCTGTGTGTATGATATGTTGTTTGAGCTATAGCTATACACATTTATTTATGTATGTTGCGCCTTAAATACTGTTACGAAAGAAGAATTTATTCATTATAGGCTTTGAACCACAATAATCTCAAACAACAACAACATTAATGGTTTGTTTTCTTACAATGATGAAAGAAAGAAACAAACAATAAAGAGTAACGCCTTAAACAAACACTCGCATATACACACGCATTAAATAAACACTCATCAGATAAATACACAGCCCCATACATAAATACAAGCATAAACAAATAAACAGCCACACATACAGGTATAAAGAAATAAACAGCCACACATACAGGTATAAAGAAATAAACAACCACACAGAAAACAAGAGCAATAACAATCGAACCTGCCAGATCTGTCTGGAATAGAACATTCTGGTGCTTTTAAATCACCTATATAAGTGAATCGTGCTGGCGAGTAGTATGGCAGTATTAATTTGAAAGTCAAAGAGTTAAGTTGTCGAATTTTAAGAGTGTTTAATAGTTTGTTGTATTTTTTTGAACAATGGTGTTAAATAAATAAAGTGACTTACAGTAAAAGTAATAACAGTGTGTATTTATTTTGCAATTAAAAGAACCCAAGTAAAGTAAAAACGTAACAATACTTAATAAGTACTAAAAATTATACTTTTGTCATTCTCTGATGCATATATACATGAGTCTGATGTAACTAGTTTTCGATGCAAAATCGATAGAAAAGCGTAGGATAAATATATATATATATATATATATATATATATATATATATATATATATATATATATATATATATATATATATATTTTTTTTTTTATTATTGTTTTGTATTCGATTTCATTTGAATTGTAATCACTTTCTATTTAAACAATTTTTATAGAGAAATATAATATGTGAAATTTCTATTATACTTTTATGAGTTTCCCAAATATTGTTGTATTTTAAAATAAAAAATGTCTGTAATGAAAATGATTTAATTATTTTTATACGAGTATGTGAAAAAAAACTCGTTTTCCCTTGATTTTTATCTGGAAAACACGTGCCTCAAGGATTCTTAATCTTTTTTTTTTACTTTTTTATCATGAGGACTAAGTGTTTACAAGTAAACAAATTGTCTATTTTTAACTTGAAACAACATGAGAAACAAACAAGTAATTGAGCATTTCTTTGTTCAAGTAGACTGAAGATTATTACATACTTATCGAAGTCAATAAAATTGAGTTAAAAATAAATAAGTGGGTTAGAATTGGGTTTAAAACATAAAGTCGTGGCCTTGTGTGTTGCATACGAGTATATGGCGTGTAAACTCTTACTCAATTTTATTTAGCTTTAACTTTTAAAATTGTGTTACTTTATCGTGTTATTGAACTCGCAGATTAACAATTTATGATTAACACGACAAATATGATTATTAAGCGGTCTTACTCAAAAACTGTTGTTGTTTTACTAACATTTTTATAATAAGTTTTCTTATAAAAAAGTATTCAATCATAAATAATCATACATTATATTAGTAAAGCTAATATTTTAGGCATTGAAAATTCTATAAGATTTTTTAAAGATAAAAATTTTTTTTTTACTGCTTGGCTTTTGATTAGCAGAACATGACGTAAATGATTGCACTCGATTTATAGCAATATCTTCAACACAATCGTTAAATTATTTGTGTAATTATGACGTTTCTTATCATCTTTCGCAATGTTAAAATATAATTTACGATAAGTGTACAATAGCTTTTATGGAATAATTATATTGAATTTGTCTGCTTTACTTAAAAGCGATATTGAAATAAGTGTGATAACAAATATTTTTATTTAAGGTGGTAAAAACCTTTTATTTACACAATTATATACGCTTTAGTTATAAGCTTGCATTATTTGAAAAAGCTCATTTCGATCATATTTTTAAACAAGAGAACTAATACAACCCTTAAAACATGGTTAAGGTGACCATAATATGAGAGCAATATATTATGATTGAAACATATGTATGAATTTAAATAATATTATGTAAATAAGGGGTGATCCATTGCGAGGTTTCCTACTTTTTAAAAGAAAAAAAACACAGAAAATTTAAATTTAATGGAGAATGTTTATTATCATTTGAAAGAACATTCTTTGTCATTTATTTTTTGAAGATTATGTCTATCAAATGTTCGCCGTTGCTACGTCGCAGATGGCCCATTCGTTGTGTCCAATTCGACTGGTAACAGGCGAATGACACGCGTGATGTTTTCCTCCAAGGCCTGAATCGAAGAAGGTTTGTCCGCATAAACTTTAAACTTTACATATCCCCACAGGAAAAAGTCTAAGGGTGTGATATCACACGATCTTGGTGGCCAATCGACCGGCCCAAAACGTGAAATTATGTGCTCACCGAAATGTTCTCTCAATAAATCCATTGATTGATGCGATATGTGGAAAGTGGCACCATCTTGCTGAAACCAAATGTCGCCGAGATCACGAGCTTCAATTTCAGGCATCAAATAGTCGGTTATCATGGCACGATAACGGTAGCTATTGACGGTTACCTTCGCAACGGAATCATTTTTAAAGAAATATGGACCGATGATTCCACCAACCCTCAAACCACACCAAACCGTTATTTTTTCTGGATGAAGTGGCAGCTCTTGAATCTCTTCAGGTTGTTCTTCGTCCCAAATGCGGCAATTTTGTGTGTTTACTTACTAATTGAACCAGAAATGGGCCTCACCGCTAAACAAAATATGCCTCTTCTTGGAACTTTTCAAAAGTCCATAGAGCGAAGCAATTCAGGCGGAAGTCTTTCCATTATGAAACGCCAAACAATACTAAAAAATAATAACATGACAGCATGACACGAATCACACATGATCTGTCAAAAAAGGCTATTAAAAAGGTACTTTGAAATGGATCACTCTTTATATATGTAATAATATTTTAATTATTAAAAGCATAATATAAAAAAACAACTTTACTAAATATTATCATAATTGAAAATAATAATATAATCACAGTATGATAAACAAATTTAATATTATAATCTATACATATTTATACGTATAATAAAACTGACTAACAAGACTATTTCTGTATATAAAAAATTAAAAAAAAAATTTTGTTGCTGATGCAAATAGTAATTGAAGTGAAATAAAAACAGCAATTTTTGGAATATTGACCTGTCTGTCCGTGTTCACAATACGTAAAACTACTGGATAAATTTTAATATAATTTCGTGAGAATGCACCTTAGCATATCGGTTCAAATATAAATACTTTTTTCTGCGAACATATCTTTTTTTCAAGACAAAATAGCCAACAACTAGTGAAAGTATGCAATTTTACGGATTTAAAGGTACTGCTAACTTGACAGAACCTTTTATTTTTGATGGCAAGATATTTCGAACACTATTTACCAAGAATGATAGAAGACAAGATTACGCCATAATTTTTAGTTATACTCTCAGTCAGAATTATTAGCCAATAGGAAGACATTTTCGTGACGTCATTCGGCCGACATGTGCAGGAAAGTTCAATTTTATTTTTGTGATGGTGTAACCTTGTTTTCTATCATCCCTGCTATTTACAGAATTTTACAATAATTTTATAATTTTGTATAAATTGTATAATGTTGAATAAAGCCTTTAAAACGGAGTAAAAACCCAGGGATGGGTAACTCTACACAAAATAAAATATAAACCATAACCGAAGCACTATAAAAGTAGGAGTCTTAAAATTTGGTGTTGATTACATTCAAAGCAAAATTGAACAAAATATTGTCAGGATTAAATACTGTAAAATTGGGTGTATAAATGAAGAAAAGCTGGTTATTATACAGCTAGAAAACTCTTTAGTCAAATCTAGATACGATATTCGTAAAAAAAATATAACTTTAATAAATTTCTTTTACTGAAGAAATGTCTTCAATGTGACTATTTTTTCGTTATTTAATGGGGTGGTAAATATGTTAAAAAATAAGTTAAATTAACTAAAATTATTAGTTCTTTTTTTTATTAAATTTTTTACCTTTATAATAAATTTATCTTCATTAGATAAAAATTTGCAATATAATCTGAAAATAAAATGCACGTCATTAATGCCTTTTTAGTTTTTTCGTCTTTTAAGAAGAATAGACGAATAAAGCTTTCGGTTCCTGTTGCGTGCATTTGATAATAAGCGTTTAAAATCAAAATATATATATACAGGCATGTCACAAATTCCGTTCGGAATTGAAATGATTCAGTAGCCACCATTCCGATCGGAATGGTTTTAGTTGCTGTAGATTCTGTTCAGTTTCATTAAAACGAAAAAAATACAAAACCACTTTTAATGTGCCAACATGAATGTAGGAAACAATCACTCATGTTCCAGAGCTATATTTCGTTCTGAAGTGGAATTGATTCCGTATTTTGCTTCTATAGAAAACGTAAAACGAATTATTTTTTCGGAATAAAACCACTTTCAATTTGCTATGTGGAATTGATATTTTAAGCAATTTCTAGCCATTTAAACTATTCAGAACATCTTTTTATTAGTAATGGATATTATTCTGGACCCAACCTTAAGCACAGTGGTCAAAAATCCATAACTTTTTATAGGATTCAAATTTTTATACTTGGTTTTTCTTGTTTTGTACGTAAGACTTTGGTCTTTAATAAATCGACGGATAAAAAAAATTTTATGGAGAATTTTGTCAACAAAAAAATACCAAACTTTGGCCCACGCATTGTGGTACATATTTTGAGAAGGGGTTATGGTTATCGATTTCAAAGTTATATTACTCTATAAAGTAAATACCAGAGTACCTCGGGAGCCAAAATATTACTTGTCTATTTTAACATTATCATAGCAAACAGGATGGTCCAAAATGTACTTTCTCTGTGTCTTGTTAAAATTTCCAGACAGTTCTGTGGGCATATAGGTAAAAAATATAACTAGGGACGTAACACATAAGAAGACGATTTGATAAAAAGTTTTTGTCTTTAGATTTCTATTAAGAAGGCCGAAATACTTCAAAAAGCAACGTTGCAAAGCTGTTCAGAAAATAAATGATTTTACAAAATTTGTCTATTCATTAATTTGTGCAGAAAATATTGAACCTTGGGTCAAAAAAATTGGAACTTGAAGTATAGGAGTGTAGGGGAGGGTTCGGACTACAAACTTGTGAAATATTTTTTTATTATCTTTCAAAGCATCTATTTTTTGTTTTTTCACATTCGTTCTAATGTTTCAATATGTAATACATAAAAAGTGGTTTTGTTTTTTCCATTTACTAAAACCGAACGAAATCTATAGAAGCTAAAACCATGCGGATCGAAATGATAACTACGAAATCATTTTAATTCCGAACGAAATGTCTGAAATGATTGAATAAATTAATTTTTTGAAAGTCAAAAAAATATTTGTGTTGTTAAGTCAGAAAAAACATAACAAAAATGCCCGAAATATCTTTAATAACAGCAGTAAATTGATGAAATACGTCGCAGAATTTTAATAAAATGATGTCCTAAATAGTTGAAACGGCTAAAAAACTCTAAAAATATCAATTCCACATAGCAAATTGCTATGGGTTTCATTCGGAAATTTTTTTTCGTTTTACGTTTTCTAGAGAAGCAAAGTACGGAATCAATTCCACTTCCGAACGGAATTTAGCTCTGTGACATGGCTGATAAATTGAAAACATTTTCTATTTTATACTTCAAATCAAATAATTTTCCTGAAGTTAAATTTAAAAAAATTTCTTCTGTTTTGATTCTATTTACAGTTTTTATATATTGATTTTTTTTTAAAAAATAAAATAAAAAAAAAAATTAGTAAAACGAAAATTTTGTCAAATCAACGGAAAAATTAGTCACATTAACTTCTTTAAGGGATGTTAAATTAATTTTATGGTTTTTTTCTTAGAATAAAATTTTTTTGTTAATTTAACATAATTTTATTTAATAAAATCGAATATAGATTTGATTTAAAATTAATTTCAATTAACTATTTTTGGGTTAAGTTTCTACTAATTTTTTTGTTTTTATACCTACGAAATTTGGTTCAGTGTAGCCAGTCATATGTAAACATTAAAGAATGACCTACAGAACCATCATATGGTCCATTATATTGGAAAATATTTAATAATAAAAAAGCAAATGTTTAATATTTTATTCATTTGTTATTTCATAGAAACCAAATGAGTGCTCTATATTCGGACATGCCGAATCTATATACCCTTCACCATAATCGTATTTAATATTGTAATTAAATTGTTATATTTCCCAATTTTACAACATAAAATAACTGAAAATCCCCTAAATAAACAAAAAATATACAAATATTTTACTAAGATCCGGCATCACATTTATTACTACCATGCACTTCTTATATAATCTATTATTCCGAAGCTTTTAAATAAATACAAAAAAAACTTATAAAAGAAAACGAAGCCTCTTAAAAAGAGAAGTACAACTTTATGACTTTTAATAACGACCATACCACGCTGAATATATAGACTCTTGTCCAATTACCGATATAAAACTGCGTCTGGTACTGCTAATACTTAAATGAGGGACAGGTTAAAAAGTTTCCTCTTTATGTAATTTTTAGAAGATCTAAATGAACTAAGCATTACAGTATTACATTAATATAAAACTTATATTTAAGCATAAATACGAATATAACGGTCTCTGCAAAAACAAGTGCTTATACTTGTGAAGTTTGAAGTTTGCCGGAATTATTGAAGTATGATTTTATGTAAACAGCAAAAAAAGTGTTGCCACAAGTAGAAACGAAAAAAAATATTTTGGAAATTATTTAAAAAAAGTGTGTTATTTACATAAATAACATAAAATAAAAACGTACTTTGGTTTAATATTGAAACTTATGAGGAATAAATCTTGTTGTAGATTATGATTTCCTTAATCCTTTATAGGTACACTTTTATATTGAGAAAAAAAAAATTATATTACAATCTTATTTAAGCTGCATGCTAATTGACCTTATGAAAAATCGCCACAAAACAAAAACTAAAAATCACCAAATGAATAATTACCGTAAAAAAAATTGGAAAAATGGAAATATGGCAAAAAAATATAAAAAGTTCAATACTGGCAGTAAGTGCATTAATATTTTTTTAATTCTAACAAATCTTTAATGTTAACAATTCTGTAGTTTTTGGTAGACAACGTAACTACTCAGCTAGTTTTTAGGACATAAACCGTTGTATCTACACTCTTATTGATGAATTTCTTGATAATCACTCCTATTACATTTTGCGTTGTCGACATAATACGACATCAACATTTATCGATGACTTTTTAATTTTATTTCGTATTTTGTAAGAATATGTGACGTTGAATTTTTCTTGTACCGACGCGTCGGCGATTTCGTCGGCTTCGTTTTGAAAATATACTGAAGTGCCAACAAAATTTAAAATAGAAAAGATTTGAATAACAAGTTTGACCCAATACGGAATATTAGTTGAAGAAATGGAAAATCTCGACGTGATAGAAAAAAACTTAAATGAGATTCTTATTAAGCATTTGATATCATTCCAAAACATAAATTTTTTTTTAAAAGAATATTTCTCTACAGAACAGTGGTATCGTTAAGCAGTAGACGTCGTCATAAGAGCATTAGGAAACACAAAATTATAATCAAATTGAAGTTGACATCAATATATGTAAAATGATGTCCGGTCAAAAATGACGACGATGTCGCCGTCGCCAAGTAGAATAAGGGTGAATATAAAACAGCTCAAATATGGTATCACCATATTTCATTAAAACGTTTTGGATAATTGTCCATTTGAAAAATTTTAAAAAATTACGAAAAGCACTGAATATTTTGGGGTTACTTTTTATATAAAATATTACCCAATTCTGCATACGGATTTCTTGGGTTATTTTTTATTTTTGCTTTTAAGCAATAATAAAATTAACAAAATTAACCAAACTTTTTAATTTTAAGTTCCTATGATATTGAAATTGTTAATTTTTCTTGATACTCCTGACAGATTAGCTTCCCATCTAAGTTAAAAAATATATTTTCTTTAATGAACATACCAGGGGTGCCTTTGGTAAGTTCTACTTAATAAGAAAACGTAAACTTAGACACTTTTGCCAGATATAGGGAAATTAAAAAATCTTATTTGTGAATTTTTGCAAAAGTTTATTACTACCGTATGGAAAACAATTTTCGTTTGCTTATTTAGACACGTAAACTTAAAGCTTATTTCTTTTTTTTAATTTTTAAAATTTCAAATACAGGAAAACGCAAAATAGGATTTCACAAAGTATGTGATATGGTAGCACAAATTGAAATAACTCCCGCAAACGTCGTTACGTTAATATGGCGACGAAAAGAGAGAATGCAATTACCTTCTATTATTATATCATGCTTGTGAAGTACATATGTACCCTGCAGGAAATGTCAATAGTGAATCTGTACTGACTTACTATTGACACAGTCACCAGTACTAGTGACTACAATGCTATTTACTATAGACATTGGTACATGGTACATGTCATTGAAAATCCACTACTGACATTAGTACTATTGACTAGATAGTTCTTTTGGGACCATATGTAGACATTGGAACTAGTGGTTCACTAGAAAATTTTAGTAATTTTAGTCTACACTTCTGTCTGGTACTTTTCTGAAATAGATCGTATAATGAAAATGAATATTTTCTTAACTTTTGTAGTTTTATTAGAAATAAATAAATGACTAAAAAACACTAACATTTTTGAATGTTTATATGTTGTTAAGACTATGTGATGATAAAAAATTTAAGTTAAAAAAGTTAAAATTAATTATTACGAACAATTCAATAAGATTGTTAATATTGTGATTATAAATAATTTCAGTTAAAAAAAATCTTAAAAATTAATGTTTGTTGGAAGTGTCTTCATCCATTAGTTTTCCGTTCGCTTTTGCTTTGTCTCGATTTATTTGTTTAAAAAATTTCCTTTTTGCCGCTGAAGTGCTGCTCGAAGCGTTTTATCCGAAAATTCACTAAAAGTTGAAATAACATCTAAATATTACGATAATTCTTGCAAAAAAAAACCGACTTCAAAACAGACAAACTTAAAATCATGTTTCTTTAAGACGGTAACTATTGCGACACCCTGTAATTTCCGGATTCAAATTTTATACTAGTTATAGCGTTCGTAGCAATACAGGTTAATTGTAAATTTCAACCGTCTTTGTAACGGTTTAAAAGTTTGGTCATATACATCAAATTACATAAACTATTGCGACACCCTGTAATTTATAATTTTAAATATTTATACTTATTTTAACACACATAGTAATGGACATTCTGTCTAATTGTTAAGTGTTTGTCAATAACTATTTAAAAGATAGGGTCATATATATCAAATGACGTCACCTATTGGGACACCCTTTAAATTCAAATTTTAATATAAATACTTGTTAAAGAGAACTTTGTCATACAGATTCTTTGTAAAATTTAACTTTGTGTCCATATACATCAAATTACATCAACAATTGGGACACCCTTTAGTTTCCAATTTTAAATATTTATACTTGTTGTTATACCAGATATAGTAGTGAACATTCTGTCTATTTTTCAAGTGTTTGTCTATAACGGTTCCAAAGATGAGGACATAATGGTCAAATTACATCAATAATAGGGACACCCTTTAATTTACCCAAATTTTATACTTGTTGTAATAGCGGACTAAGCAATATAGGTTCTTTGTACATTTCAACTGTCTATCTATAACAGTTGAAAAGTTTGGCCATATATATCACTTTTACATTAACTATTGGGACACCCTTTAATTTCCAAATTCATATTTTACACTTGTTATTTTAGCGGACTTAGCAATACAAGTTCTTTGTAAATTTCAACTGTCTGTCTATAACGGTTCAAAAGTTTTGCCATATATATATATATCAAAATAAACCAACTAATGGGACACCCTTTAATTTCTAATTTTAAATATTTATACTTATTATAACAGACATAGTAACGAACATTATGTGCAACTTTCAAGTGTTTGTCTATAACGGTTCAGAAGATAGGACCATAATGGTGAAATTACGTCACCTAAGGGGTCACCCTTTAGTTTTTAATTTTATTTTTTAATTACATTTTGTTATTGGGAGCTATAGTGATACGCACTTTTTTCTAATTTTAAATGGGTGACCTATAAAGTTCATAATACACGTAAAAAACATGTATGTTGTATGGGGACACCCTTTAATTTTTAAACTTTTAAACTGTTTTTAAAATGGGACCAATCTGTAGCCATAACCTTTCTAATGGCGCAAAAATTTTTAAAATCGGTTCAGAAATGACCGAGTTATGAAGGCACAAACATACAAAAAAAAAAAAAAAAAAAAAAAAAAAAGCAACACACAGACGAATTGATAACCTCCTTCTTTTTTGAAGTCGGTTAAAAAGGAAAATAATTGTCAAAATATTACAAAACTGAAAACAACGAACTATTTACCTATTACAGCTTTAAATACATTTGGATAATCACGCAATCTCTTTTTTTCCCAAAAGGTCCATCTATATTGAAGCTTATAATAATAGTTTGACCAAATTCTTGGTGAGTGTTACGTTCAGCACTACCAGCAAGGAGTGACGTGATTTGCCTAATCATTAAATTCTTTTCAAAACAAATAGAAATACTTACGTATGGGTCTGAGTGGCTAAAATTGCGTCCAGTTCTTTTAATTTTTCCTCACTCGTAATTGGGAAAAATAAGGTTTGTAGCAACCGTAGTTTGCTTAACAATTCTGTCTAGCAAAACTTTATGCTCCGCCAGAATGTCCAGTAAGGTGTTATGCCGTTTTTCGGCAGCGTCTGTAAAAAACAATTCTGTCACTAATCCCACAAAATCTTTTACTGGGGCTACACAATTTTCACAATTACCACATTCAATTAAAATTGTTTCGTTTTCATTTCTATTTTATATAGAATCGATTGCTTTTTTATCATTCCTTATGTTCATGATGTTTTATGCTTTTGATGATTTGATACACAATTGATAAAGATGTTTAGAATATTTAAAAAAAAAACGTATTTTTTTGCACCTGACGTATGTATGTACTCGTATGTATATTTTTAAAAAGAATAAAAAATAAAGACAATGTCGCCAAAGAGTCACCGTAATAGTTGACAAAAGTGGTGACTTGGGGAGAGTTGTGCCCAGGTTTCCTTCAGAGTGTGTAGATACATACATATGGAATTATTGTGGAAAAAGCATACATTCATGGAGTTAAAAACTAGAAAGAGACAATGCCTGTAGCCAGTATACTACTCGTATTAGTATAATATTTTTTTACCTGTTACGGAGCATATTAAAAGGTTTAAAATATAAGATCATATAGATTTAATATCATTTACAATAGGGACAAGCTTTAGTTTTCAACTTTATACTTATTGCTAAAGCGGACATAGTAATATACATACATTCTGTATTAATTTCAAGCATCTGTCTATAATGCTTCGAAAGATAGGGCGATATAGGTCATATTACATCAACTATTGGAACACCCTTTAATTTATATTTTAAATACTTGTTATTATACCAAATATAGTAGTAGACATTATGGACCTGTTTTTATAAAATGAAATATTATGTTCTTTCGTAAAAAAAGCAAAAGAAAAAACATTTACGTTTTAGTATTTTTCATGTGAGTGACAAAAAAGAGCTTTAGATTTTTTAATTTATTTTTGGTTTCTACACTCAAAATATTATTACAATAACTGAATGAAGTTTATCAAAAAAGTATTTCGTAAAATTATTTCTAAATAATTAAGGATTAAAAATTAAGAGAAAGAAATATGATTTTAACGTTTATTTTTAAACTGATTTACGATGCATTATACTTTTTTGGTTACTTTCTTTATTACTTGAAATATATCTAACTGAAACTAAAGGAAATTTAGCAAAAACGACACAAAATTCGTTGATTTCAATGATATTTGTTGTTACTTTTATTAGACTGGCATTAAAAAAAAACAAACGCAAAATCAGTGATTCCAACGGAACGTGAAGTTTACTTTTTTGCAAGTTTAAATTAAAAAAAAACATTTGATTTACGGATTTTATTCGGTTGGTTCTTTAACATTTAAAAAAATAAAAATTATTCTGGTTTAACTGAATTTTGAATTATATTATTTTTTCAGTTGATTTAACGCACATCATTTTTTGAGTGTATGAAAAGCTTTCTATACTTCAGAATGAAAAAAAAAAACGAAAATTTTGAAATGTTTTATAAATACCAAATTTAAAGCTTTATCGTTTGAAAACGAAAGCTACAGGTTTTGTTTTATAAAAACAGGGCCTATGTCTAAATTTTAAGTGATTTTCTATAACAGTTCCATAGATATTGCCATATGTGTCAAATTACATCAATTATTGGAACGGACACCCTTTAATTTCCAAGTTTTTACAATTATTGTTATAGTGGACTTGACAATATAGGTTCTTTGTAAATTTTATATGTTTGTCTATAACTGTTTAAACGTTTGGCAATATATGTACATCAACTTTTGGGACACACTTTATTTTCCAAATTAAAATTTTATACTATTTTTATACTTGGGACATCGTTGGAATTTTTAATTTTAAATATTTTACTTGTTATTATAACGGACATAGTATTGGGCATTCTGTCCTATTTAGAAGTATTTGTCTGTAACGGTTCAAAAGATAGCAAAATATACATAAGTCAACTTAACCTATGCGGACACGCTTTAATTCTTCAGTTTAGTTTTGTATTAACTTTTCTTATTGGGAGCTATGGTGATATGAACTTTTTAAATTTTAATTTGGCGCCTTTTACGGTACATAATACAAGAGAAAATCATGTATGTTGTGTGGGGCCACCCTTTAATTCTTAAAATTATGTACTTTTTTTTTAAATTTTTAAAATCGACGCCTACTGATTTCATCCAAACAGTTTTTTGCTAGACTATATGTATTAACAGATTAATATTTTTTTTACTTTTTATTGGAGGTACTTCCACTATCCCAATCCAGTCTGCATTTTGCTAGACAATGCACATTACTCTGAGGGTTACTTGTGCAATGTTTCAAGACTACCTATTTTAGTTCTCCAGGTACACGATAATAATTTTTCACTTTATATATGAGGTACCACGCCCACTGCCCCAATCCAATTTGTATTAGCATAGGTGTTACTCGTGCAAAGCTTCAAGGCTTTATCTATTGTAGTTCGTCAGGAACACGATAATAATTTTTTACTTCGTTTGGGAGGTACCACGCCCACTATTCCAATTCAGCCTGTGTTTACCTTGACTATGTACATTAATATGGGGATTACTGGTGAGAAATTCCAAGGTGCTACTTAATACAGTTTTCTCTATACAGGATAATATTTTTTTCACTTTGTATGGGAGGTACCACGCCCACTATTCTAATTTAAGAGGTGAGGGGTGCAAAATCTTAAGGCACTAGCTATTAATGTTACAAAGCAACACAATGATAAATATTTACTTTGTATGGGAGGTTGCCACGCCCAAATCGAATATCAAAAAAATTAGTACCCTGTTTTACCAACCGTATATCTGGTAACAAACTGTGAGAGTTTCAGAAAGATCGGTTCACTGGTGTAGGCAGCTATAGCTTTCCGACAAACAAACACATTTTGTGCTAGCAAATGTTTTTATAAACTTTTTATTTTTGTTGTAATTTTACGTTAAACATATATAACAACTATGACTAATTTTGCAGCATGAAAACAAGTATTGAAACGAAACGAATAACGTTGGCGTTTTTATTTGAATTTTTTTTTTTGCATTAAATTTGTTTAATTAATATTAGTATCGCTAACTTTATTGGCTGTATTTAAATTTTTATTTGTACAAAGCAACAAAGAGATCTTTTTTTTTTGTTGTTAGCATACTAAATTGCTATCACGATCACTTAAAACTAAAAATGTACATACACAGTAGTGCTGGCAATTTCTACTACTTTCACTTACTCGATACTTTGCAGTTGAGTTGTCAATAGAACTCAATACGTCCCACAGTGAACGGTCCCCATAGTAAAACTGGAAAAAAAATCGAAGTAGTTATCAGGGTTGTCAGATATGGCGATTTCTTGCCAAACGTAGCGATTTGGAATCTTATTTGGCGATCAAATTTTGGATTTGGTGACATGGCGACTTTCTGGCGATTTTTAAAATCTTTGACCATATTGTTGGCGATTTTTCAATGACTTTTGGCCAACATTAGGAACTGAATTAAGGAATATCAAAATGGTTACCAAAGAAATTTAAGTTTTAAAAATAAATTGTTTTTCATATTTAAATATGATATGAAATACCGGAAACTTTCGAAACATAAATTTATTTAAAGTTCACGAACATCTTTCCATTTTCATACTTAAAAATGTTTTTAATATCTAAAGATGATTTTATTCTGGAAACTTAGAAACTTTATTTAGCGTTTGCAAACATCTTTATATTTTAAAACGTTGCAATTCCTTATCACAAACAAAATTTATTGTCTTCAAAAATTTTTATAAATCCTCAATCATACTTTTGGATACTTATCAACCATAATAGAAAATATTAACTTTTGTTATAGAAAGATTATAAAAAATGTGATATCTAATTATGTACAGCTACATAAGTTTTGTACTGGTAAATCCAATGAATTTTTTATAATTATTTTTTAAATACAAAGGAAGTTTTGAAGTAAGGATTAAGTTCGTTAAAGTTGTTGATTGGATAATTTAAGCTAGCCAGGCCTAACATATATAATGTCAATAAAAAACTAATTTATTGCATTTTTACCCAACGTTTCGTCAATATTTGTTGACTTTTTCAAGGGTTCGGCTATTAAAAATTAAAATCTTTATTATTATATATTATATTCTCTCTAATTTGAGTTAATTTTGAATAATTATTGGAATTTTTTAAAATTTGTATGCTATAAATTTTGTGAATTAAAATAGGGCATGTGGCACTCATCTGTTGATCTTTAGTAATTTTAAATAAATTTAATTCCTATATAATTCTTGCAAAAAAAAAACCGACTTCAAAACAGACAAACTTAAAAGCATGTTTCTTTAAGACGGTAACTATTGCGACACCCTGTAATTTCCGAATTCAAATTTTATACTAGTTATAGCGATCGTAGCAATACAGGTTCGTTGTAAATTTCAACCTTCTGTCTGTAACGTTTTAAAAGTTTGGTCATATACATCAAATTACATAAACTATTGCGACACCCTGTAATTTATAATTTTAAATAATTATACTTATTATAACAGATATAGTAATGGACATTCTGTCTAATTGTTAAGTGTTTATCAATAACTGTTTAAAAGATAGGGTCATATATATCAAATGACGTCACCTATTGGGACACCCTTTAAATTCAAATTTTAATATAAATACTTTTTAAAGAACACTTTGTAATACAGATTCTTTTTAAATTTTAACTTTGTGTCCATATACATCAAATTACATCAACTATTGGGGCACCCTATAATTTCCAATTTTAAATATTTATACTTGTTGTTATTCGAGACATAGTAGTGAACATTTTGTCTATTTTTCAAGTGTTTGTCTATAACGGTTCCAAAGATGAGGACATAATGGTCAAATAACATCAATAATGGGGACACCCTTTAATTTATAGATCCAAGTTTTATACTTGTTTTAATAGCGGACTAAGCAATATAGGTTCTTTGTAAATTTCAACTGGCCATATATATTACTTTTACATTAACTATTGGGACACCCTTTAATTTCCAAATTCATATTTTACACTTGTTATTTTAGCGGACTTAGCAATACAAGTACTTTGTAAATTTCAACTGTCTGTCTATAAAGGTTCAAAAGTTTGGCCATATATATCAAAATAAACCAACTAATGGGACACCCTTTAATTTCTAATTTTAAATATTTATACTTATTATAACAGACATAGTATCGAACATTCTGCGCAACTTTCAAGTGTTTGTCTATAATGGTTCAAAAGATAGGAGAATAAAGGTGAAATTAAGTCACCTATGGGGTTACCCTTTAATTTTTAATTTTATTTTTTAATTACTTTTTGTTGTTGGGAGCTACTGTGATACGCACTTTTTTTAATTTTAAATTGGTGACCTATAATGTTCATAATACACGTAAAAAACATGTATGTTGTATGGGGACACCCTTTAATTTTTAAAATTTTGAACTTCTTTTAAAATGGGACCAATCTGTAGCCATAACCTTTCTAATAGTGCAGAATTTTTAAAATCGGTTCAGAAATGACTGAGTTCTGCGGGCACAAACATAAAAAAAAAGCAACATTCAGACGAATTGATAACCTCCTTCTTTTTTTGAAGTCGGTTAAAAACATATTCTAAATAAATATTCGGTGACAAATACCTTATAGATGGATATGTTAAGGTCTCCATTTATTATACATAATTACCACTAGTTTTTTATAGTTTTAAGTAAAAATTGTACCTTCCTCTTGTTCGCTAATCATTTTAGATAAAAAACAAAATATTTATATATTTTGGCGAATTTTTTTCTATTTTTGGCGAATTTTAGCTATTTCGATTAAATTTATTTTCTGTGATTATTTAAAAAAATGTTTTAAATTAAAAAATATTGTATATTTAGCGGCAAATTTTAACAAATAACTTTTTGGCGATTTTTGCGATTTTTTACATCGATTTTGGCGAAATTGTTGAAAATAAATCTGACAACCCTGGTAGTTATGCATTTTTTGCACATATCTCTCTTGGCCTACTATTTTGAAAAATGAGTTAATATTTTTAGAAATCCTTTTATTTTTCCGGTGCGGGGACAATTAAATACCCAAAATTCCCCCATTTCAGTAGTTATTATTTTTTCGAATTTTAATCTATCATTTCACATACAAAACGATAAAGCATGATAGTTTTTTTTTTATAAAATATAACCAATCTCTAATTATTTATGGTTGACGTATACCTTTTTTGAATATTACATTATTTTAAACTTTTTGGTATTTTTATATTTTAAACTTTTGAAAATACTCATAACCATTGGTATTCAAATAAAATTATATGAATAGGGTTACCAAATCGACAACACTGAATATTTATATAAAGATTAATAAATTAATAATAAATTATATAAAGATTAATAATAAAGTTACAATCAAATTCAAACAACGTAACAATTTCAAACAATTTCTTAATCACTAAAATAAATTTGTGAGTCTAAGTCAGTTTTAAAATATTCATCTACTATTATGTAATTACTAATTTCTTGTTTATTGTTGAAAGAGCTTCTTGTATTTATTGTATTTCTAAAGGGTGTTTTTATAGAGGTATAGAACTTTAAGTTGCAATAAAACAACTATGGATTATTCGATTGGCATGAATCTGGACGTCCAATTTTCGATAACTTTTTCTAACATTTGTGGACGTATATCGGCAATAACACGGCGAATGTTGTCGTCCAAATTGTCAAGCGTTTGTGGCTTATCCGCATATACCAATGACTTTACATAGCCCCACAGAAAGTAGTCTAGCGGTGTTAAATCACAAGATCTTGGAGGCCAATTCACAGGTCCAAAACGTGACATTAGGCGGTCACCAAACGTGTCTTTCAATAAATCTATTGTGGCACGAGCTGTGTGACATGTTGCGCCATCTTGTTGAAACCACATTTCCTGGACATCATGGTTATTCAATTCAGGAATGAAAAAGTTAGTAATCATGGCTCTATACCGGTCACCATTGACTGTAACGTTCTGGCCACCATCGTTTTTAAAAAAGTACGGACCAATGATTCCACCAGCCCATAAAGCGCACCAAACAGTCAGTTTTTCTGGATGTAACGGTGTTTCGACGTACACTTGAGGCAGCTTTGTTTGTTGACGTAGCCATTCAACCAGAAGTGCGCTTCATCGCTAAACAAAATTCGCTTATGAAAATCGGGAACAACGGTAATCTCGTTTTGGGCCCAAAAATTGCGCTATTTGCAAGCGTTATTCAGGCGTGAGTCTATTCATGATGAATTGCCAAACCAAACTGAGAATAAATTACTTGACAGCTATTAAATCGGTCGCCATCTTGAAAAGTAATGGCAACTTAAATTTCTATACCTCTATAAAAAACACTATTAGATGAAATTAATCGATGAGAAGAAATTAGAAGTTTATTTATTAAATTTTAATTACAATTTTCTCTGCTTTTTTTTCGAGTGTACCCAAGTTTGTTCTTTCTTAATTGTGTTGTGAAGGCATTATAAAGCATTCGCCCGTGCACTCACCTTGTATTAGTTTGCCCTGGTTTAAAGCATAGCCTACTATTATCACACATTTTCAAATATTAAAAATATCAACTCATAATTTTAATAAAAATATCAAATATGGATGATTTTTAAAATCATTATATTTCAAAAGTTGGCATAGAAAACAGCTAAATATTTGTATACATAATTTAGTATAAATAACAGAAAATAAGATTATTGATAAAAGTAGTTTTTTGATGTGCCTATTTTTTCGGGTCTATCAAAGCTGATTTTTTTTAAGTAATTATTTTGGCTAAAAACTTCACAATTTTTTTACAGCGTTGTTATAAATATTTGAGTTTTAGAATTTTTGCATTCTTTCTGCTACATTTCTGAATAAAACAAATAAATTTGCATGCATTTTTATTGAAAAATGAAATTTTGAGATTTATTTTTCCAAACCCATTTTTTGTTACTTAAAAATTATGAAAAAATTATCAAAATAATTCGACTTTAAGGCCGTGTAAATTTTTATAGGTGTAACGCACATGAAAACCCAAGCCACCTCTGGAATCGTGGGAGTCTTAGCTTTCATCCCATATGTATTTTATTGATAAATACGAAAGTTTTTTTTTTTGATTTTTTTCCACTAGACAGCTAGTTTACTGTGCGTCCGTTTAAATAATAGCAACGGAAGTTTAAAATTTAACGTCATAGTCGGCAAATATTCTATTTAATTTATTTATAAATAGACTAAACTAAAATAATCGATTAACTACTTTATGTACTAAGTGACTAAATATTCGGTACTCGGTAGCCACTACTCAATACGTTGCCAGCACTAATACAAAGTTTAATATGATTTTTAGTTTGCCATTTTCGTAATTAGCATGATAAATTCAATTTACTGAGGTTATTTGTGCGAGGTTAACTTAGTATATCTTTAAATGAACTTAGGCAAATATTTGTTCTCTTTTCAAAATGATTATTCATTTCGCGTTTTTTCTTTTATTTTTGGGGGAATTTCCATTTACATTTAAAATTTAAATATTACAAATAATATAGTAAAAGCCTCAGTAAGAGACGAAATATATCTTCTCTGTGTTTATAAAGCAATTATTATTTAATTTTTTTTTGTAAATCCATTTCAAACGTTCATAAATTTCAAATCATTTATAAATGAGTTTTATTTTTCATCGCTCTCAGTTTGGATTGAAACTTGCGTGTTTACGGGTAATAAACAAACATATGTGGGTTTCCAATTTTTAATTAACATCGAACAGGCTCTAATTGCTTCATCTATACATATAATAAAATCATAAGAGGACCATTTCTGTACATGAAATATTTTTTGAAAATGTTTTTGCTGATGAAGATAGATAGCAATCGAAGTGATAAATTCAACATCGAAATGATAAATTCAACAGCAATGTTTGGAATTGTTGTCTGACTGTCGCACATAGGGGTATTTGGCAATCTAGTCGGACAATACTTTTTTATACCCTTCCACCACAGGTGGAAAGTTTGTCATTCCGTGTGTAATTTCTTCAATATTTGTTTTCGACCCCATAAAGTATATATGTATATTCTGGATCCTAATACATGTCTGTTGGTCTATGCGTTTTTTCGTGTTGACGTTGAAATGTCATTTTCCAAGGCACCAGAAGAGATATAAAAAATTTAAGCAGCATACCAATCTGTCAGGCATAGTTTCGAAATTTTTGAATTGCAATTCAGCAACATCGGATCATTCCTTTGGAGGCTGCGAGCCAAAAACCAGGCACACCTATATTTCCTCATGTTTTTTTTTCATTTTTTTTCGGCTTTAATGATTTTCATTTGATTTTATTGTCAAATAAATATGAGGGCATAGAGATCTCGGGGGATCAATAACCCCCTGCGAGAGGCGATTTTTGTTTATTTTTAGGTTGGTAGGGTTTTTCTCCTTTGATTTGTATTAAAGACCTTTAGAGAACGCAATACACATAGAGATAACCAATGAACCCATAGGGTGCCCACTGGTAATCAGGAGCAGTTAAGAGGCACATGGGGGGGGGGGGGGGGGGTCAATATCAGGAATTTTTAATTTTTTTTTTTTTGATTTATTCTGACTATTCTAACTCAATATAGATTTCAGACAGGTCTTATATTAAAAAAAATTTTTTTTTCATTAATATTTTAAAATAAAAATTAAAAAAAAATTTTGTTTTTTGACAACGACAGTGAGATACAATTGACGTTGAAATGTCATTTTCCAAGGCACCAGAAGAGATACAAAAAATATAAGCAGCACACCAATCTGTCAGGCATAGTTTCTAAATATTTAAATTGCAATTCAGCAACATCGGATCATTCCTTTGGAGGCTGCGAGCCAAAAACCACGCCTACCTATATTTTCTCACGTTTTTTTTTCATTTTTTTCGGCTTTAATGATTTTCATTTGATTTTTTTGCCAAATAAATATGAGGACATAGAGATCTCGGGGGATCAATAACCCCCTGCGAGAGGCGATTTTTGTTTATTTTTAGGTTGGTAAGGTTTGTATTAAGGACCTTTAGAGAACGCAATACACATAGAGATAACCAATGAACCCATAGGGTGCCCACTGGTAATCAGGGGCAGTTAAAAGGCACATGGGGGGTCAATATCAGGAAATTTTTTAAGGATTTTTTTTTTATTTAGTCGGACCATTCTAAGTCAATATAGATTGCAGACAGGTCTTATATTAAAAAAAAATTTTTGTTCATTAATATTTTAAAAAAATTTGGTTTCCTGACAAAGACAGTGAGATACAGCTACCCCTCGTCAAAAAGATGATTTTTCAATATTTTCCAACGTCGCACATAGGAGTTTTTTGTGCAATCTAGCACGACATTATTTTTTTTTAGTTTATATTGACTCTGAAAAGTTATTGAGTGCCCCTAGATCATTGATTCTTGACAGAGAAATGTTGTCTTATGCTCATAGGCTGTAAAAAATAAGAATAATCGGACCAGGGAGAAAGAACTAATAATTTTTCTACAAAATGCCACTTCCTTTTAAGTTTTCCCATAACTTTGTTTAGGAAATGCAACATTTAAGATCAGCTAATGTTAAAAAACTTAAACTTGGATCCGGGAGGTTCTATAATACCACTTTTTGGGCCCGCCCATTTTGTGGACAGTGACGTAAAATATTGTTTAAAAAAATAAAGTAACTATTAAAAGAAATGGATAATATACGCCCTAGTACCATACAAATAAAATTTTTAGTATTTTATATTTTTATCTGATATTTCTAATATAGGCATAGGGTAGCCCACAAAACGATCATGTGAAATTTTTTAAAAATATTTTTTGCTAATTTTCAAAAAAATATTAATTTGTAAGCTTTTATGTAGCTAACAAGGTGTCTTTCGAATGCCTAACTAATCCCTACCACCCAAGAATGTTATTAAAATTTTTTTTTTTTGTAATTTATTACTTTCGTCTTTAATTACAATAGTTTGTTCGATTTTGCCCAATTACATAATGCAACTTTTGTCGCTGCCATTTTTCTCTTTTCTTCTGAAAAGTTGCATTTGTGTTTTAATCATACAATTTTTATTCCAGCAATTTGTATGGATGTACGCATTTGTTTACATTTTAAATTTCATAATTATAACTACGAATGAGAGGACTAAATGAATCTCAAGAACTCATGCATATGTGTACCCCAAAGTATATCTATATCAAGTACCTTCATTAGCTCAGCTGATATTATTATCTTTCTTTTGTTTTGTTTCTATGTGTCAAAATTTATTTATATTTTTTTAGCGACATTGAATTTAAAATAAGTAAAATCAAAGAAAATTGTAAATATATTTTTCTCACTTTCCTTTGTTTCGTTGTAAATGAAATTTTGACATTTTGATTTTTTTGGCTCAAGTTGCACCAAACACACTTTGTATGAATTGTTGTTTTAGTTCAGATTGATATAAACATAAACAGATCATTGTATTATATTTTTTTAATATTATTTAGCAAAATTGATATTAAGTTTTCTTTTATTACAAAAAAGTACAATTGTACCCACTTTTCCGTCCCTAAGTTGGAGACAGTTGCTTTTTGACACCTAGAAATATTTTTACACAAGGTATATTTATTTTACTAGGTAGTGTCATCCGCCCAGCTGTTTTCGTAGATCGACATGTCAAAAGTTGTAGGTGTTTAGAAATTTTATAGTGCAGAAGTGAGAAAGCAATAAAACACACATACGCCTTTTCAATTTTCTTCTATGTTTTTTGCCATTTCGAACTACAAAGAAACAACAAAATGCCATGTTGTTCTTGTATTGTATTTGTTGTAGGGACGCCACTACCTAATAAGATAAATATACCTTGTTTTTACCCAGACAAAATGCAGGTTGTTTGTCTAATGTTGTATTTGTTGTAGACTTGTATGTACTTGATATAAATATACCTTGTGTCTATCCCTTTTAATTCCTCTCTCTCCATCTCAGTAAGTATTATACATATAATAAAACTGTAACTTGCTGCCTGTCTGTCTGTGATCCCATCACATAAAAACCACTAGATGAATTTTAATGAAATTTTAATTTTCCGCAAAAATATTTCATTTCCCAGAGAAAACAGAGATAAAGCAATGAAACTACACAATTTTACCGATTTAATGGTACTGCAAATTTGGCAGCACCTTTAATTTTTGTCAGTTTGAAATTTAAAACACTATTTTCAAATCTCTACAATAATTTTAGAATTTTATAAAAATTTTAGAATTTCATATAAAGCCTTTGTTCCTAAATAATTTCGCAGGGATGGGTACCTCTATATGAAATAAAATATAAACCATAACTGAAGCACTAGAAAAGTAGGTGGCTTAAAATTTGGTGTGGATTACTTTCAAAGCAAAATCGCACAAAATATTGTCAGGACGCACACGACGCACGTTGGGTTGAAATTCCTAATCATGGCTCTTAATTGAAAATTTATATTTTTTAAAAAGTATTCTATTTTAGGCTATAGTAAACAAAATTGTGCGTCACTAATTATCTTTTTCATTTTTCTATGTTATCTACTTTTCGAGTTGTGCATTGTCAAAGTTGAAGTTTTTTAAGTTTTTGAAAGCAGTGGTAAAAACTGAAAAAAAAATTTTTAATTAATTAAATTTTTGTATTTTCCTAGCATAAAAGAAATATTTTTGAAATGGAACCTTCAACTTCAGGTATTTGGAAACTCAAATATGTATATCCGTTAAATATTTTTGTTATAGAAATATTTTTAATATTTTTTTTGAAAATTGGTGTAAAAAACAATCACTTTTCACTTTCAAGTAGAAATTCAAATCCGGTTTGGGGAAGCTTGGGTCAAAAAAAAAATTTTTTTTTGAAATTTTCTATGATATGTCTACTTACAAATCATATAAAAACATTTTGCGGGTTTTTTGCGATAAGAAGGAAAAAAAATTGTTTTCTATTTCAACATCAAAGAAAAATTCGTGTATGCTTAGCAACGCACTCACTGCATTAATCATGTATGTATGTAAGTGTGTACATATACATGTAGTTTTACATACATTTTTAATACATGGTCCGCAGATTATTACTTATGCACTTTTACCTATTGGCCAGTTATCGGAGGAAGCACAGGAAGCTTGTAATAAAGATTTTAAATCATACAGAGAACATTTTTCACGGAAACGCAGTCGTGAAAAGTCCAATGAAGATATTTTCAATAGATTTTTAATAAGCTCTGATCCTATTATTAGTTATATGAGCAAACATTACAAAAAGAAAATTAGCGTGTTACCACAGCAGGTATTGGACCTTCTATTATTACCTGAAATTTCTGAAGAAAATAATTCCGATAATATTTATGTTTGGGACAGCGAATATGAAGACTAATAGTATTAAACACAAAATGTAAATTTAAATTAATAAAAACTTTTTAATAAATAAAGATTGATATGGCATATTTCCGGGAAAATTTTGTATATATATGAAATCGTTTACCGATATCGTTGAATTTTTTTATGTTACTAACCTAAAAAAATCAAATTGCCCAAATTTCATTCATTTATCTTTAAAAATGGAGTTTCCAAACAATTTAAATATTCATACGAGCTGACAAACGAACACCCCTGGCGTTTAAAATTTTTTTTTTCAAAAATGAGCTTTTTAAGTAGTAATGACCCACTTAATACTACGAAGCGAAAAAAAAGTTTTTAGCAATTTCAACCCAATGTGCGACGTGGCGGGTACTGCTAGTATCTTAATATTTCATAACTCGTTTGTCTACTCTTCTGTACACATTACACACATTAGACATTATTTTGTTATTTTATTTATGTATATGACTTTCTACTTTTGGAAATATCAAATATTTATAACGTCAAGTTGCAATGCATGAAGTTTTGCGAAATTTTTTTGGACAATCGACTTATTGATTTGGCATTTGATAAAGTTGCCTCTACAAAACCATTAATTTTGCCTTGAACTTAATTAACTTGTTTTAGAGTAATAAAACAAACTATTTTATAATTTGTTTTTAGTTGGAGTTAATCAAATTGGCGGCAGTATATTTGCATTTGAAGAAAATTGAGAAGTTGCTTTTAAGAGCTCTTTGAATAGAATTTTGCATAGATGAAGAAGAAAAAGGTGAAAAATTAAATAGTTGATTTTTAAGTTGTATAGCTGCACAGAGAACAAAAATGTTTAATTTAAATTTCAAGTTTTTATTTAATTAATCTATTACTTGATTACTTGATCAAAATTAATTTTTCATTGTTTTGTTTCTTAGAGATGAAAACTTTTTTATAAAAGAGCTTGTATATGTAATTTTAAATACCTTTTTTTTGTCAACGGCGAGCACAACCGTGTCATGATTAAGTACTTTTTACTTAGATTTCAGCAGGATGGCTCATACAGCTTATCAAACAATTGAGCCTTTGAAAACTAAGTTCGGCAATCGTTTTATTAGACCAATTTCTTTGCTATGTTATTTAATCGTAGCTACGATTTGGCTCCCTAAATTTTTTATTGATAGCCGATGTTGATGTGCTGAATAAGGTTGAGGCAAAAAAAATTGTCTTGAAAAATTGAAACTATTTTATTTTATTTTTAAAAATATACAATGAAGGTCTGACTCGCACAAGACTAATTTATTTTAAAAATTTTTAAAATAAGAAGCGGATAAGATGCTGTTTCTTATCTACTGAGGGTGCTGTAGCTTAAGTGGTTAGCACGTTGACTACTAAGCAATGGTCACGAGTTCAAATCTCAGCCGTGGCAACGTCAATTTTTCTGATATGTATTAATTTTTCTTCATAATAATGCATATCACAGCTCCCTCCTTCGCTGGTATTACCACATAGCACTAAATCGTCGGCGAAGTAAAATAATTATAAATTGGCTATGCTAGCTTGGAACTAATTCGCCTAAATAACACCAGAGGCGCTGCAATATTGTTCTAAAAATAATCATAACGTGCAATTGCAGTGTTGCCAGAATCGAAGCTTTACTATCACTCTCCATCTGTCTTATCTACTACTATCCCTTTCCAAAGGAAGTACCACAGTTTATGTAGGCATTAACTGTCTGAGTGGACTTCTCTTAAAAAAAAAAAATAAGTAAGTATGGTCCAAACGTAGCCAGCAATTATCCATTAAAATCGATCTTTTTATTTTATGCACAACTAACTCCGCCCACCACGTCATGGGCGTCCTGACAATATCTTGTTCGAGTTAGCTTTGAAAGTAATCCACACCAAATTTTGACACTCTTATTTTTATAGTGGTTTATTTATAGTTTATGTATTTTCATTTAATAGAGGTACACACCCCTGAATAAAATTCTAAAATTTATATAAAATTACATACAATGAAATTTGTAATCAAGCTTAAGTTCGTTTTTATTCTCTCTAAGAAAGAATTAATTAAATTATAAATTAGGTGATAATATTAAAGAAAAATTGGGAAAATTTAATTTTTAGACACCAGCAAGAGTGGAATGCACATTTTCTAGACAGCCACGTCCGTCATCAGCACTACTTGTATCTAATCTACTTAGGTTAGTGTTTTAGTTGTAAGCATCATCTATTTAACCAACCAAACCCAGAGTTTGGAATATAAAGGAATACGATTTTAAATATTTTTGTGGTTAAGGATCAATTATTTTTTTCGTTAATAATACCTACGAAATTTGGTTCAGTGTATACATAGATATAGAAAAGATCGACTGTATCACTGTTTTGAAGGGACAGAGTGTTATCAAAACTATACACGCTGTACTGAATTGCTATAAATATTTATGTTTATAGTTGCAGTTCAAAAGGACAGGGTCCTCCTACATTCTGCAATTTTAAAAATTGCATTTGGGTACTGCTGCTCAATAAATAAGAAAAAATTTTAAGTGAAATAAACACATATACGTGAATGACAGGTCTCTATCGGAACATCCTATAAGTTTAAGTATTATTTGTTTCTACAGCGGCAACAATTATACATCTTCTGTGAAATTTTAGAGAGTCTATTGTGGTTCCAGAAATAAATACATAAACGCAAATAACAAGTCACTTTCAAAACACCACATAAGTTTTAGTATTTGTTGCTATAGCGGCCACAGTTATATACCTGTGAAAATTTCAAGAGTCTACCTATTTTGGTTCAAAACTTAGGCCATATAAATGCAAATCACGTGACTATCGCAGCACCCTTTAATTTGTAGATTTATTTTTTTATACTTGTTTATATTGCGAACTAAGTTTTAATTACTGTTTGTAAATTTTAAGTCTATGCCTCCTTTAGGTCAGGAAATAAACACATATACGTGAATAACACGTCTCTATCGGAACATCCTATAAGTTTTAGGACTTTTTGCTGTAGTAGCAAATGTGTGAAGATTTCAAGAGTCTACCTATTATGGTGCCAGAGATAAAAGGCGCTGATAGATGGACGTGGTAGCGAAAATAATAGGGTTACTTTTCTACCGTAAGGAACCCTAAACACAAAATTAAAAAATATCTGAAAGGTTGATGTGCACTTTTCCTCGTATTCAGCTTTTCATTATTTATTTTGTATAAAAAATATAAAAAATATCGAAGGTATATCTGACATTTAGATCTATCACTAATAAGTACACAGCTAACACTACCGCTTTAAACGAAGCGAAGAAAAAAATTTATATTCGTGAGGCGTGTCAGTATTTCCAATAAAAATTATCAGTATTTTCAAAGGTGTCACAATCTTATACTTAAATCTTTTTTTTTTTTAACTATTTTATTAAATGATGGATATTTGATATTGTTCATTATCGCATGGTTAATTTTTCGATGTTCGGCTTTTCAGTATACAATTTTTTTCGGATTAAATAATATAAAATTAGTTTTTTGTATTTTCTCTGTAACTTATGATTGTCATAATTGATCTATTGATATTATTTCGGCTGCGTCTAATAGAGGCTGGAAAAATAATGCTCGTTGCATATAAAAGTCAAGATCTGGCTGGTATTAAACTCAGATCTATACTCAATAAAATTTTTTTTAATTAGAAATCAGGAATTTGAATTTATTTTTTAACCGACTTTAAAAAAGTAGGAGGTTATCAATTCGTCTGAATGTTGCTTTTTTTATGTATGTAACCACAGAACTCAGCCATTTCTAAACCGATTTTAAAATTTTTTTCCTTATCTGAAAGCTTATGCTTGCAGTTCTGTCCCGTTTTAACAACAGTTAATTATATTAAAAATTAAAGGGTGTCCCCATGCAACATGCATGTTTTTTTACGTGTATTACGAACCGTAAAGGGCACCAAATTAAAATTTTGAAAATTTGCGTGTTTCTATAGCTCCCAACAGCTGAAAGTAATAAAAAAATATTTTAAAATTTAAAGGCTGTCCCCATAGGTGACGTAATTTGACCTATATGGGCCTATCATTTGAATCCTTACAGACAAAACCTTGAAAATTTGACAGAACGTCGATTACTATGACCGTTATAATAAAATGTATAAATATTCAAAATTCGAAATTAAAGGGTGGTCCAATAGTTCATTTGATTTTTGTATATGGCCATACTTTTGAACAGTTGTAAACAGACCGCTAAAATTTACAGAGAACCTGTATTTCTAATTCCGCTATAAGAAAAAGTGTAAAATTTGAATTTGGAAATAAAAGGGTGTCCCAGTAGTAATTGTAATTCTATGTATGTGGCCAAACTTTTGAACTGTTCCAGACAGAAAGCTGAAATTTACAAGGAACCTGTATTGCAAAGTCCACTATAGCAAGTATACATTTTGAATTTAGAAATTAAAGGGTGTCCCCTATGTAATTGATCTATATGGCCCTATCTGTTGAACCGTTAAACACAAACACTTGAAAATTAGGCAGAATGTCCACTACTTTCTCTGGTATAATAACAAGTATAAATATTTAGAATTATAATGTAAAGGGTGTCCCCATAGTTCATGTAATTTGAACCGTTATAGACAGATAGTTGAAATTTACAAAGAATCTTTGTGGCCAAGTCCTCTATAACAACAGCTCTTTAATATAAAATTGTAAATTATAGGGTATCCCAAGAGGTGATGTTATTAGATCCATGTGACCCTATCTTTGGAACCGTTATAGACAGAGGCTTGAATATTGTCCCCATAAAAAACGGATGCTGGTGAAAATAGCATAACTTTTGAACAGTAATAGGGAGAGGCTTGACATTAAATCTAATTCTTACAGATTACTTCTTACATTTTTAGTTCAGAAGTGGTGCCCTTCTATCTGTTTTGAAGTCGGTTTTTTGTACAAGAATTATCATATTATTAGCATGCAAAAAGTATCATTATTTATTTAAAGTCTATGAATCTAAATCCTGACAGACCGATAAAGTAAATAATAAATTTATTTACAATTTTAATTAAATAATTTAAACTTAAGTATTTAAAAACAAAGTAATTTCACATTTAGAGAAAAATAAATAAGACAGCAGCAGCTCATTACACTGTTTGCACATTCTTCTAAACAAATCAGCATCTGGGTAATTTATATGAAAAACTTAAAGTTCGAGGAATCTATTAAATAAAGTTTTCAAACAGTATAAGAGAAATTGTTTTTTGACTGATCATACAACAGATCCATACTTCAAAATATGCCTTTCGACTTAAGTATATATTTGTTTTGTGATCGGTGAACTCTTTTAACACATCTCCTAAACCATGAGGCTTGTTTATCATCATACTAATATTATTCTAGAAATCTAACTTACGATCGATAGATAGTTATAGATCTAGTAATTCAGTTACTTATTCCAATAAAATACCATCAGAGAATACTATAGTGTAGATATTGAGTCCCGCGAGTAACGCATATGCTTAAAATACTTTAAGCCTAAGCTCCCCAGCAAAAAATACTGCTTCGTCGTAGCCAGCTTTGTATGGGAATGACGAGTTGTTATTGATTACAAACCTGCTTACGTATGACATGATATTTGTTCGCGATGTCCAACATAGTAGCATTTCCTTTTAAGCGCTCAATGCACTGCAGTTTAGACGTTCTAAAATCATACGGTATTAAGTTCGTAACTCGTCGTAATTCCTCGCAAATACGAAATTTGTTTGTCTCTGCCGCAGGCGAAATGTAAAAAATTCGTTGTTTCTTTAAAACAACATTTTATGTCATACAATATTGAATTTATTTAGGCAAAATATATGTGCGAGATTTTGTATGGCAGGAAAAGATTTTACTGCTTACAAAAACCCAATTTTTTTTTTGCTGGGACATTAGATTGCTTTTGTACCAACTGCAGAATCTATTCAAATCCATCTGCTAACAATTTTTAGCTTCGAAAAATTTTCATATCATCTGCGTACATTAAAACATTATTACGCTCGGTAAATCGTTTATTAAAAGGGAAAGTAACATAGGGCCAAGGTGGCTTCCTTGAGGGATTCCAACGTTTAAAACAATCTTCTTATATACTTATAGTATTATTGCAATCAAAATCTATTAATTAACTGGGACTTTATGCAGCTTAAGGTATTTAGAGTAATGCCCATTAAGTTAAGTTTCTTAAGAAAATTGTGCAACAAAAAAAAAAAAAAACATGGTTATGGTATGGCCACAAGAACCATCTAATGTTCTCTGTAAGAATATATGGTTGCAATGAACAACATCATTATTATAGTCACGACAAACAAGTTTTTGTTACTATTTGATCACTAAATGGTTACTACACACAAAACAACATGGTTGGTTTGAACTATATAATTTTTAAACCACAACCAAAGTCTTATTTATATTGTGCTTATAACCATAATTGTCTTTATAACCATAGTAAGATTTTTTTTTAAAGATTTTTGTTTATCGAAAAATATAAATAAAGATAATTTTTTACCATAAATGACCTTAAGCTTGGAGAAAGAAATAAATTGTTTTATTATTAAACATAAGAGGTCGAATATCAACAATTAATTCCAATCATATTTTGATTTTTATTTAGTTTTTTAAAAATTATTAAAATTCAATTTTACGGTTTTACCTTCCAAAAGATTATAATTGATGACCTTTCCTAAGTGTTTATCTATACGTATAATAAAATAGTAACTCATTTCCTGTCTGTCTTTCTGTCTGTCTGTCTGTCTGTCTGTCTGTCTGTCTGTCTGTCTGTCTTTCCGTATGTGTACGCATCACGTAAAAACTACTGGATAGATTTTAAAAAAATTTTGTGTGGAGGTACCTTAGTATCCTGATTCCAATATAGGATACAAAAATATATTATTTATAATAGAATGTGGAGAAAAAGCAGTGAAAGTACGCCGATTTTTTTTACCGATTTAAAGGTACTGTATACTTTAAGGCATCTTTTATTTTTGAAGCTGGATATTTTAAAATAATGACAAAGTATGAATTGAAAGTGGAATATTTTAAACACCGTTGCGCAACAGATGGCGCTGTTTTAAAATAATCATAAAATATAAATTACTTACTGCCAAATAACCAACTGAATAAAATTTGAATTTGATTTGTTATTTTACTATGAGGATTTATATTGTGATTTAAATATTTTAAACACCTTTTACAGAGTATTACAATAATTTTTAGAATTTTAGAATTTTATATAAATTTTTGAATTTTGTCTACAGATGGGTATCTTTATATAAAGTAAATACCTTAAAGTCCTAAAATTTGTTGTATATTACTTTCCAAGCAAAATCGAAGAAAATTTTGTCAGGACGCACCAAACATGTGTGGGCACAGCTAGTATTTTTTTTATAAACAAAGAAGGTATGCTTTTATATTCACATATCTCACTATAGTTTTTTAAATTTATTTTAAAATAAAATTTTATATTTTAAAATGTTATTTTTAAGTTAAACAATAATATGGTTCTAACATAACACTAAAATTATTATATTAATAATATTATTTGACTTCAACCCTGGGTCCGAGACCTCTCCCATTCGATTCTACAGTAGATATATTTTAACCAATTGAAATTAAAAAAAAAAAAATTTTGGTCAACCTTCTCTTAGGTCCCTTTCATTGTGCGCGGACACATATATGTATATGGTTTTATGATTTTTATGCAGTCTACAATCAGAGAAATGTTAACTTGCTCTACATAGTTTCCAAAAATCCCTTGGAATATTTTACTTCAACCATATATTTCAACTAGCTGTGCCCACACACGTTGTGTGCGTTCTGACAATATTTTGTTCGATTTTGCTTTGAAAGTAATCCACACCAAATTTCAAGACTCTTACGTATTTGCTTTACCCATCCCTGGATAAAATTCTAAAATTTAAATAATTGTTAAAGTATGTTCGGCTTTTTTGGTCCTATTATTAAATAAATTAAAAAAAAACTCTTGTGTTGTGTTTTTTAACTAATTTTATTCCGATATTTCGACCAACTTTGTTGGTCATCTTCAGAAAAAAGCATCAACAACGGACGAAACTGCAATATAATTCATGTAATTTTAATTTGTTTGTTAATGTTTTTAAATTGTTTTCTTTTAAATGTATATTTACTGTTTTTAGTCAAATTTCCCTGAAGATGACCAACCAAGTTGGTCGAAATATCGGAATAAAATTAGTTAAAAAAACAACACAAGAGTTTTTTTTTAATTTATTTAATAATAGGACCAAAAAAGCCGAACATACTTTAACAATTATTTATCACACCAAGGTCTACAATATACAACACAATTCTAAAATTTATATAAAATTTTAAAAATTATTGTAAAAATCTGTAAAGACAGACAGGAAATGAGTTACACATTATTTTAAAACATAAACCGCTTTCAAGAATAAAAGATGCCTTAAAGTATTCAGTACCTTTAAATCCAAAAAAAAAAAATCGGCGTACTTTTACTGCTTTTTCTCCACTTTTTCTTGGAATCAGGATAACAAGGTACCTGCTCACAAAATTTTGTTAAAATCCATTCAGTAGTTTTTACGTGATGTGAGCAGAAAAAAAGAAAGACAGACAGACAGATAGACAAGAAATGAATTACAATTTTATTAAATGTGTAGATAATAATATGTGGCTCTTATGGTTGCCTCCATCAATTTTTCTCTTTGCGTGACCCAGCCGACAAATTTAGTTTTACTTCCTAAAAGCACCTAAACAGAGCTTCTGTTCGGTTGATCTTGAACTAGAATTGTGCAATATTTTAGCACTTATAATAGAGATTCTTTAGTTTTACAGTTTCAAAAAATTTTATGATTTTTGTTCGAAATTTCCAAAACAGAGAGAGGCTCTGCTGTGGTGCTTTTAAAGAAGTGACTTAAGCTGCAGCCTGTGAAACCCAGCTGTTATGCTAGAAAAAGTGTTGCTAAATTAGTTCTCTCGCAAAAATAACGTACGACATACATTTGTATTCAATTAGCTTTTTAAATTAGATGTATGAACGATGGCGGCTTAATTCAAACAAATAAAATAGCAGTCTATATTATTACGTATTTTCTTTGTGTGTTTTTTTTAATGATTGTTACCTCATTTCCTAGATTGTAAATATGAACTAATTTATGATATTTATTACAAAATGTTTTTTTTATTGGGAAATTTTTAAACAAATATTTTTATTTATTAAATAGGCTTGTGTTAAAAAGACAAACAACCTTTTAGCCATATTTAGAAATGTGTTATAAAAATATATTAAGAGTTTTTGTTGTATTTGTGTAAATTGAAATGAAAGAATAAAATCTTTATTACACCTAATAATTGTTAGGCGATAAGTGAACAGAAATTATAAGTCTCTGTGAGAGAAACTCTTGATGTGAAGTAAGATAAATGTTTAAAAGAGAACTGCTTTTATAACCACTTTATCTCAATTTAAGATGCACCTTCATAATCTTGGGACTTATCTGTCTAGTTATGTTCTTCAAAAATAATTGATAACTTGTCTGCTTATAATTCTTATCGTACTTTAATATCTTAGTAATTGCCAGCAAAATAGAAATAATGAAAAAAAGTTGACAGTATATTTTCTTATCGTTTTAAATTCATTTTAAAGATTTGTTAACAACATGTTTACTCATACCATGTTCAGAACAAGTTAAGAGTGTAGCGCGTGCGGTACACTTATTTATTGGCTCTTGCAAATACAAAGAAAAAAATAGATACGAACGTTAAAAAAAATTTATTTCATTGCTAACTTATTTTTAAAATAATAACATAGTGTGTGAATAATTAATAAAAGGTGAATTTTCTCATAGTGATGATTATTAAAAAAATCAGTAAAAAAAAACAAATAAAAAACGAAAATTTTAATAAAAATATTCGTCAGAGATATTAATTTGAAATAATAACAAAATCCATTTTTTTGAATTTTTAATATATTGATTTTTGTTTCAAATAATCTAAATATTGAGTCAACGGAAGGAAGACTACATAAGCACTCAACTTATAGCCAGTCAAAAATCTCTCAAACCGAAATAGTTATTGTATTCGAATCAATGGTTAAAGAAAAAAATTAAAAATATATGTAACGAAAATTTAAAAATGTTAAAATTATTTACTTTAAAATTTATTCAAAATAAATTTTTATTCCCGCTAAAGTATTTTTTGGAAGTGCGCCTTATTTCTGAACTATGATCTTTTGCGAAGGAAGATACTTTTAAACTATTTGATAATGTTTTTTTTTAAACAATAAATTTTTATTATATTTTTTATCTCGGTAATTAAGATAGTATCGTGATAGAAGTTATTTTCTCTTCCCTTCACGTCCTATGCGTTCTAACAATTTTTTTATTCTATATAGCTTTGAAAGTAATCCACATCAAATTTTAAAACAATTACTTGTATAGTGCTTCAGTTATGGTTTATGTATTTTCTTTATATCGTGGTACCCATCCCTGGATGGAATTTTTTAGTGATCTAGATTAACGTACTTACAACGATGGCCTAACCTGAAGGTGGTCCTTTCACTGGGTGAAATAAAGGTGTACCCCAGCATCCCCATTGTGTAGTATATCAACCCTACGCGATACGATGGCTGCAAGGCCATCGATATCGCAATCATGTGTGATACAGTCCCAATGAGTAGCGATTTATATAACATGGCAAGCCTAAAAGGTGATCGACCATGCATCATCTCCACATAAAACGATCCAAACCACAGCCACCACGGAAGGGACATGACCAATAACCGGTCACAGAGAGGAGCGGCTCTCTGTAGTTCCCGTGGTACCAGTCGTTTGGACACTGGTCAGGCCTCCAAAAGACCCATTATTAAACAGAGCTGCTCTTCTAGATTCAGGTACTAGGAACCCTGGCGTCTGGTGCCCCTGGATTGAAATATTCATTTGTATATTATAATAGGGTTCTGTAAATAGTATTTAAAATATCCCGCTGACAAAAATTAAAGCTGACAAGTTTGCAGTACCTTTAAGTAGGTAAAATTGCGTGTTTTCACTACTTTTTCTCTATTTTTTCTAGGAAATGAGATAGTTTTGTGGAAAAAAAGTATCCTATATTTGAACCAAGATACTAAGGTACCTCCTCACAAAATTTTGTTAAAAACCATCCAGATTATTTTTACGTGATGAGACCCATAAACTTGAGTTGAAAATAAAATATCCAAATGTTATTGGATTTTTTGTAAAAAGATATTGTTGTGTTTTTATTTTAACGGCAATTAAGGTTTTCGTAACTTAAGGGAAACATAACCCGTCTGTGTCCGGGTTGAAATCAACTTTGGCAAGGCACCAGAAGAAATACAGAAAATTTAATCCCACCAATCTGCCAAGCATAATTTTGAAAATTTCGCTAATGGAATTTAGCAATATCAGACCATTATATTCGGGGCTGTGGGTAAAAAACCACGCCCACCTGTATTATTTTCTTTTTGTTTTTATTTTTTTCTGTTTTTAATGATTCTCTTTAGTTTTTTTTTGTTAAATTGATATTATACCACGACCAGTAATCGTATGGAGTGCCCACCTGCGAGGGCGATTTTTGTTTGTTTTCATGTTAATAGGGGTTTTCTGCTTTGATTTGTATTACAAAAACTTTCGATAAAATTTTTACAAAAATTTTTAAAAAAAATTTTCCATACATTTTTTACAAAAAAAAATTTATACAATTTTTACAAAAATTTTCTATTAAGATTTTAGCAAAAAATGTTCAATAAAATTTTAGCAAAAAGTTTTTGATAAAATTTTTATAAAAAATTTTAGATAAAAATTAAAAAAAAAATTTTAGATAAAATTTTATTTTACAAAAAGCTTCGATAAAATTTTTGCAAAAAACTTTCGATGAAATTTTTACAAAGAATTAAAAAAAAAAATTCTATAAGATTTTTACAAGAAATTTCCATAAAACTTTTCAATAAAATTTTCAATAAAATTTTTACAATGAATTTATAAAAAAATTTTCGATAAAATTTTTACAAAAAATTATCGATAAAATTTTTACAAAAAATTATCGATAAAATTTTTACAAAAACTTTTTAAAATTTTTACAAAAAAAATTCTATTGCCCTTATCACAAAAAAAAGTAAGGTCTACTTTGGGTGTACTTTAAGTCAAAATTTTCATTATATTTGTAATAGTGAAGTTGAAAATCTTAAAAAAAACACCAAGATTATATTATTGTGAAATTGGGAAACATAACAGAGTAAGGGAATATTTAATTTCACTAAGGTGAAGGGCGTAAAAGATTCGGCATGGCCGAATATAGCACTCTACTTTTTTACTTTACCTTACGTAGTATAGGTAAAGTAAAGTGATCATGAAAAGTTTCAATGTCGGGATTTCATCGGATCTTTGTTTGTGAGTGAGTGGGTGGACGTGTATGAAACTATTTTTGTGAAGGCTCTACAGATTATACCGTTTGACATGTCGAAATGAAATTCAGTATGTGCCTTTGGTATACGGGGATGAAGAGCTATATAGATTGTGGGCATAGTCGAGCGTGAGTAGTTTGCTTGTTACCCCAAAACGAAAATAATTAGTTTTTTGATTCGAATATACTTTGAATTTTTTATCATTATTCGAAGTTAAAGAACTCACTTCATATAAAATAAAATTGACAAATAAATAACATTTGCACCAATGTATGACAAATTTAAGTTCGATATACTTACTCGTATTATTCTTTAGGGTATTAGACTGATTAGCATTTTATTGATGGCAGAAATATAAACCCAAGATAATATTGTTAAAATATTAACTATCTGGCATAATACATTTATATGCTATGTGTTTCTTTTCATAAGAATTAATCAATTATTGTTGAGTTTCTTATCGAAAATCTGTGTGTCAAAGTACAAAAACGTATTAGTAAAGTGTCAAAAATATCATCCATAGCGAAAGCAAGCAGTTCTGGCTGTAAGTAACAGAGTAAATTTTTGCCAAGCGCAATATTTAGTGGCAATAAATGAATTGTTTTGTGAGTATTGGGGACCATTTTACTTAAGAACCCGTGAATAAATTTAACACTTTATAAAACTTATTACTTTTTAATAAATTAAATTCCGAAATGAAAAAAAAAACTTTTGAAGTTTTTAATGTAGTTTCAACAAGTTTGTTGTTAGAGTGTTAATTATATGACTAAAGAAAAACAACAAATATAAACAAGATTACGTCTTAAGGCCTAAGATTGGTAGATAAGGGGAACTAACGAAAAGTTTCCAAAATATTGTTGTTGATTAATGTTTCTCCCTAATCTATCCACACGATCACATGATTATCAATACTATTATTTTAATTATATGATATTATATGATTGAATAGGAATTTATAAATCCATCCAAAGTTATTAAAAATGGAATATGTGTAGTTAATAAAAATTAAAGGAAAGTAAGAATGAAGAATTGATCGGTTAGGCCTTGTTTTGCCCACTTTCTTAAGGTGTAATAAGAATAAGCCATGTAAGAAATAACCATATACTCGTATGTGCATATTTTTAACAGAATCGTTTGAAGAGAAGTACTTTAAAAATATATTAATATTACATGGGCGTACTTCTGCCCATTTTTATTATTATATCCTTTCATTATCAGAAACGTCAAAAGTGCGTGAAAAGTTTTAAAACTTAAACATTTTCATGTTTTGTATGGGTCCACGATTATAAACAAAAGCTTATATTTTCAGATTATTCAGCCAGGGCGGGCTAGTAGGTAGTGTGCTAGTCTTTCAGTCCGAAATTTTTTACTATAGGTTGGCAGGAAGACCAAAAAGGATCTTGGATATAATCTGGGTGCCTCCAAATGCGTTAGTACAGATAACGAACTCTCAAGTATTATCTGGCCAAGTTAAAACTCGCGGTAAGACGATACTTGCAGACTGTGCTTGGAAAAAGGCTACTATAAAAAGGCTTTGGACCACGGGTAGACACATAGTATATGGAGATGCTGTGGAGACCTAGCCTTAAGCAAATGTTAGCAATTTCCATAGACTCTGTGATAAGGAAGAATGTCGAGAGTAGTGTACAGAGTAGTGGTGGTCTGCTTCGGTATCCCCCTAAAAAAAATAATAAAAAAATAATAGCTTTTCTAAGCTTCTTTTTAGTGAATGTAAACCAAACAGAACTTTTATTAAGATTTTACCACATACAATTAATTAAATATTTGACTTACTTTTCTCAACTAAACCAAACATAGTTATGTAGACTATACAACTTGTTTTTTTGCCCAAAAATAGAAATTTAATTATTTAATACAATAATAAAAACGAGCCAAAATAATAAGCTAATTTATATGTCGTACTTAAAAATAATTTCATTTATCTTTACGATCACATCGCTTTATTTAAATATAATTAAATTTTTATCTACAAAAGATATATAAAATTTATTTGTACGTTTCATTTTTATTTTGCCATACACTAATATAAACTTGCCATTCAAAAGTTGTTGTGTGATTTGTTATTTATAATTGCTCTTTAAAATTCGTGGTATTTTTATTGGGATTTACAAAGTTTTGAATTGATTATTTTTTGTTGTTGTACATGTGTACGTCTAATTTTTTACTAATGCTAATCAGTAAGTGTATTGAATTTGTTGCACACTATTTTTCTCTAGAAATGTGATTTCACTATTTTCAATATTTTTACACTTTTTTCGTACATACGAGTATATTATAAAGGTTGGCAACTGAAATTAGTGACGATATTGTATGTTTACTGGTATCGTTACTCGATACAGATGACGTAGCTGTACCGTTATTGAATAAAGATAACGTATCTGTAACCGTACCGTTATTCGATAAAGGTAACGCATTTGTGCCGGTACCGTTATTCGAAACAGATAACGTATCTGTATCGTTACTGTTAATCGATACAGATAACGTACCTGTAAGCAGATAACATATCTGTACCGTTACCGTTATTCGATATAGATAACGTATCTGTATTAGTACCGTTATTTGATACTGGTAACGTATCTGTACCGTCATTCGATACATAAAAGTATCTGTGCCGGTAACGTTATTCGATACAGATAACGTATCTTACCCGGTATCATTATTCGATATAGATAACGAATCTGCACCATTATGCGATACACAGAACATATCTATGCAGGTAACGTTATTCGATACATGTAACGTATCTGTACCAGTACCGATATTTGATACTGGTAACGTATCTACATATGTAGGTACCATTATACCGTCATTCGATACAGATAACGTATCTATATCGGTAAAGTTATTCGATACAGGTAACGTATCTGTACCGGTATCATTATTCGATATAGATAACGAATCTGCACCATTATTCGATACAGATAACATAACAATGCAGGTAACGTTTTCTATACATGCAACGTATCTGTACCGATGCGATTATACGATACAAAGTACTTGTATCGGTACCAATATTCGGTACAGATAACGTTCTTATACAGATACCGTATCTGTGCCGGTACCGTTATTTGCACCAGATACCGTTTTGGTACCGGTATCGTTACTTTGCATATGTACGTTATGTGGTGTAGATACGTTATACGGTATAGATACGTTATACGGTATAGATACGTTACACGGTATAGATACGTTATTCGGTATATATAATACGATACAGATACCGTTATACGGTATATATACCGTTATTCGATACAGATACCGTTATTCGCTACAGATACCGTTATTTGATAAAGATGCCGTTATTCCTTACAGGTACCGTTATTCGATATTGATACCGTTATATACCGCATCTGTACTGTTCTTACAGATTATTGAATAGGGCTAAAAATGTTTGAAAAGCCAAACGCTCCCTAGAGATAAATCTTCTTTTAAGTACGCCCCATGTATACAATAGTTTCAAGTGCTTCTGTAGACTGACGTTTTAAACACATAGACGATAGCGCATATGTCGCCACATGACCACAAATGCCGTTGGCTGCAATCGTCGCCGTATAGTCAGCTACTTGAATATATTAAAGACGACAGACAGCTGCATCAAAACTGCTTTTACTTTTATAATAAAATAACTTTAAAAAAAATCTTAAGTATATCATGTCAAAACAAATAAATAAATTTCCTCAAAATATTTGACTGTAATGAATTTGTAATTATTATTTTGAGAGATTTCCTTCTATTGAGTAGAATTAAACTGTAGGATACAAAATAGAAATTAGCCTAAGTAGGCTACAACCAAAGCGGTGGACGTGTGCTTATCGAACTTAAATGGCATCAAACTAATCGTATTCCTAGTTTCACAATTCGTTATCTTTTCGATATCTGAAAATAAGTTGTCCATTAAAATATGTATATTGTTTTGAAGATGTTCTATATATATATGATCTGGCAACATTAAAAGTTTATGATTGTATATTATTAACCCTAGAATACTAACGCTATTTAATACTACGTTAATACTAGCGACACGTAAATTTTACGTACTGTGGAATTTTTTCAATTAATGTGGTTATTTCAGCAATTTCTTCAATTATAATAGTAGTTATTTATAAAAATTAACTAATAACTCATATTAAAGTAAAGAGAAACCATTTTAATGACAAAATAAAACTACATGTTTGCGATCAAATCAGAGCTGAAATAAAATAAATGCTCGTATGTACTTATGTATATAATTATCATCAGTCCTGGTTAATGCAGTCCTTACCTACTTTTATTTGATGCTCCCTAAATACTGCCACGCTTTTACAAATGTGACAATATGTGGGTGTTATACGCTTCTTTGATTGGTGACAAAATTTGCTTTCCCTTTTCTCGAGAAAGTTCCTCGAAAGCCGGGTCGATTTGAATAATTTTGTTCATACTTTCTTTAATTTTTATGACAAGCTGGAAATGCTATATTCTTAGCATCTTCCAATTATTTTTCGATGTAATTTATACCTGTAACGGGGGACACCAATTCTTATAAGCGAAACTGTCATGGCTCTCAAAATCCTTCTCCGCCTCTTTAACACTAACGTAGCTGATGTTTCTAAAGTCGCTGGTACACTGAACCAAATTTCGTAGGTAATATTAACGAAAAAATTATTTGATCCTTAACCACAAAAATATTTAAAACAATTTAATTTTTATTCAAATCTATACACACTATATTCATATAAACTAATTTTATTTAAATTAACAGAATTTCTTTCGTTAAAAACATGTTTCAATAAAACTTGGAAAAAAACTTATAAAAGTTTAAATAAAATTCTGTTCAATTAACAAAAATTTAATTAAAATAGCAGTCAAAAATTCTAGGAAAAACAACCTATAAAATTAGTTAAATTTACATCCCTAAAAGAAGTTAATGTGACTAAATTATCCGTTGATTTGGCACAATTTTCGTTTATTAAGTTTTTTATTTTTGAAGAAAATTCAATATATAAAAATGAAAAAAGAGCTGTCAAATATAAGAAATTTCGTTAAATTTCATTTCAGAAAATTATTTGAGTTGACATATAAAATAGAACATTTTTTCAATTTATATTTATTTTAAAACATTTCTGGCAATAAATAAATTATGTTTGCGGTCAATTTCGGTGTGTTGTGTAAATTAAATTTAATTGAATAAATTATTCCAATAGATTTTACAGCGATTTGGAAGTGATATAGATCCATTGAGAAAATAAGAAAAACATTAAAACAATATCGAATGCCCGCAACATGAACTGAAAGCCTTCCTTATTCGTTTATTCCTCTTAAAACAGGAATGAGGCATTAATATTGTGCAGTTTCATTTTCCGATTATGATACAGATGTTTATCTTTGCAAGATAAAAATTAAATAAAAAATTAACTAATAATTTTATCAAATCTACACCCTATAAAATAACAAAAAAAGTCATATTGAAGAAATTTCTTCAATAGAACGAATTTAATAAAATTATTTTTTTTTTTACTAAAATTGACTGTAGATTTGAATAGAAAGTTTGTTAGTTGTATAATAACCTACTTTTCTTCAATTCTACACCCCATTTTACAGTATTTAGGTAAATTTTAGGTTCAGTGTAGTTAGTAATGCCGCAACTTCTTCACAGTTGAAACCACGCTTGTACTTTTTCGGCTTTTTAATTTCCTTTATCATTTATTACATAAAATATTTCTACAATTGTTTACTGTTATCACTGTACGCAAATTATACGCATAACACTAACACCACGTATATTTGACGTATAGCCTTTCAATGATCACCTTCTTAGATCAGTTAAATGACTAAACATGCTTCGTATATGTTTTTGCATTTGTTCAAAAACTATTGAAAAAAGCACTTTTGGAATTTGGTACCGTTAGGCCATTGGATACTTGTGTAGCAACAATAATAAAAAAACTACACGTAAAATTTACGTAGGTTAGTATTCGTAAAGAAAAATTTCATATTAAAAAAATTTATTTTTTGTAGTTTTTTTTTGACTTTGCTTTAATTGGTCCTTCGCCCTAATTTTACCCCTTCATAAGAAACTTTCCTCTTATCATAAAATAATAAAAAAGTTAAAAGTAATAAAATCAATATTAGAAATAAATCCTTGCTCGGTCTAATACTTATCACTTTAATGGTATTATAGGATGAAAGAACTTGGTTCTCTTTTAAGTTCAATACTTTTAACGGCCTTAATTTGTGGATGCGAACTTAGTATTATTTTAATGTTTTGTTGGAATAGAAATTCTACCGAGTATATTTATTTATTTATGATTAAAGGTCCCATCACTTTAAAGTTATATAAGACAAACATCTAGAATATAGGTAAAAGCAGTACAGATATTATAAAATTATTTTTATTCTTTTTAGATTAATAAAATTCAATAAAGGAGACTTTCCAACAATAATGGTGAACATTTGGAATGCTTTGACACGCCGTAAAACTGATGATGTTATCGAAACTGAATCGAAACTAGCCAGAGTTTTAAACTTATTCGATTTAACAGCCCTCGGGGTAGGCAGTACCTTGGGTCTGGGTGTATACGTTCTAGCCGGTTCAGTGGCCTATAGTATTGCGGGTCCAGCAGTAACACTGTCATTTCTAATAGCAGCCGTAGCCTCAGCCTTTGCCGGTCTATGTTATGCAGAATTCGCCGCTAGAGTACCGAAGGCGGGTAGTGCGTATGTTTATAGTTATGTGACCATAGGAGAATTTGTGGCCTTTACAATAGGTTGGAATATGATATTGGAGTATATAATAGGTATGTTTTGAATAATTGAAATTTGAAAACTTAAAATTATTTTGCTATAAAACAATACATTTTAGGTACTGCATCTGTGGCTAGAGGTTTTAGTGGTTATTTCGATTCGTTTATTGACAAAAATATGTCGAAAGCCATGACGGAGGCTATGCCTATTGGCATTGATTTTCTGGGAGATTATCCTGATTTTTTGGCATTTGGCCTAATATTAATACTAACCGCTTTACTGGCGTTTGGTGTCAAAGAATCAAGTTTTCTAAACAACATTTTTACCACTGTCAATATTCTAACGATTTTTATCGTTATTATTGCGGGCAGTATTTATGGTAAGTGTAAGAATTACTTTAAAGGATTTTATAAATAATTATACAAGTTTTTCTTCTTTTTACAGCTGATGGTTCCAATTGGTCAATACCCCCAGAAAAAGTACCTTCCGGTTTTGGTACTGGCGGCTTTATGCCTTTTGGTGTAGCTGGCGTTATGGCCGGTGCAGCCAAGTGCTTTTTTGGTTTTGTGGGCTTTGATGGTATTGCAACTACCGGTGAAGAAGCCATTAATCCCCAACGCAATATTCCCTTGGCCATTATTATTTCTCTGATCATTGTTTTCTTGGCTTATTTTGGTGTGTCTACAGTTTTGACTTTAATGGTACCCTACTACCAGCAAGATCGCAATGCTCCTTTTCCTGCTGCCTTCGAGGCAGTAAATTTAAATTCCGTTAAATGGATTGTTAGTGGTGGTGCTGTATTTGCTTTGTGTACCTGTTTGTTGGGTGCCATGTTTCCCTTGCCACGTGTCTTATATGCCATGGGTAGTGATGGCATTATTTTCAAAAGATTATCCCATGTCAACGACTACACTAAGACGCCTTTAATAGCAACAGTTATATCTGGAGTATTTGCTGCTACCATGGCTTTAATATTTGATTTGGATCAGTTGATCGATATGATGTCTATTGGCACTCTTTTGGCCTATAGTATAGTGGCTATATGCGTATTGGTTTTACGCTATGAAGACGAAGGTATGGTCAAAGAAGTAACTTTGAGTAGCCCTATGATCATTAAACAACTTTTCAATGTTAATTCCTATCTCGAACCAAATGTTTTAAGTTCCACCATCACCAAAATTGGCATTGTTGTTTTTGGTTTGGTGTGTATTTTATGGTGCAGTTTGGATAAATTATATGCTTTTGGTTCCATTAACAGCATTGTGGCTTTAAGTGTCTTAGGGGTGGTTTTAATTGGCATTATGGTAGTCATTGGCTGCCAACCTGCTTCCTTGAAAAGATTATCCTTTAAAGTGCCTCTAGTACCTCTGGTTCCCTGTTTAAGTGTCTTTTGTAACCTCTACCTAATGTTCCAGTTGGATTCGAATACCTGGATTAGATTTCTGATATGGCTGGCCATTGGCTATGTGGTCTATTTTGTTTACGGTATTAGACACTCGACACAAATTGCCAAAAATAAAAATCATGCTGAAGCAGCTAAACAATTTGAATACACAAATAAGGGCTTTGAAAACGACTTCAAATTTGAGAATGGTAAAAGTTGAAAGCTTGCATTAAAAGCTTTTTAGGCTAAAATTAAATATTTTAAGAAAGAGACTTTTATTTGCCTTGAAGCAAATAAAGAGAGTTTAAGTCATAGAAAAGGACATCTAGAAGTGTCCGCTCGAATCACCTATGCAGGCAATGCAATAAGAAAATTAATTTTTAATTTCGTTCTAAAGCACTTTAGAAGCTTAAATTTGTTAAAACTTGCATAAGGTTTCTATACGAAAATTTTTTTAATTGTATATTTCTTTGTTTGGCTTTTTTGTTTTCGTCTCTTATTCTCTTAAGATTTATCCAGCACATTTTAATTTCATTTCATTTACGATATTAAGATTAGGCTAATTGTATATTAAGTTTAATACAAAAAATAGTGTCGTAAAAGTTAAGATATTTTTATAATAGAGTCTATATCAATCACTCATATATTCAGGTATATTTCCATTAAGAAATATTGTGATATTTTTTATGCAAATAAAAATGTTGTTAAAAAAAAAAAAAAAAAAATAACCAAAGGCGCGAAATGTTTACTTTCTTAATTTCTTTATTTTATAATTTATGATATAAACACAACTGGGAGGAACGACGAACTTCGTACAGTACAACGAATTCGGCAACAAAAATTCGTTGCGTAAATTCGTCGACATTAACACAATGGGTATGAAGAAAAAATTTAAAGAATTGGCAAAACTTTGTCAGATCCCTGGTTTTCTCTGGACATTTTTATATTCATTGGTACCAGATTATATCAAAACTCATTGTTTTTCACTTCGTCATAGTTTATATGCATTTTTATATAAATTATGATAATATTACACCAAATTTCATAAATTTATAAATGCATTAAGCACCTGATTGTGTGACCACATTTTAGCAGAAAAAAAAAACAAATTAAATCAGTCAAGTTCGAGTTAGACTCACACACGTAGGGTTCCGTACAATGTTTAGTACAACTTTAAAATATCAAGTTGTTAATGTTTTCATGTCTTATGGGGCACCCTTTAATTTTTAAATATGAATATGACATTCGCGATAATTGCATCACTATTGGTACACCTTTTAAATTTTAGTAACTGTTGTTTTAGCGGCCATGGTAATACACTTTCTATACAAATAGGTAGGCGGTATATCGGTTCAAAAAATAAGGTAATATATAACAAGGGTCTACCTATTACGATTAAAAAAAAAACAAGTAACTATACGTGAAAAACATGTCACCATTTTAGTTTTAGTAATTTTCATAGCGCCCGTTGCAACACATCTTTTGTACAATTTGGAATAGTCTTCCTATTACGGTTCCAAAAATAAGGCGTTATACACGCAAATCACGTCACTGTCGGAAAACCCTTAAATTTTTACTGTTTATAGCATATCTATTCTGATTAAAAAATTAGGTAATATTCATGCCAATTACGTCACTGTCGGCACACCCTTTATTTATTACTATTTGTTATAGTGGCCATAGTAATACACCTCCTGTAAAAATTCAAGAGTCTATCTATTATCTTTAAAAATTTAGGCCGTATTAATGCAAATCACGTTACTATCGGAACACCCTTAAACTTTTAGGTTTAATTTTGTATACTTGAGTAAAAAGCGAACATAGTGTCAATTACTGTCTGCAAATTTTAAGTGGTTGCCTCCTACAGCTCAAGAAATAAGACATAAATATAAATAACACGTTGTTTTCAGAAAACCCTATAAGTTTTAGTAGTTGTTTCTATAGCGGCCACAGTTATACACCTTTTGTGAAAATTTCAAGAGTCTACCTATTATGGTTCAAAACTTAGGCCATATACATGAAAATCATGTCACTATCGGAACACCCTTTTATTTTTAGGTTTATTTTTTAGACTTGTTTATATAGCGTACTAAATTTTAATTACTGCTTGCATATTTTTAGTGTATTATTCCTACAGTTGAAGAAAAAATCATATATTCGTAAATAACACCTCTCTATCGGAACACCCTATAAGATTTAGTATTTCCTACTATAGCGGTCACAACTATACACCTTCTATGAAAATTTCAAGCATCTACCTATTATGGTTCAAAACTTAGGCCTTATACATTGAAATCACACCACTATCGGAACACCCTAAAACTTATAGGGTGTTCCGATATAGAGGTGTTATTCACGAATATGTGTTTATATCTTGAACTGTGGGAGGCATACACTAAAAATTTACAAACGGTAATTAAAACTTAGTTCGCTTTATAAACAAGTCTAAAAAAATAAACCTAAAAATTAAAGGGTGCTCTAATAGTTGTGTGATTTGCATGTATAAGGCATAAGTTTTGAACCATAATAGGTAGACTCTTGAAATTTTCACAGAAGGCGTATAACTGTGGCCACTATAGCAACAAATACTAAAACTTATAAGGTGTTCAGAAAGTGACGTGTTATTTGCCTTTATATCTTTATTTCTTGAGCTATAGGAAGCAACCACTTAAAACTTGCAGCGATTTAAACTATGTTCGCGTTTTAAGGAGGCATAAAATATTAAACCTAAAAGTTAAAGAGTGTTCCGTTAGTGACGTGATTTGTATGTATATGGCATAGGTTTTCAACGATAATAGGTAGACTCTTGAAGTTTTTACAGGATGTGTATTACTATGGCCACTATAACAAATAGTTAAAATTAAAGGGTGTACCGACAGTGACGTGATTTGCATGTATATTGACTAATTTTTTAACCATAATAGATAGTCTCTTGAAATTTTCAAAAATGGTGTGTTACTATGACCCCTATAAAAACAATAAAAATTTAAAGGGTTTTTCGACAGTGACGTGTTTTGCATGTATAACGACATATTTTTTGAACCGTAATAAGTAAATTCTTCCAGTTTGTATAGACGATGTGTTGCCATGGCCGTTATGAGAATTACTAAAAATTAAAGGGTGTTCTGACAGTGACATGTTTTTCACTTATAGTAACTTTATTCAAACAAAGAGAATTGCCATAGCCGCCATATCAAATAACAAAATTAAATCATGTCTCTGCCTCCGACAGAAACATGATTTGTACGTAAATAGCCTTATTTTTTTAACCGTAATAGGTAGACTCGGCCGCTGTAACAATTACTAAAATCTAAAGGGTTATTTTTTGAACCGCAATAGGTAGGCGCATGTATATTTCTATAGATAGTGTATTACCATGGCCGCTATAACAAAAATTGCTAAAATTTAAAGGGTGTTCGAACAGTGATGCAAATATGTCTTTAATTTTTAAATTAAAGGGTGACTCATAAGACATGAAAAAATTAACAACTTGAATTTTTAAAGTTGTACTAAATATAGTATGGAACCCTAAGTGTCTGAGTCTAACTCGCACTTGACTAATTTATTTATTTTTACTTTGTGGAATTACGTTGTTATTCAAATATTCAAATATAGTTTTACAATAATTTTTTGAATTTTAGAATTTTTTATAAATTTTAGAATCTTATCCAGGGATGGGTATCTTTATATAAAGTAAATACATAAACCATAACTAAAGCACTACAAAATTAAGTCTTTCAATTCGTGTGGAATACTTTTAAAGCAAAATTGAGCAAAATATTGTCAGGACGCCCACGACGTGGCGGGCACTGCTAGTCGTTAGTAAAACTTACCAAATTCTTTTGTCAAATACGAAATTATTATTATATTGATGGCAACGTGTCATTAATTTACAAATGATAATTATTTTCTATTTGTCTATTTTTATTTATGATGTAATATCCGTGTGCCATTGCATTGATGTCATGGTTGTAATTGTTGGCATTAATGAAAAAATAACCAACTGATGTAAGGGGTATCATCACAAAAATAACAAATTTCACGGGGGTTCAAAAACGAAGACACTTGTTTTAAATTAAAATCATTTATTTTTATACTCAGTACCTTATTTTTAAAACCCTTATTCCATTGAGTTTTATTTTTATATTTTTTTTATTTTTAAGATGTCAATTTAATGTGCACAATATTCAGGTTTTGGTTTTAATATGTTAAATGCTTAAAAAAAAAAAAAAAAAAAAAAATATTTGAAGGCAAACGAAGCAGACAGGATAAAGAACATCAACTCCAAGTCACAACATATTTGTGGCATGAAAAAAAAAAACAAAACTTATTTCTATTTGAGAACATACATTTCGTATTAAATTTATTTTTTGTGCTTGTTTTTCATACGACTGTCTTATATCTCTATAACAATTTCTATCCATTAATATCATTGCATGCTTATTTCAGTTCCTTTGTGTATTTGTAAGTATAATTACACTATTTCTGGAAAGGAAGAAATCAAAAATCATTTGGAATGTTGCAGGAGTTCTTATGTACAAAAAAAAAAAAAACAAACTTTTTTTTTTACATCTGATGCTTGAAAATTCGAGGGCATTTATCATTTTAGGGCATTTCTCTGAAAGCCCCAAAATCAGTTCTTTCTATCTTGTAATGTACTTCTATGCCTTTAGAATAATTTGGCCAAAAATTAAATTTAAGAAATGTAAAAATTTAAGAAAGCCGCTTGACCGATAACAAAATTCTACTATAGTAAAGGCATTTGCTTGAGAATTGTCGTTTTGGGACACTGTTAAAATCAGGAAAGTGTAGTAAATTGCCTCTTTGGAAGTTTGAGAGGTTTGCAATAATTTTTTTTGTGGCTAAACCAATTTAGATTTTGTATTGATTTGTTTTCTGTAAAAGGCTATAATAACTGCTACTTATATTAATTTTTAGAAATTTATTTTTAAAAATACGGCATCCAACTCTGGGGAACAACGAGTGAATCAAATGTAGAGGTTTCAGTCTAAGACTCTAAGAATGATTGCCAAGGCCCCTTGGTTTGTGACAAACAAAACTCTTCATAACGATTTTAATGTACCAAATATTAAAGATGAGATAAGAAAATATAGTAGTATATACGTAGAATAGCTTAGTAATCACGTTAATGTTTAAGCAGTTTGGTTGTTCATAGGGAAAATCTTTTTGATTCTCTTAGGCATATTTGGCTCTGTGTAGCCAGTGCTAGACAAAAAATTGTATGTTTTACGTGTGCTGCTATCATTTGCGGGTCACCTCTCTAATATTCGGCCAAGAGAAGCAATATTCCTCCTTCTTAGACGAATGTTATCACGTTCTTTTAATATGTTGCGACTCAGCGGATTTGGATGAGTGTACGGCTTCTTTAAATACGTCATGGCAAGTTTCGATATTTCTGCTTTGACGGCTTGCATGTTTAGGTTTTTGTTGATGTTCAAGTTTTTTATATACCAAGGATCAACTGTGATCATTCGTAGAATCTTATTTGGCGCCCATAATTGAATGATTGTACAGTAGAAGTCTAGGGTTCCTGGAGCCCAAATCTGGAAGAAAATGTATGTTGTTTTAAAACACGGGTCCTCTTTGAGGCCCGACCAGTGCCCAAAGATGTAGATGTATTGTTGTGCTGTTGCACATTTTGTTGTGCTGTTGCACAACCCCTAAGCAAGAGGTTAGAACATGGGCCCATGGCTTGCCATGTTCTAAGAATTACTACTCACTGTGACTTGGCGACACACCTGAATTGCGTATATCGTGACCCTTACACAGGGCACGTTATCGTAGGGTGCGCCACTACTACACAGTGGGGGCGCTATTCTACGTCTTAGTTTCACTCAGTGTTTGGAGCACCGTGGGATTAAGCCGCCAAGGCAGCTACAAATGTTAATTTAGAATACATCTGTACAGTAGAAGTTTACAATCTAAGCTCAGGGTAGAGTTTTGCCAATAAGCCAATTTAGCTGTCCTACTTTTAACTTCATTTGTGTTAAATTAAAATCTATGTGGTTTTTCCAAGTAAGGCGCCGATCAAGATGTATACCCAGGTATTTGAAGTCTGAAAGCTGCGGTATTATTTGTTTATTTATGCGAATAGGAGAGCAAGAGTACCTACGCAGTGTGAAAGTTATATGAGTACATTTTTGTTCATTCACATTTATTCTCCATTTCTTTAATAATGTTTCCACATTGTGAGGCTACTTGGCCGCTTTCATGAATTTTTCAAAAAAGCTTTGTCATCAGCAAATGTTGATGTGTGATACCCGAGTCCACTAATTGACATATCTGATGTGTACAGTAAATATAAAACGGATCTCAAAATACTACCTTGGGAAACTTCGGCTTTAATGAGCTGAGGCGAGCTTAAAAAATTCCCTGCTTTTAGTAAAAACTTTCAATCCATTAAATAGATTTTTGAGAGGGGTTATAAAAGTTTTCGGGCAAGTTCAGCTTCAACTTATAGAATAGGCCTTCGTGCCAAACCTTATTGAATGCTTGAGAAACGTCGATAAAAAGGGCAGAACAGTATTTTTTTTCAACTACATTTACTAATCGGTGTGTTTGTTGCATCGTACTATTTTTTATAAAGCCGAATTGATGGTTCGGAATACATCCTTTTGCGCTTTGATATGTTTGATAAAAGGCTTATAGGTTTGTATGATTCTACTTTTGTGTGGTCTTTTCCTGGCTTGGAATCATATTCATTAAAGAGGCATTCAAAAAAAAAAAAATAATAATTTTTCGAATTATACGGGGTTATACTCAAATAACATCTTGTTACTAGTTTTATCAACGCCAGGGGCTTTCTTGGTGTTTAAATTCGTTATTGCCCTCTCAATATTGCTAAATTCAAAACTTATGGGTACTTCGTCACTAGTCTCTACTGGTGGCAACTCAGCTATATCAGTACATATATTTGGAGTGAAAACCTTTTTCAAATGTTTAAGAAATAAATTGCCATTTTCGGTATCATTTCTTACTCTGTCTGAACAAGAAGTTCGTAATGAAGGCTTAGTTAGGTACAACTGATCTTTTAAGGTTTCTGCATGAATAATCTGATTGTGCAGTTGCGTCGAGGTCTTCCATTTAATTTTGCAGTAATGATAGAGAGATTCTAGTAAATTTAAAATTTTTATTATAAAATATTTCGTTAGAAATTATAAAAAAAAGGTTTTTTTTGTTCCGTTTTCTATTTGTTTCGCTTTTTTTTTTGTATTTAAAGGTTTTTGAGAGTGAGGTCAATTGCGCTTCTAAAAATGTTTTAAAACATTATACACTTTGAGATCTCTACTTTTAGACTGTAAAAAAAAAACGTTTTTTTAATTAATGTTTTTTTAAGAGAAGTAAGAGTCAGGCAATTAATAGTATATAAGACAGATAGTAAAGCTACACTACATTTGCACGTTATGTTTATTTTTAGAGCAGTGTTGCAGCACCTAAGGTGTTATTTAGACGTATTAATTTTGAAGCAAGCATAACTAATTTATATTTATTTTACTTCTCCGGCGATTTACTGCTATGTGGTAATACCGGCGAAGGAGGCAGCTTTGATATGTATTATAAGGAGAATTAATTGTTATTATTTTATAAAATAAAACTGCGATTTTCCTTCTGTCTGTCTTTTTGTGTGCGCATCACGCAAAATATACTGAATGAATTTTAATAAAATTTTATGGAGAGGTACCTTAGTGTCGCGGTTCATATATAGGATATTATAGGATATATTTCCCCGCAAAAAAATATTTCATTGCAGGAGAAAATGGAGAACAATGCAGCAAAAAAAAAAAAAATAGTTTTTGTAAGCAACATACCTCTTTCCTGCAATCAATAGCTCTTAATAATAAGCACAGAAATTTTGTCTAAATAAATGCAATTTTGTGTGACATAAAATGTTAAGTTTACGAAAAACCACAAATTTTTTGCATATACCTTACTGTAGTGCATACTGAAAAGCACAATTGTATGGCAGAGATAAAGAAAATTTTAATTTACGAGGAGTTATGACGGTAATACGGAATGATTTTAGAACAGCTACACTGCGCTGAAATAATCTCTCCAAAGGAAATGCTACTAATTGGGAGAGCGATATCAAATTGTCATTCCTTTAGAAACCTGCATACGGCGAAGCAGTATTTTGGGAAGTACTGAAAGTAAGCAATTTGACCGATTCAAGAGTACTGCAAACTTGGCAACAACTTTTTTTTTACAAAGCCTATGTTTCTAAGTAATTAAAGAGGAATGGGTACCTTTACATAAAGTAAATATATAAAATAAATATCTGAAGCACTATAAAAGTAAGTCTTAAAGTGGATTACTTTAAAAGCAAAATAAGGACTCTGAAGAAGAGGCGGGTACAGCATAGCTTGTAATGGATAAATTAATCATTTTCAGATAAAATAAATCTCTACTATAAAGTAATTAATTACAAAAATGTCTTTTATTAATATTATTGGGTGGCGCGGATTTGTAAGACACCTTCTCTTCGTCATAACAATTTTTTTAAATTAGCAAAAAAAATTTAAATGCACGTTTTGGTTGGCGGGATACCTCTTCCTGCTAATAAAAACTTAAACATTTTATTTTTAAGGCGTATGTAATCCATTTCTTTTAATAATTACATTATTTTTTCAAATAATATTTTACGTCACGTCCCACAAAAGGGGATGGGGCGAAAAATTACATTTTATAATCTGCTGGATCCACATTTAGGTTTTAAAACATTGACTGATCATAAAAGATGCATTTGCTAGACAAAAGTATGGGGAAACTAAAAAAAAAAAGAATTTAATTTTTCAGAGGTAGGATTAGTTTTTCTAAGGGTAACTTTTTTCTCCTTGGTCCTATATTTCTTATTTTCTAGCTTTAATAGCCTATGACCATAGGAGAGTTTTCGCCCAATTTTTATTAATCTAGGGGCACTCAATAAGAGCCAATATAAGCTAAAAAATGTAATGTCCGGCTAAATAGCCAAAATACGTCTATATGCGCTGTTATGTTGATTACTTCTCGCCGCTATGTGACATCTAAATTTACAAAAAATTCTTGTTTAGAAAAATAAAATTTTTACTAAAAACTAAACGGACCTCAAAAAAAAATTTCGCTTAAAATCTATTCTATTGGAAACGGTGTATTTACGTAAGTTAAACTTTTCCGTAACTGTGTGGCCGTACGTGTGTGTGCTTTTGTCTATTTGTATGTGTGTGTGCAAATGTGGTATAGTGCATAGTGTAGTTTACTAATTAAAATGCTTATTTTGCTAATTTAAATGCTGGCATTTCTACTTGACTTAAGCAGCAATTACTGCATGTCATTACAAATTAAATAGTTTTTATTTTATCTACTTCCCTTTTATTTCTTTAAAATGTTAATGCGAAGGAGAAAGTCTGTAAATGTATGCGTGTGTTGTAAGAATCTATATTTGTATTTAACATTAACGTGAGTACGTCTAAGTTGATATTTCGTCCTTACGGTGTTGCTATAGAGAGTTTATAGTTAAAGTTCTTTTTGTTGAAACTTTTTTTTGTTTTTTTTTTTGCATTTCTTATTATTGTTATTATTACAAGTTTGTTCTGCAGCAGAAGTACATATTTTTTGTCTTGTCATTATGTGCATGACTTTTTACTTTTTTCATGTTGTTGCCTTTTTTTGCAAGTCAAGTATTTAGAATTTGTTTTTTTTCTCAATTTTTGCTCTTTTACTGATGTTGTTTTTATTGTTCTTTATGTATGATTGTGTGCTGTTGTGTAATGCAAAGTTTTATATGTTGTTTTTGAGTTTCTATGCTTTACGTTTAATAGTCTAAATACGAATTCTATTAAATTTTCTTTGGTTTTACCTTAAAACCTTTTGAGTAATTGCAGGTATTTCTTGTAGCACTTGTTTATGTAGTTTATAGTCATAGTCATGTCAGGTAAGTGTGTGATATTTTCTGAATTGTTATTTGTTCTTCAATATAATTACTTTTTACCATAAATTTACAAGCACTTGTGCAAAATTGACATAATTATTATTAGCAAAGTTAAACGAATGTGTAAAGGCCAAGTTACCAGTACAAGCAGATGACTTGAGTATATCTTTACAATAGAGATTCTATAGCAATATGCAATTTCGTCCATAAGTTGAAGTATGTTAGGAGAGTTTGTTTTAAAAGTAATATAAAAAATTTTTGTTTTTAGAAAATTATGGTATTTTAAAGAAAAAAAATTTTTTTAAGGTTATTTTTGAGCACTATTTAAAAAACAGAAAATAATTTAACTCAACTCGATAACAGAATAATAAAAAATTCTACTGTGTCGGGAAAAGTCGGCTAAGTAGGAGCCGACTGCGTTAATTATTTAACGTAGGTTAGATGGATTATTCATTAAGACTTTTGCTTAAACTGCTAATAAAGGGATCAGAGCGCAAGGAGTGTCCTCCTTAATTCTACTGTATCATTTGAGCCCTTGATTTTGAAAGTGGTATAAGTCAAAAATTTTAAAAATCTAGTTTATCAGCTTTTTCATATCAAATCCTATTCAAATAACTTAATCTGAAGTAATTCGCAGTATGCCATAAAAATTAAGTTGAAAAATTGAGTTGATTTTTTGGTTGGTAAACAAAATACAGTTATTGTATATTTTGCTAGTGGTATAAGTCAGTCTGTTTTCAAAGTTTGGCAAAATACAGTTATTAGTAATTTTGTGCGGTTTAGGTATGATCAGGTAATCGTATAAATGTAAAAATGCAATATTTATAGTTAATTGTAGATATTATACATCCCTGAGCTTTATTATTATTTAATAGAATTATGTAATAAGATGAATCCATTTTTGGTAGAACAAATGGCTCAGCAAGATTTCATTTCGACGAAACAACTGGGGAAATCAACGACTAATAGAAAGACAAATATCAAGGGAGAAGCTGTGTCTTGGCTAAAAATAAAATGGATTAGATTTAAAAAAAAAATGCTCCACATAAGATGTTTTATAAAACTTCCTTGGATGACAATTCCGAATTCAAAGTTTTAGTTAGACCTACATACCTTTCACCTAAAAGAGGAAGGCCAAGAATATATGAAAATATTGATTTGCTGCCATTATACACAACCATTAGACCAATAACAGAAGAATAACGTAAAGGTATTATACATATATTTACTACTACCCTATAACCCACCAATTTTCCACAATTTATTTTTTTCTATAAAATCTAAAAAAAATTACTTAGTTACACTGTAATGAGTTTGAATAAAATGTTTATTTCTAATAAAAATTTTTCCTTGATGGTTTAAGTCATAGATAACACATGGATGGCCAACTCCCCAAATGTCAAAAACGTGGCTACAAATGTCTTCACACATACGGATACGGTGTGAATTCAACACACTTAGGGGAGTGAAATTTTTATTTACATTTAGGCACCATTACGCGATATTCCATTGCGCTTTAGAAATATTTAAACAATTTTGAATTTTTGCACAAAAAAATATTTAACAATTTTTTGTAATTTAAGTTTTTTAATACAAAATAAATTAAATTTTGTTGACATTTGTTTGGTAAAATTTATTTCTACACAGTATTGTATTTTTTGGTCTTTTAGGGGATGAAAATTTATAGATCAATATAATAAATATTTAAAAATAGCATTTAATGTAACGTTTTTCGCACATAAATATATTAGAAAAATACAAAATTCATATTTTTATTAGAAAGCAAAAGAATTATTTAATTTTAACATCTAAAATTGAATGTAAAAAAATATTCTGTTTTTACAAAATATTTTATACCACTATGTGCAGTTTAGGTGCTGTGGGGAATATTTTTTAAAAACCGACACTTATACAATTTTGCCTACCAATACATTCTTGGACTTAGGTTTTTTGACAAAAGACTTAGGGTTTTGATGTTTCAGTTGACAATCTATTTGTTATTTATGGTTTAAGTCATTTATACAGTCATGCAGTTAATTTTGAAAATGGTATAAGTCATTTCAACCTTTCAAAACCACATTTCCTTCTAAAAATTGTTTTAAATTTCACAAACATAATAAATACTTATTTGTTGGTACTATTTAATTGTCAAAATATTTTATTCCATAATACAAAAATATTTTTTAAACTTTTGAAATGCAAACCTTTTAATATCTCGAAACAAAAAAAAAAAAAAATATGACTTATACCACTTTCTTAATCAAGGGCTCATTTAATCAAGTGACAGCGATCGCATTTTATAACACAGTCAAATCTGTTATGCTGTTTGTTATGTTGTTTCTGATTTATATGTCTTTACCTCAAGATTGCTAGTTTTTATTCCAAAGTTTGCTATCTAAGCAACTATCTAAGCATCAATGTTGTGTAGTTTTTTGAGCCAAACTTTTAGAGAAACCAGTTCAAGCTTTTTTCTTATATTCTGTGGAATATAGTGATCACAGCACGTTTTCGGGTATCACGTACACATTTTTTTTTTTGGGCATGTCTAATATTTTATCTTACCTTTACCTTTAAGTATACTTTACATATTTTTTTTTCCTTTTAAATTGTTTCGGAGTTATTCAGAAATTGGTGGCGAAAAAAAAAATTTTTTTAATGGAAAAATTTTTTAATGGAAATTTTTTTTTGTCTTAAAAAACTCGTAAATATTTCACCTTTTTGTCCTTATTCGAAAAGCTAGGTATACTTAGAATAAAATAAGCCATCAATGATGAAAATCGATGCACAAATGTTGATTTTATGCACAATTAAGTGCAGGTACCTACTTTGACAAACATTATGTAACACATTGAGATTATCTACTTTTGTTATAATAAAAACCTATTAATTTTTTCAGTTGCATATTTTATTTATTGTATCGGTAATTTATTTTAAATCTAAAATAAAAATAAATATAATTGTTAAGTCCAGCCAGTGCTAGACAAAATTATTGTATTGTTCACGGTTGCCTATTAAATATTTCAATATCAGTATATTATTTAAATAATAATATCTTAAAAAGCAGACGTGATTTGGGTTCAACACATAAAAGTCCATTAAAATCACGTAACAAGTATTAACCTTCCGACTTTGTTTTGCCGACCATTGTTATCACAATAACTACACATCTAATATTTTAATATTTTTATTTTATTTAAATAAGAAAATCTTGAAAATTAGACGTGATGGAAAATATCTGTAAACAGATTTGGAAAGTCAATTATAATAATATAACAAAGTTCTTGCTCCCAACTTTGTTTTTCTTGTACGACCATTTTTATCATAATAAATGCGTATTTAATTTAATTTTTTTTTATTTCGGACCATGTTCCTATGTCAAATAATAATTCTTGCAAAAAAAACCGACTTCAAAACCGATAGAAGGGCACCAATTAGAGGGGAAAAAAGTAGAGACTATATGAATGTCAAGCCTCTTCCTATTACTGTTCAAAAGTTAAGCTATTTGCACCAGCATCCGTCTTTTATGGGGACACCATTCAAGCCTCTGTCTATAACAGTTTCAAAGTTATTGTCACATAGATCAAATAGCATCACCTATTGGGATACCCTTTAATTTACAATTTTTAATTGAATACCTGTTGTTATAGAGGACTTAGCCACAAAGATTTTTTGTAAATTTCAACTATATTTCTTTAACGGTTCAAAAGTTTGGCCATATATATCAAATCACATGAACCATTGGGACACCCTTTACATTATAATTCCAAATATTTATACTTGTTATCATACCATAGAAAGTAGTGGATATTCTGCCTAATTTTCAAGTGTTTGTGTTTAACGGTTCAAAAGATAGGGCCATATAGATCAAATTACGTAATTTATGGGGACGCCCTTTAATTTCTAACTTCAAATTGTATACTTGCTGTAGTGGACTTTGCAATACAGGTTCCTTGTAAATTTCTGTCTCTAACAGTTCAAAAGTTTGGCCACATACATAGAATTACATTAACTATTGGGACACCCTTTTATTTTCAGTTTCAAATTTTATACTTTTTATTATAGCGGTCTGTGTCACAGATTTAGATTCAGCACATACACTGAGAGAAAAACGACGTTGCAAAATCGACAACGATTGTGGTCACTTTGATAGCTTTTCGTTGTCACTTTTGTTTGACAACGGGTGTTATCAACTTGTAAAAGAAAGTGCACTAATTGACAACGCTTTAAATACAACGGACGTTGTCAACTTGTAAACGAATGTGGTCGAATTGACAACGAGTGTGCTCAAATTGACAGTGCAATGTTGTCAAATTCCAGTAAATATTTAAATTCTAGTAAATATTTTTCATTGTGTTAGTTTTCTTCAATTTATCCAGACGCATTTTTTTTAAAATAACAATATTTTTTTTAAAATATCAATATTCTATTGCAGATTGTCTCAAAACGACTGGAGAAAGTTTTAAGGGAAGCACTGCCGCCAGTGAGAAGATATTTTCCTAAAAAAAAACATAGGTAACAAAATGTTTTTATTGTAAACTGCTTATTATTTTTATGTTTATATAAATTTACAGTTCACAATTAATAGGTCAGTTCACAATTAAAATGTCTGAGCAAGCCAAGGTGGACCAATGGTGGAGAAATTATGACCACCAACAATACATTTGCATCATATTGCTCCAAAAAGCGAGGGAGTTTTAACAAAGGTAAAAGATAGGAATTATATACAGCGTCATGAACCGTTCTATTGTGATATAATTTCAGATTTGATGACACCAATTAATGAAACATCAAAGGAAATATGCTGATGAAAATAAAAAATTGACCTTTGAGCATAAATATTAAAAATTATTGTTATTATTTAAAAGATAAATTTATTTTAGAATTAAGTTTATTTAATATTTTTGTTCTTATAATTAAAAAAACATTTTGTGAGTAAAATAAGTTTAAAAATTATAATCTATTACAATCTGTTTTATTATAATAAATTTGGAAAGGAATGAGCATTTAAAAAGCGACAACGTTATGATTTCAACTTTACAAGAGTGTGGTGACACTTCGACACCCTAATGGTGTCAGTTTGACAACAATACGGTGTCAAATTGTACACGTTCCTTGTCAATTCAGCAATCCCTCGTTGTCAATATTTCGTTGTCGAATTGATAATGTCCGTGTACAATTTGAGTGCAAACGTGGTCGATACACTATCGACACCGCATGTGGTCGTTTTGATAACGGATGGTGTCATTTTTTCTCTGGGTGTAAATCACTTTCAAGGTTCAAGCTCCCGGCTTTTTTTACGACCAGTGTAATTATATATGCACCATCTCAAGTTTAAATTTAATTCAAATAAACAATGGAAATGGGAGAAAATATTTTTTGGGAATTTAAAGTGAAAAGAAATAAAAATAAAATAACTAAATTATATTAAACCATTTTAGTAAACTTTTTAACAAATTCAGACAAATTTTTTGTTTTAAAAATTTTTTTAACGTCAATAAATTTATTTGCCATATATCATAAGTACTGATTTGAAAAAATCGTAGATTATTTTCAATAAACTTATTTTAAAATCATACTGTTCGAATTTAAAAAATTTGTTTATATAAAAATTAATTTCAGTTTAAAAAAAGTTTCTATATAAAATCAGCTTAAAACCCTTTTTTTTACCCTTCACCACAGGTGGAAAGGGTACACGTAAGTTTGTCATTCCGTGTGTAATTTCTCCAATATTCATTTCCGAACCCATAAAGTGTTTATATTCTGGATCCTTATACATAGAGAAATTAATTAAGCGATGTCCGTCTGTCCGTCTGTCCGTGTTCTGGTTGAAATGTCATTTGCCAAGGCACCAGAAGAGATACAAAAAATTTAAGCACACCAATCTGTCAGGCATAGTTTCGAAAATTTTGGTATTGCAATTAAGCAACATCGTATCATTACTTTGGAGGCTGCGGGCCAAAAACCACGCCCACCTATATTTTTTCAGGTTTTTTTTTTTTAATTTTTTTCGGCTTTAATGATTCTCTTTTGCCTTTTTTTTGTCAAATAAATATTAGACTGCGAAAGGTAGATCGCAAGGGATGCATACAGATCTCGGGGGATCAATAACCCCCTGCGAGGGTCGATTTTTGTTTGTTTTTAGATTGGTAGGGTTTTTCTGCTTTTATTTGTATTAGAGACCTTTATAGAATGCAATATCCAATTGCAATAGCCAATTGCATTGGAGGTATCCAATGGACCCACAGGGTACCCACTGGTAAATAGGAGCAGTTAAAAGGCAGATAGGGGGTCAATATGAGGAATTTTTTTTTTGTAAGGATTTATTTTTTCTTTAGTTTGACCATCCTAACTCAATATAGATTGCAGAAAAGTCCAAAATTTAACAGAAAAATTTCAATAAAATTTTTTCTAAATTTAAAAAAAAATTTTTAAATATTTTTTCAAAAATATTTACTAAAAATTTGCGAAACATTTTCAAAAATATATTCGATATACATTTTTTTTAAAAATTTTCCAAAATACATATGTTCAAATAAAATTTTCCAAAAAATTTTTAAAAAATTATTTTTACAAACAATTTTCGAAAAATTAAAACAAAAATTTCAATATTTCTTTGAAAATGGAAATCATGACTATAACATAACATATATTTAATATTAAGAATATACATATGTATGTATGCATGCGTGTATATAGAGTAACATTTTTTTTTAAATGCGTTTGATTTTTAAATAGATGAGATCTCTGTATTAAAACCTATTAAATTAAACACATAGACATCATCAGGATACCGGATAAAAACTGTCAAAAATAAAATACAGACGTTTATAGGTAAATGTTTTTTTTTGAAACCAGTATAGCTACATGGCTAAACGACCACCGTTGTGGCTGTCGTCAACTTAGGCTAAGTTCTGTTTTATTCAACAAAAGAAAATGTCACAAAATTGTAAATTATAAATTGATATCCAAACAAAAAGTTTCGGAGGAAATATTTATAATTTTTTGAAAAAGTTATTTAATTTTCTAAAAGCAAAATACAATGTCAGAGTATACGATGTAGCTGTCGTCTTCAAAATCATTAAGTAGCAGACAACACGGCGACAATTGTAGAAAACGGAATTTGTTTTCATTTGTCTTCTCGGCTCTTGGCTGAAAAAAGGAGAATTAGAAGAGAGTGGCAAGCACACAGATCTCCTCAACTCAAATCTAGACTTAAAGATTGCACGAAACGGCTAAGACAACTGCTAGAATCTCGAAGAGTAGCATCTCTGAAAAATTACTTGGAAGACCTCGACGCAACTGCACAATCAGATTATTCATTATGGCGTGCTTGTAGGAACCTTAAAAGACCAGTCGTACGTAAGCCTCCCTTGCAAACTTCTTGTGGAAACTGGGCAAGGAATGATACCGAAAAAGGCAATTTGTTTGTTGGACATTTGAAGAAGGTTTTTACCCCAAATGTATGTACTGATATAGCTGAGTTACCATCAGTAGAGACTAGTGCCGTAGTACCCCTAAGATTTGAATTTAGCGATATTGAAAGGGCAATAGCGGATTTAAACACCAAAAAAGCCCCTGGCGTTGTTAGTTGAGTTGCCCCGTATAGGTCGCAGAATTATTCTGTTTGTTTTTAATGCCATCTTACGTCTTGAGTACTTTCCCATAGAGTGGAAGGTCTCTTTGATAACTATGATTCCTAAACCAGGAAAAGACCACATAAAAGTAGAATCATACAGGCCTTTTATCTAACGTGTCAAAGTTATTTGAGAGAATATTAATAACTAAGCTGAATCCAATACTTAGCGCGAAAGGATGCATTCCGAACCATCAATTCGGCTTCAGAAAACAACATAGTACGATCCAACAAATACACAGATTAGTAAATGTAATTAAAACGACCTTTGAAGAAAAAAAATATTGTTCTGCGCTCTTTATCGACGTTTCTCAAGCATTCGATAAGGTTTGGCACGAAGGCCTAATATTTAAGCTAAAGCTGAACTTGCCCGAAAACTTGTATAAGCTTTTAAAAGATTATTTAACGAATCGCAAGTTTTTACTAAAAGAAGGTGACTTTTTAAGCTCGCCACAGCTCATTGAAGCCGGAGTTCTCCAAGGTAGTATTTTGGGACCAATTTTATATTTACTGTACACTTCGGATATGCCAATTAGCTCCCTAGTCCACACATCAACTTTTGCAGATGACACAGCTTTCTTAAGTATTCATGAAAGTGCCCAAGAAGCATCACAAATTTTACAAGACCACATACTCAATTTGGAAAAATGGCTAGAAAAATGGAGAATAAAAGTGAATGAACAAAAATGCACTCACATAACTTTCACACTGCGTAGGGACTCATGCCCTCCTATTCGCATAAATAACCAAATGATACCACAGCTTTCAGACGTTAAATACCTGTATATACATCTTGACCGTCGCCTTACTTGGAAAAGCCACATTGACTTCAAGTTAACAAAAATAAAACTAAAAGTAGTACAACTAAATTGGCTTATTGGCAGAAACTCCACCCTGAGCTTAGATTGTAAACTTCTACTGTACAAGTCGGTCCTCAAACCAATTTGGTGCTATGGGATTCAGTTATGGGGCACTGCCTCAGCTAGCAATGTAGAAAAAATTCAAATGCGCCAAAATAAGATACTACGTATGATTACATCTGCTCCCTGGTATATAAAAAATTCGAACATCCACAAAGACCTAAACATGCCATCAGTTAAAGCAGAAATAGCGAAACATGCAGTCACATATCTAAAGAGGCTTGAATCTTGAATCTCATCCAAACCCTTTGGCGCATAACATGCTGAATGTACCTGGTTACATTCGACTAAAAAGAAGAGATACTGCTTTTCTTGGCCGTACATTAGAGGGATGACCCGCAAATGATTTCAAAATCCGTGAAACAAACATTATTTTTGTCTAGCACTGGCTGGACTTAAAAAGAATATTTTATTTTAGACTTAAGATACGAGTAATTATTGTTAGTTCAAAAATATTGAAGATACAGTAAATAAATAAAAACAAAAAAAAAAAAAAAAAAATTGTCTTCTATTTCCTTAAAGCATACGGCTTAAACTAAGTAAAGAGTCAACAATATGGATAATGCTGTACATGTCTGTATAAATAAAATCACCGTGGTGAAGGATATAGAAGATTCGGCACAGCCGAATATAGCAATAGCACTTTTACTTTTTTTAACTTAAGTTAGTTTTAATATTTTAAAATTAAAGGACCATATTCATAAAAAATATTTTTATAAAAGGTTTATAGAACCAATTTTATATGAATTGAATTTGTCCGAAAATATACTAAGCATTTCAAAACTTTTTAGTAGTTAGAAGGAATAAGTAATGAATAGTTCGACTAATATACTAATAGTTTATTTAGAATTACCAAAAAATAAATATTCAACAACATAAAACCAATTTTAATTTAAGGGAAAATATACAAAATTATACTTCTGCCAGTAATGCTACAATCAAGACGTCAAAACCTGAAAAAGATATGTGTTCCCTAACTGTGCAAGTAATTATGTACGAGTATGTGTGCGTTAAAATTTTCCAAGTGTGTAAGTGCTACTTTCCTTTTGAAGAAGTTAAGAAACAACCTGACACATAAACAGCAAACAAGTTCTTACTTCATCTTAAGACTTAGTCTTAGTAGAAAGGGTTGAGAGTAAAGGTAGATTTTAGTAGACAAGTTGGTTTTAACATGCACTGACACTTAGATATTAAAGTCAAGTTGTTATTGTTGCTTATTTACAATAAGGATGTTTTGTAAAGTAATAAGTAACGAAATATACAATATATGAATACCTGCAAATAAACACGAGTACATGATGTACTACATAAATAAAAGGACAAAGGAAATCTTAATATTTAAAATCCGACCAGTAGGAACTTGTTTTACATATAAAGCTTATTGATCCTTTAAGAAACTGGTAGATAGTCTTTTATTTTTGTTTTTATCAGAAAGGCGAGAATATCGTGTTCAATCATCTTTCGTCTGTTGGTGAGTTTGTAGTTTTAAAGACAAAACTATCTGCGAAGTCCTTCGCTTGTCTGCAAAAAAATCCAGTCATTTGGTGGGAATCGAATCCCCAGACTGCTAGACTAGCGCTATACCCGAATATTAAAGAAAAATAACAAACAAGATGGAAGTTTTGGGTTGAGGTAGAATTCGTTCGCACCAACTGACGAATTATGATGGAATAGGATTTTCGCGTATTCCTTTATCTGAGTTTAGTGTGTTAAATAGCTGATAATTACAACTTAACACCGCTTAAAGTAGATAGATGCGAACAATGCTGAAGACGGATGTATAGATACAAAAAATGCATTACTCTCTTTTAGTGTCTTAAATAAAATTTTCCATTTTTTTTCTTCTTTAAAATATTCAACTAATTTTTAATACAAAAATATTCTTTCAACTTAAAGAGAATAAGATGAACTTAAGCCTGACTTCAAAATTCCATCTGCATATATTAATTTTTTGATAAAATTACTTCCTTTTTGGTACTGAAAATTTTTTGTGGATTTTTAAAGACGCCAAAATAAGATTCTTCGTATGATTACATCTGCTCCTTGGTATATAAAAACTTCGAACATCCATAAAGATCTAAACGTGCCATCAGTTAAAACAGAAATAGCGAAACTTGCCATAAGGTATTTAAAGAAGCTTGAAACTCATGCGAATCCTCTGGCCCGTGACATACTAAATGAACCTGGTTACATTCGACTAAGAGGGAGGGACACTGCTCATCTCTCATCCGAACATCAGAGGGATAATCAGCAAATGATAGCAGCAACCGTGAAACATACAATTTTTTGTCTAGCACTGGTGTACTAGTTACTAGAATGTGGACACCGGCACCGGTGCCCGCTTTCATCTTTGAACCATCTGTGAATACCGCAACCCCGTCGTACAATTTTCCTAACCCCAACGATGCTTCCCTTTTTGGAAATATAACCAAGGGTATCCTACTGAAATCAAACCTAGTGACCATATAGTTAGCCCAGGGGTTAATGGAAGCTGTCCGTTGACTCCGACCTCAAGTAGAATCTTTATGTGTCCTATGTTACTCGACCTCACCAACCCTGATTCAAAAAGTCTGAGCAAACTTCTCGCCGCCATTCCAACCACAAAGCCCTCAATAGGGAGTCGGTGCAGAATGATGTCCAAAGCTCTTTGAGGTGTACTTCTCTTTGCACCTGTGATGCTAATCGAAGCAAATCACTGGACCTTGGTAATAGTTTCCTATGAGACTCCGTTCTTAATGCTTCCCACCAAACAGATCATCCATAGGAAACAATGGGTCATACAACCGACGTGTAAATCTAATTTACAACTTTTGGTCGTAGTCCCCAATTGCTACATGTAGAGTTCTTAAAGGCGTAGTAGGCATTTAGACCCTTCCTGAGTCTCTCCTGCTCCAGATACATTTACTATCTAGATAAACTCCTCGGTATTTAGCCTCACTTGCTAGTTTTAACTCGACGCCATTGACTTTAGGTGGTCTGAAACCTACCACCTTGTATCTCCTGGTGAAAAGAACTAACTCAGTTTTTTCCCCATTAACTCAAAATATCAACGAAAAAAGAGTGAATTTTTCATACAAATTTAATTTAATAATTTAATTATTTATTTAATTAGAACTTTATTTTGTTCTTTCTTAATTAATTGTAAAATTGTAACAATTTAAAAATGAATTAAAATTTTATTTGAAACTAATTAAAACCTTTAATAAGAGCAAACATTTTTTTCTGTATAGATAATTTCTCTCAAATACTGCAAGATTTTTCGAGATAATACTTAACAAGATGGTTTCGAACAAGTTCAAGGTTAATTTAGCGGTAGCACATGGTTCCATAATTTCTTTCTTCTATCCAATTTCTTATTGCTAATAACACAGTGCAACACGGAAAAAAATAACCATATACGACACCACTACGTGATAAAAGACCCAAAAAAAAGACCCCTGTCTCCCAGTTATGTCCAAAGTCCTCCAAAAAAATTGAATTTTTTAAAGTTTTTTGCGATTTTGACCTTGAAGATGAAGTTCTTTTGATTTTACAGCTACAACTTTGCCTCAGAGAGCATATCAAAATTTCAAACGGTTTGCAAAATATGAGCTTGAGGAAATGATCATTTTTTTGCAAAAATGACATCGAGGCACCACATCTTTGAGCGCCCATAAAAAAACCTGGAGGATTTTGGGCAAAACTGGGAGACAGGGGTCTTTTTTTTTTGGTCTTTTATGACGTAGTGGTGTCCGTATATGGTTATTTTGCCATTACTTAAAAAATTACACAGTGTGTAATCATAAAATATTTATTAATTCTTAAATGAAACAGTATTATAACAACTTTATACGATCAGACGTGATTCACACTTCTCACTCTTAAATATCTGGTTTGGAGCTACTGGACCGCGAAAATATGCTAATGCTAGTGACGCACTGGTTATCTAAAATTTATTGACAAAGGAATATGCAATTTGAAAAGAGTTAATATATAAAATTGCACTTTTTTGCGTATGACACTCTTTATCGAAAGCTCCAATCATCCATTTGTGATCAGCTAGACAGTGAAGCGCACAAAACATTACACAGTTAATATAATTAGAATACGAAACAAGCTTCCTGCCGCAGACCTTTATGTCACTTTCAGTGAGGGGAATTCCTAAACTAATGCTCCTCTTCACCATTTCCCCCTTCTTGTAATATATTTATTTCATTGAATTCCTGAAAAATATAGTTCAGAATGGATTATTTGAGGATGTAAGTGCTTTTGCCAATTAGGATGGAACTTCTGTTATGTGTTCACAACATAAACAGTCTTGCACATTTGTATGTTTAAATTTGTTATTCTGCAATATTTTGTATTCCATAGTATGTCAGTTTTGAAGAAATACAAATTTTTAATATCCAGTCTTTTTCGTAAGTTTGATAAAATATTCAGGACGAAAACCTAGTTTAAATTATACAAAAAGCTTACTATCAATATAGAGTCAGTGCAAGGATTTTTGCACAAAAAAAAATATTTTCACCAATTAAGGATTTTAGTTGGTTAAAATTTAAATAAATAAATAATTAATTAATTAATTTGAATTTGTTTAATTAGGAATTTTTTGTTCTGTTTTAAACAGATATATATTTGAATCAATTAAAAAAATAATTAAACTTTAATTTACAACTAATTAAAACTTGTAATTGGTGTAAAGATTTTTTGTGTGTATTTGTTATAAGAAATAAAACTAAATATTTAAGAGTTTAAAGCTATTGCACTAAAATTCACAGTATCTACCAGCATAAGGGATCATTTTATTAATTTTTAAAACAATATTGTTTAGCTCTTTTCATTAAATATGAAATGTAACTATTAAAAATTATTGAATATTAAAATTATTAATTAGTCGAACAATACTTATTATCATAATTTTTCTCATTTTTTCATTTAAAATTAAACACCCAATTTGTAATTAGTACAGCCAGAGAAAAAATGACACCACCCGCGTACAAAAAGTCCACATGCGGTGCGGTGTCGAAAGTGTATCAACCACGTTTGTGATTAAATTGTACACAGACGGTGTCAATTTGACAACGAAATATTGACAATCAAAGATTGTTGAATTGACAACGACAACGTGTACACTTTGACACCGTGTCGAAGTGACACCATACCGGCTTCGATTTTTAAATGATTATTTCTTTCCAAATTTACTATAATAAAAAAACAGTTTGCAATAGATTATCATTTCAAGTTTTTCAAATCCTAAATTATATCTCAAAAAAATTGTTTAAGTTGTTCTATATAAAACACACAGTGCAACACTGAAAAAATAACCATATACGGACACCACTACGTGATAAAAGCCCAAGAAAAGACCACTGTCTGCCAGTTTTGCCCAAAGTCCTCCTGGTTTTTTTTTATGGGCCCTCAAAGATGTGGGGCCTCGATGTAATTTTTGCAAAAAATTATCATTTCCTCAAGCTCATATTTTGTAAACCGTTTGAAATTTTGATATACTCTCTGAGACAAAGTTGTAGCTCTTATCATAAAGAACAAAAATTCTTAACATATAAAATCAAAAAAACTTCATCTTCAAGGTCAAAATCAAAAAAACTAAAAAAAATTCAATTTTTTTACCTTTTTTCCCCTGTTCAGGTCCATAGGTAGCAAACCGTTCAAAATTCAAGGAAACAATCAACCACAAAAATGAACCTAAGATCTCAATAAACAACTTTCTAGAACATATGAACTTCCTAGGAATGATTCTTAACACCGTTTATGTAGCGCTTAGGTAGCCGCAAAAAATTTTTCACTTTTGAAGTTTTTTGCGATTTTGACCTTGAAGATGAAGTTTTTTTGATTTTATATGTTTTTGTTCTTTATGACAAAAGCTACAACTTTGCCTCAGAGAGTATATCAAAATTTCAAACGGTTTACAAAATATGAGCCTGAGGAAATGATCATTTTTTTGCAAAAATGACATCGAGGCCCCACATCCTTGAGGGCCCATAAAAAAAACCTGGAGTACTTTGGGCAAAACTGGGAGCCAGGGGTCTTTTTTTGGTCTTTTATGACGTAGTGGTGTCCGTAAATGGTTATTTTGCCATGACTTAAAAAATTACACAGTGTGACATATTGGAATTTCTCTTACTTTGGATAATACACCCCCGATTATGGAGTAATTTGCCGCAGATGTATTTTTACTTATAAATATAACAAAAAGTATTTAACAGTGATCATTACAATTACAACACCATATTACCTTTGTTTTTTCCAGAAAAAAATTTGGGGGCTAATTACGGGACTCGTGATCGAAATAAATTCGTATCTAAATTAATTTCGATTGTACGATTTTTCAGATGATGGTACTCGATACATTGCGAATCGATTTTTTAGTAAAGTGTTGTAAAAGATTAAAAAAAAGACTTTACCAACACTAGAAATAAGTAAACAAAAAAAAAAAAAAAAAAATATGCTTACAAAGCAAAAAAAAAAATCAACAGAAGTGCCAATTTCATTTTTAATTTTGAGAGTTTTTTTTTTTTTTGTTAAATCGGTGATAAGGACGCAAATCTATTTTTAACCAACTTTAAAAAAGAAAGATTCGTCTGAATATTGCTTTTTTTCTAAACCGATTTTAAAATTTTTTCTTTATTTTTAAAAACAGTTCGTTATATTAAAAATTAAAGGGTGTCCTCATACAACATACATGTTTTTTACGTGTATTAAGAACCGTAAAGGGCAACAAATTAAAATTTTAAAAAATTGGGTGTCGCTATAGCTCCCAACAGCAGAAATTAATAAAAAAAATTAATTTAATATTTAAAGGGTGACCCCATAAGTGACGCAATTTGACCTATTTGGGCATATTTTTTGAACCGTTGTAGACAAACCCTTGAAAATTTGACAGAATGTCCATTACTATGACCGTTATAATAAAATGTATAAATATTTAAAAATTTAAAGGGTGCTCCGATAGTTCATTTAATTTGATGTATATGGCCATTCTTCTGAAAAGTTGTACACAGACCGCTGAAATTTACAAAGAACCTGTATTGCTAGTCAGCTATAACAAAGAGTATAAAATTTGAATTTAGAAATAAAAGGGTGTCCCAATAGTTAATGTAATTGTAGGTATGTGGCCAAACTTTTGAACTATTATAGAGAGACAGCTGAAATTTACAAGGAACCTGTAGTGCAAAGTCCACTTTAGCAAGTATACAATTTGAATTTAGAAATTAAAGGGTGTCCCCATAAATTATGTAATTATATCTATATGGCCCTATCTTTTGAACTGTTACTTTGGAGGAGTTGGAGTTTGCTGCACATTTGACAACTGTCGTATTACCACAGTTGGCCACAACTTTACTGCTTTTGGCTTCCGTAGGCTTTTAAAATACCGTCGGAAATGATTTTCTTATCGGCATTAATCGAAGCACATTATCAAAAATACTCGCAAGAGAAAAGAAGCTGTGTCTAAAATTTATAAAAAGAATATTTCGCCAAGCTTTTACATCTTTTAATGATGGGCCAGAGGCACTTAATTTATTTGTCAAGGTTTCTCAAAGTCTATTAGCCGTTGGCTTTCCTTGACATGTTTTTGGTATACCACCTTATGCTGTATTCAGCAAGAATTTGTTTTTCTCTAAAATTTATTTTTGTTGTATTTGACCTAGTAATTAATAAAAATAAGTTAATATGAAAAAAATATATAAAATTTAGCTTACATTTTCTTTTTATGCAACGAACTATTTAAAAATAAAATTTCGACATTAAATTTGCTATTGAATTTAAACTCGCTCGGTTGCGTTCGAAAGTAAGCTCGCTATCGAGTGCCATCATCAGAAATATCGATACAACTTACTCGATAACGACTGGCAGAATCCCAAATGTAAAAAAATCGCAAAATCGAATTAGCTCCCTGTCTAAACTCGACTCTAGTGAAGTCTGTCTCTTTAAGAACCGCAAACTCTTAAAAGCTATTTGTTCAACTAGAAAAACAGAAGTGGTCAAAGTTAATGGTTTCTAAGAAATATTTTCTAATTATTCATCGTCACTTTCATAATTGGCTATAAAGTATAAAGCTTTGGCCATCACAACTTCTCAAGCCGTTTGGAGTCAATCTCCAATTGTAGATCGTCATTTTGTTATTTAAAAATATGAGTCTGCATAAAATGAATGAATCTGTGATAACGAAAAATATTGAAAAGAACTCGTAGAGTTTGACAACATTGCGTTTTTTGAGCAAGCTGACAACATGGGTTGCTAATTCGAGCACTTTCGTTGACAAGTTGAAGACATACGTTATAATTTCGACCACGTTCGTTTATAAGTTAATAACGCCCGTTGTCAAACAAAACTGACAACATAAAGGTGTCAAAGTGACCAAATTCGTTGTCGATTATGCAACGTCGTTTTTCCCTCCGTGTATTCTTTCAACTTAGAGAGATTATAATGAACTTAAGCCTGATTTCATAAATTCATTTAAATGATATTAAAAATTATTTTTAGTAAAATCCTTAAATATAATAAGTTATTAAAAACTCGTCCACAAAATTCAAGTATTGGTTTTATTTAAGCAGTGTTCGCTACAAAACTATTTCCAACAACAATTGATTTAATTTTTTAATAAAGAATATCTTTAGTTGTGTAAATATAATATAATTTTAGTGTTTGTTATATTCATCAAAGAAATTCCAACTTTGTCCCAAATATAGCAATAATAATAATTCCATACCTGAATGTAGTCTTTAAAATTACCACATCTACCATATTGTATGTATGTGTATGACAGTCCAATTAAATTACTGTTGTGTTTTCGTTGTGTTCATGGTGAAAATTTGAAAACGCAACAGTTTGGTCTTTAAAGTAGTGTTTGCAAAAAAAAAAAAAAAAGAAATTACCTAAAAATTCATGCTGAAACAGTTAATGCAATTTCCTGGAATCCATAGTTCAAATTCTTTTAAACATTTTTTGTTTAAAGGTTTTTTCGCAAGTGTAAATGAAAAGAGTATCCTGTTAGAAAAGTCATATCTGCTACAACGAGCAGATATTTTTAAGAATCCAATGATTTTTTATAACTACAAAATATAGAAGCCAAAATTTTTAAATTAAATACTTCTTAGTAGTGTAGTAAACTTATATAGTTTGATTTAAGTGAGCTGATCACCACACTGAGCTATTAGCTTCTTAGTTCAGTCAGCTTACCAGTTCAGTTAGCTCGCTAGTTCAGTCTGCTCTCTAGTTGCTGCTTAGTTTAGTTCAGCTCATTAGTTAATATGGTCTTGTTTTCGAACCTTAATAGGTAGACTTTTGAAATTTTCACAGAGGGTGTGTTACTATGGCAACTAACACAATTACTTTCTGTCCTTTTTCTCATCACGTAAAAACTATGGTATGGATTTTAACAAAATTTTGTGAGGAGGTACCTTAGTATCATGATTCCAATATAGAATACTTTTTTTCCCTCAAAAGTATCTTATTTCCAAAAGAAAGTAAAGATAAAGCAGTGAAAGAAGGTCCAAGATGCTGACGTGCTTGAATACAAGGACAATCTGGCTCTCTTGATTAGAAGAAAACGGCTGCGTTACTACGGATGTCCAAAATGTACCTACGCGACTACGAAACAACAGTCACTCGACATTGACTCCTTAAAAACCATGCGATGTCGATGGGTCTCCTCTACAATGATTTCTGCAGAAGCTGCAAAGATAAGGAAACGAAGGAAACGATCGAACATCTACTCTGCTTATGCCTTGCACTGAAATACCAACGTCTTCAGAACCTTGGGTGAGGGTATTTTATGTGCCTATCTAAGAGGAGCGGACCAATGTTCTATATTTTGTGCAATGTTGGGTTAAGTTTTTATTTATTTTAATTTTAATTTTTATTTCTTTCTCTAATAATTACACGGTAGGCCTATGGCACCCAGTGTTGGGGAGGGAAAAGGTTTTTTTTTGGATTAGAGTTCCCATTTGTGGGAAGGGTTGTAATATTGGATTCATTTTTCAGGTATTTAGTTTTTTTTCCTTAATCTGTGTAGAAGGCTATTGGGTAATTCCATGTCAAATCAACCAAAAAAAAAATTGTTTTCAAATTTACCACTTCCGATTTTATTGAAACTTTTTTTTTATTTTTTTATTTTATTTAAATAATATTATAAAAGTACAAAGTTCAGTATATTAATTTTAGAATGCATACAAGTTTTCTTAAATTAAAAACCCCGCGAAGCTGTATTGCTTGTCTGCAGGACATTCAATTAAAAATCATTTGTATGTATGAGATTGCTTAAGGTAGATTCTAGATTCCTCTGTTACTATTTAGTATATTGCTGATGTATGTAGGTAATTTGTATTGGTATTAGCTTTTTGTTTTACAAGTATTTTGCTGTTGACTTGTATTTTTCATTGTGTTTGTATAAAATATTTTAGAAGTTTTGTTCTTCTCTTATAAGGGTTTTGTTCCGTGATTATGTTTATTGGAAGTTAATTATATTGGTTGGGTATGGTGACAGCTAGAATGTTTCTCCATATTTATTATGGTGACGATCGACTTTATATCTTCCTTCTAATTTACGCCTAGTGGCATTGTTATGGTTATTAGGTTTTAAAAATCGTGGATCGTTATAAAATTCTTTGAATAAGGTTGTATAATATATACTTTTGATGTTAAGAACATCCTAGCATTGTAGCAATATTATTTTTATTTGAAATTGATTTATTTTGACTGCGCATGATGTTCGTGTTAAATGTGTTATAGTTAGATCTGGGGGTTGTGTAGTTGGTTTGGTTTGTGTTGTTGGTTTGGTTTGTGTTGTTGGTTTGGTTTGTGTTGTTGCTGATATTTGTGTTATTGCCGATATTTGTATTAAGGTCATTTGTGGCTTTGGTAGTTTCATTATTAGAGGCTGTATGTTTGGTAAGGCGTAGCCGTAAACCAAGGTATCTTGGATTTGTTGTTTGTGCTGCTTGCTTTTTAAAAGTACTTTTAAAATTTGGTTCTGCGTTTGCGGAAGGGATCTACAGTAAGTAGACTTTCCCAACGTTGTTATTCCATGCCTTATATAGCACTCAGTCATTGAGAAATATACTTGCTTAAGAACGTTAACGTGGCGCAGTTGCTTAAGTGGTACAAGCTGTAGGCCATTTTTCTTAGTTTCGTTCTGACATACATGTGTTAGCCATTTAAAGTTTTCGTCGATATAGACTCCAAGATACTTGTAGTTTTTTACAATTTCTATAATAGTATTGCAAGATTCAAAACTGGCATTGTTGTTTTTGGTGTTGTGTAGACATTGGTTATCGTGAAATTTTATTATGATTTCACTTGAAACAAGTTGTGATGGTTTTAGATGTATTATTTTTGTTTTTGAAGCATTTATAACGAAACCGTTGTCATGGCACCATTTAGATATTATATATAACTGAAGTTGCATGTTTGTTGTTGCAGTTTCAATATTTTTGTTAGATACTAATATCGCAGTATCATCTGCAAACGCAAATGTGGTGCTGATTTTTAATACGTTTATCATTTCATTTGCATATATTAAATATAAAATAGGCGCAAGTTTTGATCCTTGAGGAACACAAGAAGTTATTGAAGTCTCATTACTATATGTGTTGCTTATTTTCACTCTGTTGTTGTTTATATTCTTTGACTTTCTGAAGCCAAAATATAAAAAATTCTATCTCTTGCGGTTTTTTAGCTATACAGCTAATATAATAGGAAACTATCGCTTTTTTGTATATAAGCTCGAGGATTAAATATATTTATATTCCAGTTAAAAAATTAAAAAACACTATCTCAAAGATTTTTATAAAACTTTTCTTAAATGTAAGAAAAAAATCTGTTAAAAATTATTTTTTTCATGATTGATATCAAATTAAAGCGTATGAAATCCCCTTTAAAATGAGCTATTATTCAATTTCCTAGGGCTTATAGAACTGGAATTAGAATATATTTAATCCTCGAGAGCATATGCAAAAAAAGCGATATTTTCCGACTTTTACAACTGTACAGATAAAAAATTATAAGAGATTAAATTTTCTTTAAATTATATCTGGATTCAGAGAGTCAAGGAATATAAATAACAAAAGTTTCAATAAAATCTGAAATAGTCATTTTGAGAGCCTTGTTGATTTGACGTGGAATTACCCTATTATGAAATGTAGTGTAACTTTTGGGTAACCATGTTTAACTATTTCATAATGAGAGTTGGGGTTCCTCGGGGTATCATTGTTGGATTCGAGTTTTTGACATTTTTATGCTTTGGGCTGACCATTGTAGGATCAACGACTACAGATTGGCCCAATGGACCCCAAGGGAAATGTGCTTTATTATATAGGCAATTTTGTGTTCTTACAATGGTCAGACCATTGCACAGTGGTTTGAAAACCATTTATTTTGGACATAATTCGGTATATCATGAACCACTGAAGATATCTTAATGAAATGAAAACAAACAAAAACTATAACTACCCTTTTTTAGTTTGGCACAACATGTGTTTATACACATTTTTAATTTTACATACAAAACAAAAAAAAAAAAAAAAAACCATGAGGAGATGAGGCTAAGAAAGTTTATGTAGCTTTAATGTATGCTCGATATACATGTAAGTGGTTCATAGGAAAGCTCTTCTGGATTAAAACATTATAATGATGTTTTTTTGGATCTACATTTTTTATATATTTAATCCAAAAATCACGTTAAGGTGGTTTTTTTTTTGAGAAATGAAATGCAGTATTTGAATTGCCACAACATCTAAACGGATCGAGATATTGTTACAAAATTTTAAAATTATATAGATAAAGGAAAAAATGTTCCAAAAAAATTGTTATTTTTACAAAAGTGGCTACCCTGCCTTTATTAATTACGGAGCTGTCAAATGCTTTTGGGAATATGTAGCCAACAATTGGGGGTTTACAAATTTGTTTAGGTTTTTTAATCGGCGCTTTGAACTCCGAGAAATTTATTGTTAATTAAAAAATTTTGTTTAAAAATTTGCTTTGTTTGGATAGGGCTAGAGGGAGAGACGTTAATATTTTTGGCCTAATTTTTATTTTATTCGCATTTCCTATATGTTGTCTTTAAAAGAGTTAAAAAAAATTTACTAGTACCGAAGTAAGTTTAAATTGCATAAGCACAAAAAGAATACTACCCTTTTGGGGAAAATCCTGAAAAAAAGGTATTTTTTTAGATTTTCCTATTTTAGAGGCTTGTAACTTTTTAACGAAAAGTGCCATCAGAACAAAACTTGAAACTAATGTATTCAAAATTTTATCAAAAACATAGCTAAGGTCTTAAAATAATAAGCTGATCATTAATAAGTACATCACGACAAAAATACTAAGTTAGTGTCGGTCAAAATTAAAAAAAATGTAAGCCAATTTTCTTCCAAACTAAAAGAAATAAGCTACACATGTACATACGTTTTTTATAGATATTTTCAAGGTCTACTTAAATTTAAAAAATCTTAACATTTGAGGTAAAACTAAACTTTTTATAACATTCCCTTAAAATTCCTAATTTTGGGGTCTTAACCAGAATCCCCTTTTACCCTACGGATCCTTTCTGAACGGAGCTCACAACTCCATTCAGAAATACCTGTGATTTGTCTGTGTGAAATTTCATTAAGATATATTCAGTGATTCATGAGAAATCGAATTATGTCCAAAATAAATCGTTTTCAAACCACTGTGCATTGTAGGATCTAGTATTGCAGGGAAACCTAATGGAACATAAGGGAGAAACGTCTTCTTTTAAGGAGGAACTATTGTATTCGTGTTTATGTGTTTTTCTGTTGTAAAATATAAAAAGAAAAAATCAGTCAAGTGCGAGTTAAACTAACATGTGTAGGGTTCCGTACTATGTTTAGTAAAACTTTAAAAATTGAAGTTGTTAATTTTTTCATGTCTTATGAGGCAGTCTTTAATTTTAAAATTAAATTCATATTCACGAAAATTACATCACTATTGGAACACCATTTAAATTTTTGTAATAGTTGACGTGGAGGCCATGGTAATACACTTTCTATAAAAATATCAGGCTCTGATGGACCACTCTTTAGTCATTAGTAAATGTTGTAGCGGCCGAAGAACAACATCTACTGTAAACATTTCAAGTCATCTCTCTGTCGGAACACCCTTTAATTTTGTTATTTTTTATAGCGGCCATGGCTATTCTCTTTCTATGAATATATCAAGAGGGTATCTTTTACGATTAAAAAAAATAAGTCACTATGTATACGTAAAAACATGTCACTGTCGGAATACCCTTCAATTTTTAGTAATCGTCATAGCGGTCTTGGCAACACATAGCATCTTTTGTGCAAAATTATAAGAGTCTACCTATTACGAAAATTCACGAAAATTACATCACTATTGGTACACCCTTTAAATTTTAGTAATTGTTGACGTAGAGCCCATGGTAATACACTTTCTATAAAAATATCAGGTACTGATGGACCACTCTTTAGTCATTAGTAAATGTTGTAGCGGCCGAAGAACAACATCTACTGTAAACATTTCAAGTCATCTCTCTGTCGGAACACCCTTTAATTTTGTTATTTTTTATAGCGGCCATGGCTTTTCTCTTTCTAATTTTTAGATTTATTTTTTTTAGACTTGTTTATAAAGCGAATAAAGTTTTAAATACAATTCAAGAAATAAACACAGTTATACACCATCTGTGGAAATTTCAAGAGTCTACCTATTACTGTTCCAGAGGTAAAAGGCGCTGACAGACGGACATACGGACAGACTAACAGACATTGTAGCGAAAACAATAGGGTTTCGTTTTTACCCTTTGGGTACGGAACCCTAAAAAGGTTTGTTAAGAAAATTTTGTATGGAAATTTGTTTTAAAAGATTTTCTTTTAAATCAAAGTAATTTTTTATGAATATTGGCACTAACCATTATTATGCTGAATGGTTCATTCGACTTAGCACAGCCGAATAGAGAACACAAATGGTGGCGAATTTTAATTTTACCTGAATATTGTGACATAAATTATTTGCCTCGGCAATGTCCCAAACGTGTTTTTTAGCTGCGTATGAATAAAATGACTTAATTTGAATAATTGAAATTTCTAGAAAATTTTATAAAGTTTTGCTTGTGATAAAAGAAGTTATACTATTTGATATCTGTTTTATTATGGAGAATTTGAAGCTACCACAAGAATGCTTTTATTTCATAACTTGATGTTATCTAGTTTGTCCCCATTGAACACTATGACTCCCCTGTTCTACTTTTCGTGTTGTTCTTTGAGTTTAACGGTGTGGCTTTTTATTCCATCATCAAATACATCATCCTTTTGTTCGACAATAAAATGCATTTCATTCATTTATAACGTTTGGTAGTTGGTGTATAAATATGTATGTATGAATATATTTAAGTGTAAATGTGTATATTTCCATGTTATTTATATCTGGCACATAAATGTACAACAACCTTAATAAATGCAAAGACATTTAAGTTATTTGGTATTCTGTAGCTTCTTTGTCGTCGATGTTATCTTTTCTAATAACTATTTTGTTGTTGTTTCATGGTGGTTTATACAATTTTAATGTTCAGTGTTGCAACGCAAAGCTATACACTATTTCAATAGTGCTCTTCTTGGTCTTGTTCTTCGCTTGGTATTGGTTCATTTCTTATTTGTATTGTTATGCATTTGAGATTTGTTGGTGGCAGCTATTATCACTTTATAAAATCTCTCTTCTGCTAAATAAATACACAATATTCTTGTTTTGAATTTTGCCCACCGGGTGCTAATGTGACTATTTTCTAAAGAAACACTTTTGCATTCATCATGTTGTGATGGGATTTTTATGCAAATACCTATGAAATGAAAAGAGAATGTCCTATTATAAATAAGGTCTTCTATTCTCTTTAGAGAAATAAATATCTTAATTTAATAAAAAATAAGCAGAAAAGTGTTAGGTACTTTTTTGATATTTTTAATTTAACGTAAAAATAAAATAAAATTTGTTTTTAAAGTTTATACCCCAATTAATTGCTAAAGCAATAAATATGACTAGAAAAAATACATCCTGATGATGCCGCCAGCCCAAGAACCACACCAAACAGTTACTCTTTGTGGGTGCATTGGTTTTTCGACAATCACTCTTGGATTAGCATTCGCCCAAATGCGGAAATTCTGCTTATTGACGAATCCACTGAGGTTGAAAATATGCCTCATCAATGAAGATGATTTTCTTCGAAGATTGATCAACCACTATTGCCATTTCTTGCCATCATTCTGACCATTGCTCATTTGTTTATGTTTCCATGATTTAAATTGAGTTAGTCTGAAATTGAGAAATGTCAAATTAAATGCAAAAAAAACTTGTCGTTTAGGTGTGGTTCACATTTAACATCGGCCCTTTAAAAGTAACCACTCTATATTTTTCAGTTCTTATGAGCTAGCCTTTAATTTTTCATTGTTTTTTATACTAGAGCATAGTACTAAATACCTGTGTAAATAACATTTAGAAGAAAAGGTCATATTTCCCAAATTCTCGACATCTAGGGCGCTGCTTTTTATTTTTATTAAATTATATTATAAATATTATTCTCATTTCTTGTTGTTACAGTATATAATGCAAAATATAGTCTGTGTATATTTTAAATGTCAGCCTATTATTGTTACATATAAGGAATGTCTATGAAATTATCAGGAGCCAACCTATTGCCGTTGAAAAAAGTAATAGTGAAAGGCAGTATAAGTGAATAATATGTTATTGCGGAACACCCTTTAATTCACGAGCCAACCTATTGCGGTTCTAAAAATAAGACCATATATGTACGTCCAAAACCAATTCCAATTGTCACTGGAGGAATGGAAAATGCATTGACGCGGTTCACTCGGGGAAAATAGGGGCACCAGACGCTAGGGTTCCTAGAGCCTAAATCTGGAAGAAAAGGTCTGTTGTTTTATTACACGGGTCCCCTTCGAGGCCCGACCAGTGCCCAAAGGACTGGTACCACGGGAATCGGTGGCCCCACAGAGAGCTTAGGCTTGCCTTGGAAAGGCTTGCCATATTATATAAATTGCTACTCATTGTGACTGTATACACACAAATTGCAATTGGTGGCAATCGTAAAGAGTTGTTATGCTACACAATGGGGGTGCTAGTCTACGTCTTTATTTCACTCGGTGTTTGGAGCACCGTGAGATAAAGCCACCGTGGCAGGAGCCCACGTTAATCTAGTAACACATCTGTCAAAACACCATTTGATTTTATTATTTTTTATAGCGGCCATTGTAATTCACTTTCTATGAATATATCAAGAGTCTACCTATAGCGATTCAAAAAATAAGACAATATACGAGAAATTTTTAGTAAATCTCATAGCGCCAAAGGCAACAGGAAAATCTTATTTAAAACTAACTGTGCCCCCTGCCAATATTTTGCTCGATTTGCTTTGAAAGTATTCAAATTGTAAGACAATTACTTGTATAGTGCTACAGTTATGGTTTATGTATTTACTTTATATAAAAGTAACCATCACTGGTTAAAATTATAAAATTTATAAAAAATTCTAAAAATTATTGTAAGGCTCTGTAAAGGGTGTTTAAAATAATTTAATAACTTTTTAATTCCACAAAGTAGAAATACAAATCAAATATAAATTTTATTCAATTATCGCCTAATGTTACGCCTTAGTGTTTTAAATATCAAAGTTTTAAACCGAAAATTGCAGTGCCTTGAAACCAGAAATTGAGTTTTTTTATTGCCTTTTCTCCATTTTCTCTTGGAAATGAGATATTTTGTTTATATTACTGTAAATAGGATGCTAAGGTACGTCCTCAAAAAATTTTGTTAAAATCCATCCAGTAGTTTTCGCGTCATGCGTACACAAATAAAAAGCAGACAGACAGACAGACAGACAGGCGAAAATGAGTTACTATTTTATTATATGTATAGATTTCAGCCACTAAACTTTTTTCTCGCATTATCTACTGAAATTATTACTAATCTTGTACTTTATTACAAAACAAACAAACCTTTTTGTTTTAATATTCTTAAGTAGTTTCTTAAAACAATAATAAAATCTATAAAACAAAATAAATTTTCTCGTATGCTCTTTCTGCGCATATACTCTTTAATCATTTGTTAAACAAATATTCCCTTGTCTTGTATGTTAAGGGCATAATAAAATATTGCAACGATAGACAAGCTCTTATTTGATCCATGGTAATAACTCAATGATACAAAGCCCCCTAAAACCTTAACCATAAATAAGCACATCAAAGATAAATGTCTTGAGTATGACACAATCCTGCTCTCCATACCAATCCAATGTCAATACCACAAGTTGTGCGACATAAGACTGAAACACTAGAATAAATATCAAGTTGCACATTTTTATGACAAATCCGAACAGCTTTCAGTGATTTTTTTTCTTCTCTTTGTTTTAATATACTATTAAGCAAACATACCTATACTCGAAAACATCAATATTTGAAAACTGTAAGGGAAAATAGGACTCAATATATAGTAAAATGAAAAAAAAAAATGCAATTATTGTTATTCGATTTGTTGAAAAGACAATTCAGGCAATGCAAAATGGTACAATAAATAGCAATAACTATGAATGAAAAGCTCATAGAGTTTGTATAAATCTTTTTTCCATAAATGTGTGTGTAGGTATCAGTTATAACCCAGTGGTAAAAAGAAGGAGTATGAAGGCTTTCTAGAAGGCCTCTTTACTCCTTATTTTGGTGGCACAAGGCCTTCTGTTTGCATTCCGTTCGCATTCCATTCTCATGTTTTTTTTTACACAGGTTGTCATTGCGGAGCAGGCCTTTCGCTGTCGTTTCTGCCGGCAAACGTTGAAGAAGGTCTTCCGAAAATTGTCTGCCAAAAGGCCTTTAATTTAATGTCTGTTAGAAGGGTTTTTGTAGCAAAATCTAAAAACTGAAATATAATGTAAAATTAAAATTTCTCATATTATATTTCTTTCATAAGTTTGTTTAAATAGAAAATGAATAATAATTGAAACTACCAAGTAGATAGATACGAAGAGTACTGATGACGGACGTAGCTGTCTAGAAAATGCATTCTGCTCCGGTGGTGTTTAATTTTTCTTTATCTCTTTATAATTAAGAACTTAAGCCTAAATAAATAATTTATTCAATAAAAATAAATTAAAAGTGCTTCATAAAATTAAAACAACAATAAAAATCGTGTCCCAGAACCTTTTTTGTTTTAGTTTTTACTATGAAAAGTCTTCTAAGGGACCTAAAAATAAAAACCTTCTAGTAGAATGTTTTCGGAAGACCTTCTGGAACGCCTGCCGACAGAAGCGAGAGTGGAACGTCTGCTCCGCAATGACAACCTATGTAAAAAAGATGTGAGAATGGAATGCCAACGGAATACGAACGGAAGGTCTAATGGCTCTAAAGAAAAAAAAGGAGTAAAAAGGCCTTCTAGAAGGACTTAACACTCCTTCTTATTACCACTGGTTTATTATATGATTTGTAATTGAAACCAAAAGAGGCAGAAAAATGACAAAAATAAAAAATACTACAAATACTTACAATCAGTGTAATTTAGTAAATGCATTTGAATCAAGTTGTCGTTCACAGTGGTTTGGTAAGTTTTTTTTTTTAATTTAAAAATTTACGTAAATTTCCCAATTATTGCCCGTCAAGATCACCCTTGTAGACAGTGGATCTAGTGAAATGAAAAAAGTAATAGTTTAATATTCTAACAATATATTACACACTAAGTCATAAAGAGTCACAATTAAAATTTTCGTTTGTTTCTGCATACAAGTACAAAGTACAGAAAAAATGTCTAACCGCTATGAAAACTTCATCTGCATCACAGTCTTCCATTAACTGAAAAAGTATCTCTACTGTGGAATTCAAATTGATTTTAAAATTACAAGCGTATTATAAAAACAGTTTTTTGATTGCCTAGAGATTTGTCATTTTTGAATTGTGAGTTGTGAGTGAGTGATTTGTTGAAAACAGATTGCGTATACTTAATATTAGTCGAACTAATAACTTCATATTACGTATACGTTAAATTTATATTAGCTCAATACAAAGCTTGTATTCCATGCACGCATTCTATTCATACTTTAATACTATTTTATATACTAAAATACCATTTTTATACCCTTCATCAAGGGTGGATAGGGTATATATATAATTGTCATTCCGTGTGTAATGTCTACAATATTAATTTCCTACTCTGTAAAGTTTATGTATTTGGCAGAATAATGCCCAATGCGGCCTGAGGTGTGCTTCTCATTCCACCTTTAATGCCATCCAATGTATACCTCTGGGCATTGGGGAGAGTTTTCCCGTGAGACTAAGTTCATAATGCCTTCTACCAGACAGTACATCCATATGTCAGTACATCCTTATTTTTAGATAAGATATCGAGTGGCTTAAGCTTTACAACAGTGGTTGGCAAACTTTACGGATGTAAGATCACCTCTTATAAAATTTTTACTTTAAAGAACAACCATTTTTTTTTTAATCATAATTCAATTTATTTTTATGAAAAAAAAAAAAAAACAAAAACAAACTATTAAATCTCAAATATACATTTATTCATTGCAACAAATGTCGCCTTCTAACTGTGCCATTACATCATTGGCTATTAGGTCTACCCTGAAATTATTTTTTCATTAGTAAAATCTGCAAATAACGCATCTCTAGCATATCAAAATACCTTTTTTATATATTCACCATCTTCAAATAGTTTTTTCTTCAAGCACATTTTACAAACACGAAATGAAGTTGAATAGTTTAATTTTTTGCAAAAAAAAGACAAAGCACCAGTTTTGTTTAAATTTTGCCGATCGACCAATAAAAGCTTTAAGAACGACCAGTCGATCGCGATCAACCGTTTGCCGACTACTGCTTTCCAATATATGTCAACAAAGCGTTGCGTATACTTAACCAGTCGACTTCTACTTTATATTAAGTATACGTTACAAAAACCCTTAAGGCCGGGGCACATAGAATCCGTCATACGTAATACTTTAAAGCTCTCAATTGAAATCAAAGTAAAAACGGAAGAATTTGACACAATGAGTACTTTGTGGACGGATATTAAATCAGAAAAGAAAACACGAGAAAAGCTTTTTTCTCTATTTTACTCTATTAAATTAAATTATTTTGTTGTATTTGTTTTATTTTCGCTTCCACTCAACACAAAAATTTAATTTTGAGAGAGAGAAACAAGGAGAAAGCAATTATAGCTTTCAACGTACGTCAAAAGATAAAAGTTGCCCAACTTTCGTACTTTGCGTTGACGGAGACGTACTGATTGTGACAACACTCATTAGAAAAGCTCTAATTTAACTTTCTTGTGCATTGAAAAAGTCGTCGTAACGTATGACGGATTCTATGTCCCCGGCCTTTATAGCTGGGTTGTCTGATATGGCGATTTCTCGCGAGGCTTATGGAACATATATAATGAACATATATAATGTCCTAAAGATATCATTTTCATTTGTCTCTAATAAAAAATTGATGAAATAAATATGGATGATTGATATTGACTTCTACTTAAAATATCCAGGTGATTTTTAAGACACAATGTGCATTGAACCAATGTATTCCAATAATATTTGAATAATTATTTTAATGTAGGAATAAAATTATTTTAATGTAAAAAAAGAGAATAAACAAATACTTTCATTTGCAAACCAAAGCAATTTCATAAAGCATAATGTTACAACAATATGAATTTATATTATTTGCACAAGTAGGTATATAGATGTCAGCAAGCATTTATGCAGCAAGTACGCCTAGAAAGTATAAAGTTTGCAGAACAAAAACACATACATGAACATACCACAAATGAGTGTGTGAAAATTCAAAGATTTCAATTAACTATACAATTTGCCTGTATGGTAAAAATGCTTTATTGAAAATAATACTAAAACAAAAGTAGGATGTAATTTGTTAAACTCTTTTAAATCACAATTCAATCAAGCTAAACTTTCTGCACTTAAATCAAACCAATAAAAATGTTAATAGTATGAATGCTATTAGAAAATATGGTAGATGTATTCAAATGTATTATTTTACAACTGCTGAAGGCTGTGTTTATATATACACTTTCGTACAAATATATTGGCAGCTGCTGTATTTTAAAGTTTGTTCAAATGTTTTCTTAATTTTATGGAATTTTGTTTTTATTGTTAGTTTTAACGCTTCAACATCACTGCACTAACAAATAAACTAAAAATATATTGACATTTTGAATGCATATATGTATGTTTTTCTTATAAACAGTATTTATACTTAAAACAATAAACGGTTACACAGGGATAGAAAAATATAAACATATAATGATAATTGTAAAGGTTGTTTTTTATAGAGGTATAGAACTTTAAGTTGCAATCAAACAACGATGGATTATTCGATTGACATGAATTTTATTTATCCGAAAGATAATCTTGTGACATTACATTTTTAATATGATTTCTGGCATATGATCGCCACGGCTGGCGTGGATGTAGTCCAATCTGGACGTCCAATTTTCGATGCCTTTTTCCAACAATAACACGGCGAATGTTGTTTTCCAAATGGTCACGCATTTTTGGCTTATCCGCATAGACCAATAACTTTACATAGCCCCACAGAAAGTAGTCTAGCGGTATTGAATCATAAGATCTTGGAGACCAATTCACAGGTCCAAAACGTGAAATTAGGCGGTCACCAAACGTGTCTTTCAATAAATCTATTTTGGCACGATCTGTGTGACATGTTGCGCCGTCTTGTTGAAACCACATCTCCTGGACATCATGGTTATTCAATTCAGGAATGAAAAAGTTAGTAATCATGGCTCTATACAGATCACCATTGACTGTAACGTTCTGGCCACCATCGTTTTTGAAGAAGTACGGACCAATGATTCCACCAGACCATAAAACGCACCAAACAGTCAGTTTTTCTGGATGTAACGGTGTTTCGACATACACTTGAGGATTACCTTCACTTCAAATGCGGCAGTTTTATTTGTTGACGTAGCCATTCAACCAGAAGTGCGCTTCATCGCTAAACAAAATTCGCTTATGAAAATCGGGAACAACGGTAATCTCGTTTCGAAATAAAATTGCATTATTTGCAAGCGTTGTTCTGGCGTGAGTCTATTCGTGATAAATTGCCAAACCAAACTGAGAATAAATCACTTGACAGCTGTTATATCGGTCGCCATCTTGAAAAGTAATGCCAACTTAAAGTTCTATACCTCTATAAAAAACTCCCTTTATAATTAAAGTTGACAAAAATATATACATTTATGTATATTTCGTATATTTTGTTTAGTCAAATAAATTTATTTAGCAGCATAATAAAACAAAAGCTATTCATACAGAAAAAATAATTTAATCAATAAAGCTTTATATTGATTCCAAATACAAATAAAATTTTTTTTTTTAATTCAATTTGAATTAGAATATTAATTTATTATTTTCTATTCAACTTAAGATACTTTGCTTATATCTAAGAAATTTCAGAACTTCGTGTTGAGAGAATATTGGCTTTAGATGAAAAACATGTCTACTACTACAGCGGTATTCCAATAAAAATCGGAAAACCTTCAGAGACTACCTCTTCAAACCTTGAGTCGAATCCTTGTCCATGAGAATTCATAAAATTCCTAGTAATGGAGAAAAAAATGCACTCACATAGATACCTACATGTACAGGTATATTATTAAAACTGTAGGTTTGCAAGTATCCGAATTCTCTGTACTCTACCTACTTTTTCCACTTACTGTTTCTGCAGAGAAAAGCTTTAGCTAAAAGCCTGCTACTGGTGGCCATTAGGAATAAACTTAACTACAGATAGTAGGCTTAATTACGGTTAAATGTTTAGTTTAGTTCAATGTTTATCCTATTAGCATCCAACAGAGGTCTTTATATAAATATTTCGCAAATGCTTCTTGTACACTTGATGAGTACAAAATAAAAAACTTACTTAAATTAACACGACTTATACTGAAACTTGATAGCATCAATTGTCTTGTAAAATTATGAAAAGTCCTAAGCTTTTAGGCTACAAAATACACCATCCAAATCAATCAAGAAGTAACTGCGGCATTATTCATTAGGATTGACAATATGAAAATCTAGATAAGTTCGGTTTGGCTAAAAATTAATATTGAATCTATCCAAAAGCTCTGAACTAAATATATATTTATCGGTAAGCGGTATGTATAACAAAAAAAAAAAAAAAAAAAAAAAAGAAAAAATAACTGGGGCAGTGACATTGTTGATATTGTTGACCGATAGGTCCACTTTAGATTTCTTTGGTGGACGTTCCCTCTAAGAAACCCACTATTTTTGTTGTTCTTTGGTCTCTGGTGATATGTTATGGATTAATATTTCGTCCACAGTTGCAAAACAAAAAAAAAAGAAAACTCGTTTAGTTGCAAAATCTCTTTCGAAGTGGTCAAACAGGGCGCAGTGGGGCAGAATCAAAATGTTTTGCAAATAATAATTCTGCCAATTGTGAAGGGCTAGTGTGATTGATCCAAAATTTAACACGTGAAACCACATATTGAGTAGGGATCATGAACTACTTTCAAAAATAATTTGGAATATATATAGCTTTTGGGTGCCCCGGTAGGCTAGTGGGTAGTGTGCTAGTCTATCAGTCTGGGGGTTGCGGGTTCGACTCTGGGTGTTTCACTACAACGAGTGAAGGTCTTTGTTACTATGCTCAATAATTAAGTTAGAATATAATTTGTAATTGTATTGTATTGTATTTTTTATGGTAGTCTTCTTTTTCCGATTCCATCTTTGGGATTTTAGAACATATAGGCTAAAGTCAAAGTCTGTGTGAAATAGATCAAATTGAAGGATTTCTATCTTCTCAAGGATCATGGCATTTATACATAATTTCATTTAAATCTAGCACATAAAGTTAGCTTACATAAAAATATAAAATATCTATATATTTCTTGTATTAAATAAATGTTTGATAGCCCTTTTTTACACAAAAATGCAGTAATTTTAGATGGAATTTTTAAATTGAAAATTATAGTTTTTAACAAAGAAAATTTTTTACGATATTTTATATTTTGCTCGCTCACTACAAGACAAAAATTAAAAAAAAAATTGCTAAAAATTTTTGGAAAAAAACTGAACCAGGGTATCGAAAAATCTATGCATATAATAAAGTAGTAACTCATTTCCATCTGTCTGTCTGTCTGCTTTTCATATACGTTCGCATCACGTAAAAAGTACTGGACGGATTTTAACAAAATTTTGTGAGGAGGTACCTAAGTATCCTGGTCCCAATATAGGATAATTTTTTCCGTATCTTATTTCCAAGAGAAAGTGGAGAAAATGCAATTAAAGTCCGCAGTTTATTTTTTATAAAGTAAAAAAATACATAAACTGATATGTAGCATATCCTAAGGAGGAACTAAGTCCTGCTGAGTACAGCACGGCACTTTTAATTTTTGAAAGTTGTATATTTTAAAACACAGATCGTTTTAACTACTTGGTACGGCACGGCACACAGTGAGACAGACATTAGTATAGTAACCGCGGCAAAAAATGTTTTTTGGCGTGTCGTCCAATTTGGATGAAATTTTCACAGCATATTAACAAATATATGAGTAACAATTCCCTGAAATTTCAGCCTCATAATTTCATTACTTTTTGGTCTAGACCAAGTCAAAGTTGAGGTATGCCAACGCGCTTGAAATATGTTAGTTCAATATTTAGTATTCAAAAGCTTATTAATAAAAAAATTCATAATAAATATAACTTCAAAGTATTTTTTTAATTAATTTAGTTGTTGTGGAATGAGTAGATGAAAAAATAAATAAAAAAAAAAACACAAAAAAAAATTTCTTAACAACAGAATTGTGGTGTAAATATTGAATATTTTGTATTTTCAACGGACTAGGAAATATAGAGCAGCCCCTTGCCCTAGATGCAGACTTATATCAAATGAAAGATTGAAGTCTCAGCTTTCATTTGAAGTAAAGGTCATATAGCAAAAGTTTGCAAAAGTACTTTAAACATACAAAAAACTTAAAAAAAAAAATACGCAACGCAAATTCTGCCATAGCATGTTTACAACTTTTTACTTTTTTTTATTGTTTACAACTATTCACTTATTGTTTATTATTATTTTATTTACATTATTCATTGAATTGAAAGTCATTAACTTTGGGTTAGATAGTTGCATAATTTTTATTTTAAATTGATTTAAATTGTTGTTCTTATCTAAGTTGAGTTATGCTCACTTTCTAATGTGGATAGTTTAATTGTTATATATTGAATTTAGTTGTTGCATTATTTATTGGGTTAAGTAATAATGAGTGTTTTTGTAATGATCTCTTTTGATAAGGGATTAACATTTCTCTAACATATTTGATATTTTATTTTGTCCTCACAAATTTTTTAAAAATATAATGTAAAATAATATTGTAACATTGTTGTTGTTTTAAAAATTATTGATCAACAAACGGTAATTGCAATTATATATATAATACACAATCGTGAAAATTACACGTATTTCTACGAACGAAGATGTAATGCACTATTTGCAAATATCATCAGATCCTTATATTAATTCATTTAGAATGAGAATGAAATTGAAAAAATTAGAATACCATGATGATGTTAAAAAATTATTGATAGAATGAAAAAAAAAAATGTTCTTTTTTATTGTATTTCAATGGGAGGTGGGCGTAATAGTAGGCGTGTTATTGTAATTTTTGCATCAAACATTTTAAATGATATAAATTACAGTAATATCAAATTTGAAGGTTTTACCTAAAATTTTTTAAAAAATATGTCACTTTTTATGTTGTGGTTGTAAAAGAGGGCCAAAGTTCAAATTTTTTTCCGATAATGTTTGTAACAATATAACATTGAAGTATACCAAAATTTAAAGTTATACCTATAGTATTACGGACAATATGGCATTTTACAAATTTCGATTGTATGGGAGGTGGCGTAAACGTAGGCGAATTTTCTTAATTTTTTTTTTAAACTGGAATTGTCTCAAAAATAACCTTTGCAAAATTTCAGAGCTCTACAATGACTCCTTGTATTTAATGCCAGCGTTGTCTTAACTTGCGTCACCTTTAATTTTGGTATTTAAACACAGATGGCGCTAAAAACATATGCCAAATAGCCAATTGAATAAAATATGTATGTGTTTTCAGTCGAGTATGTGTTCTATAATTCGGTTATTTTGTGAAATACATATTTAGCTAATTATGTGATTACTTTATTTTTGTTATTTAGCATTAATTTTTAAAATTTGGTAAGAATACTATTACTTGACTGTGGCTAAAAAATTCTGTAATTATTAGTTTAGTTGCATTTTTCTCTTATAGGTGCTAATCTATATACATAAGTAAGTCTTACAAAAGGTGTGGAATACTTTCAAAGCAATATCGAGCAAAATATTATCAGGACTCCCACGACGTGGCGGGCACAGCTATTTCAAAAATATAATTTTTAAATGCTTAAATAAGTTTAAGATAAAAGCATCGTGTTTTAAGTATTAACTAGATCTTTAAGGTTGTCCCCGAGGGATCCAATTGTCACTGCAGGAATATGGCAAATGCTTTGACGCGGTTCACTCGGGGAAAATAGGGGCAGCAGACGCTAGGGTTCCTAGAGCCTAAATCTGGAAGAAAAAGTCTGCGATAAACATTGCGGGCCCTCTTCGAAGCCGACCAGTGCCCAAAGGACTGGTACCACGGGAATTGGTGGCCCCACAGAGAGCCTATCCTCTCTGTGACCGGTTATTGGTGAGGTCCCCTTCGGGGGTACACGTGGTGGTTGTGGTTTAAGAACGATTTATGTAGGTAAGGTGCAAGGTCGATCAAGTGTGCTGTTGCACTCTCAACAGACGGAGTTTGGATAGTCTTCAAACCCCTAAGCAAGAGGTTATAATGTGGATCTAGGCTTGCCTTGGAAAGGCTTGCCATATTATATAAATTGTGACTGTATCACACACAAAAAGCGATTGGTGGCAATCGTAAAGTGTTGTTATACTACACAATGGGGGCGCTAGTCTACCCCTAAGTTTCACTTGGTGGTAAGACCACCGTGAGGTTAGGCCGAGTAGGCAGTTACTCACGTTAATCTTATTCCACAGATCTTTGAGGTTATGTAAAATTTTTAAAATTCGAACAGGCCATACAAAATTTCAAGGTTCGAGGTTCCCAAATTTGCACTACGCCTAATAAGTGTATAATGCTCAGCTACAGTTTTTGGATCAATAGGCCTAGCCCTTTTGTAATTATTTCAAAAATATTTTGATTTTGCCCTTCTGTGCAGTGGTTTATTGCGAGCAATCTCAGTACCCATCACAGTGAGAGCTTTATCATGCTAAGTATGATGCATTCGCTTGGTACCATTCGATGGAATGTATCCATAATTTCTGGCAAGACAAGCACTTTTCTGCCCCGAGTATTTATCAAGCCTTTGTTTGGTTGCGCTATTGGGTTTTTTTTTAGTACGAAACTCATTTTAATCCATTTTATTACCTGGCTGGAAAAATCAAATTAATAGACACGGCTTTCTCAAAATTCGACAGTAGTTCAGTAATAGATAACAATAGGAATATTGAATAGAATTGAAACATACTGGGATTAAAATACAAAAAAAAAAAAATCACGCAAATATTACGCTGCCCTCGTATTTCGATAACTAGGAAATATTTAATAAAACTTAGTGCTTATTTAACTTAACCAAATGAAGTATTAATGTTATGGACAGACATCTGAGTACAAAGGACTTCGCATTCTCTACAATGTGATATTAATAAGTTACATAGAAAAAAGTAAAACAACCATGAAGTACAATAATTTATCCATCTTTATTGGAAAACCCTTTACATTAAGTGCAATTTAAATGGCATTAAGAAGTTGGAATTTCAATATTATATGCGAGTTTATTTTATTCTTGATATAAGAATGCATTTAAATGCAATTCTTTTATCTATAAGTTTCTCATTTTCTATTGTTATAGTTTTTTGTTGGTTGGAATTGCAAAGAATAAAATAAAATTAAGTAAAGTAAAATAAAATAAAATAAAATAAAATAAAATGTATTTATATGTAAATCATTGTTAGTTATCTGCTTGAATTAAGAGAAAAGAAATATAAAAGTCTTTATTTAGTTTTACTTGATGAATAATTACAATAGTTTGTCAATTATTCCAACAGCATGAATTAAACATGAGTTAGTATGTATGTATGTGTAAGTATGTATATGTGTTAAAAATAATGTATATGTAAATGCAAGTTTATACATATGTGTGTATTTGCAACTTATTTGACATGGTTTATAAAGTTTCAGTTGTGGTGAATTTAAATTCTATAAGCAAGTTAGTATATATTTGTGACGCCTATCACTTCTAAGATACTTATTAATACCACATTTTAAATTTATAAAACATAAGTATTTGACCAATGTACTGACAAGTAAAAAAAAAATAAAGAGTGCGTTTGTCTGTTTTTATCTTAAATATCTAACAACAATTTATTGTATAGTTTGTGGTTTAATTTATACATTTAAATTTTTTTTCTTTCTTAAAAAAAAATAATTTCTTTATCTTTATTTGCGGTTTGTCGAACAAATTTTTCAAATCTAAGTTTTTCTGCAAATATTTATAGGAGTTTATTTGTACATTCATCTTATCTCTTTGCCATAATTTATTTTTGTAATCTATAAATAATTTTGGTTTGATATAATTGTTTTTTTGTTGCAATTTACTATGTATTTAAATAAATACAAATTTAATTTTGATTAAAAGACCATTTCTTAAAATTATTGAAATTTGTCTGTGGTTAAATGTATTCGATTTTATATTTAATGCCATGGCACGAGTTGGCGTGCAATGGAAGAAATACTTATAGCAATAATTTTTAAATAAATTTCAACATCTGCTTATGTCTCTAGTATTAAAAAAGAAGCAGACCTTTTATTAACCTTTAATAAACTTAAGTTAGGCTTAGTCAAATTAATTATTGAAATTTTAATGAAATTTCAAAATAAATAAGGTTTTGCTATAACATATAAAGACAGTTTTTTTCAAGGGATATTTATCTTTTAGTTGTAAGTATTTTATCCCTGGATTTATCCATTTATTTATCTGAAGTAGTAATTTTGAGTGCCTTGTTGATTTGACATGGAATTACCCTAAAGTGTAATTGAATCCCCTCAAGTCTGTTTTATATACATATGTACATTGGGATGGGTGATATTTTAATGGAAACCATTTTTTTTTAAATTTTATTCTGTAATTTAAGTTTTTTTTTTTGTTATCTAAACAAATGATGTCGAAAAAATTATTTCTTTCGTACAATTATGTTTATGTATATTTATGTAATTGTATTATGTTTATGTATATTATTGTACTTATGTTATTATCAGACTCTACCTGAATGTGATGCATTTTCTGGATCGCTACATCCGTTTTTATATCTTTCTAATAATGTCACTAAGTTAAGCTAAGAGTTAGTGACAAGGTAAAAAAAAACCCTTATAAAAAAATAACCCTAAAGATGACGAACAAAGTTGGCCAAAATATCGGATAATAAAATAATTATTTATAAAAACCCAAAGTTTATTAGAAATTTATTAATTTACACCAGAACCTTGATCCAAACCCAACAAATTCCATTACAATAAAAAGTTCCACAAACTCATAAACATTCATATAATTTATTTAAAAAATACTTTATTATTAAAAACTAATATTAGAACCTAATATTCTACTGGAGTATTTTTCTGTTAAGCCAGTAATGAAATGTTTCTTTTTCGTTGTTCCAGCCTCAATGACTTTGAAAGTAGAAAAAATAAACATGATGGGATGGATAAAAGAATGGCAAATTCACAGCTCAGCTGCGCAAGAGATTAGATTAGATTAGAAGATTTTGCAATTAATTCCATATCTATATACCATTTATTGTTAATTCCTTTTACAAAGATGTCAATGAGAGTAAATTTACAAAAAAAAAAAAAAAAAAAAATTGAACAATAATCTCTTCAGCCAAATTCTCGGAACGAACTTATCTTGTAGAATTAAATGCATTAAATTTTGCTTCATTTCTGATGTAAGCACGAAAGAAAAACCTAAATCCTAAAACCTAAAGACTGGCATATCCCATATGAAATTTCATGGTTTTTAATCATATTATAATCACTTAATTTAATCATATACTGCTTAACTATATAATATAATTTAATCATATATTGAAGCTATATTTTTTTCAAAATGTATGTCCAAGCGTATAAATTGATCAGGTTTATGACGCAATCACTGAATGCGTTACTGAGTTTACATTTATTCTAGATTTTGAATAATGCGGTACCCGTCTTTTTAATATCTGTTTAATGACTGACTTAATTACTTTATATATTTCACTCGTATATGTTAATATCGTAGATTTAATAGACGATTCCCAACGTAACTGTCGCAATTACCCTTATGTAGGGTTAGGATTTGTAGATGTATTGCCACATTTTAATGAAATAATCTTATTGTAATTAGTTTCAGGAAGCACATGTCTTTTTTCTAATAGTCAGTCTTGCCAATTTTAAAAGAAAAATCTGAACAGAACTTGCAGGGATAATAATTCAAAGGAATAAAGCAAATAGTATTTGGAACTAATTTTAGTTCTATAACAGAATGATGTTTTAATTGAACTAAGTTTGAAAATTAGGTTATTAAATCTAAAGAATAGTATTAAAATCCACTATTAACCAAAGCTGCCTAAATACGGAAACTTTTAATTAATACACATAAAGTTGCCTCATATTCAAAAAAATTTTTTATATTTTTTGATCCAAATCGATTCGATGATCAATGGACGTAGAAACTCCTGTCAATGAAACATAATTTCTATCGAAAATATTGCCACTATGTGTAAAAATGTAGAGGTGATCTATGTATAGAAAGTTGATTCCGTTATGCGAAGTTGAACACGACGTTTTGGTGCGGGACAACATTAATGTAAACAGTAAATGATACGGCATGTACATATGTAGTTAATATAAGCGTGTACGTTCTAAGTATCTACCGGTATCTACAAGAAAGCACTTTGCAAATTATAAATCACCTTCTTATTTGTAGAAAGCAAACTCGTAATTTTGAAAGTTGATCCTTCATGACTTATAAATAATATGTTACGAAATTTCTTAAATTCAAAGTGATCAAAATTGATGTCAATATACTCTAACTAATGAGAAGAAATTGTATCGGTTCTTAAAAAAAGTAGTATCTAATCGTTCAGCTTAATTTATATACAGTGCTTTACAGGGCTGTTTTAGGAAAGATACAAATGCTGAAAGAGTTTTCAAGTTACATTTCTAGCATTAGCCCTGACTCTCGGGATATATAGTGTTACGGCAAAAATGGTTGCTCCTAAGGCATTTCAAGTCTTAGAATGTAGTTTTTCATTCTACTCAATAGTTTAGGAGACATTAACAAATTGGTGGCAAAAAAAGAAATCAATCCTAGCTTTTTGGTTTCACAGCTAATTCAAAGAAACAACTTCACCTTTACTCATTGTAAGAAACAATATTTAATTGCAGAAGCATATATAGATTTTCTATTTAAGCCTTGTGGCTGCCCCTGACGATATTTCTCATAATTCCAATATTAATTTTTGCTGAGTTAAATCCTCCACAAACAAAAAATCAGTCAAGTCCGAGTTAGACTCACTCAGCTAGTTTACAGTACTATGTTTTTTGATTTTAGCTTTTATTTTTTGTTTTACAAATTTTAAATATCTTAATATATACTTTACAATCTTGTTTAACTTTTCATTATTTTGTATACATTTTATTATAACGAGCATAGTACTATGCACATACTTTCATACGTACCTTGTGTAAATATCTAATAACTAACCCTAGCCCTGCAAATTTTTATTAATTTTGTTTTGACTCTTCTTATTACTAATAGTAGACTGTGTTTAAAAAAATTAAAAAAAAAAAATAAAAAATAAGGCCATATACGTGGAAATACAAATTCTTTAAAAATTCAAGAGTCTACTACGGTTTCAGAGATAGGGTCCACTGACCGACATACATACAAACATTGTAGGGAAAATAATAGGGTTTCGTTTTTACTCTTTGGGTGCAGAATCCTAAAAAAGGAGTGTAAAATAAATTGGAACTCAATTTTTAGAAAGTAAATTTTCAACTTTCTTAAAGTAAACTTTCACTAATTTATATTTATCGATGGCACTTAAGCTGAATTCACCCATTTGTTTCGCACAAAATTTTTTTATATAAAGTTTTATTTTGTACGGACAACTCTCAGCTTGAGTTGATTTAATTTTAATTTTAATTTTTGTTCGGACAAAGTTGAACTGAGTTGCTACATAATATAGTTATTGCATAGTAAAATCATGGATTTTGTTTTGTAATACATACGTATATTGAATGAATTAAAAAATAATGTTATTGAAAAATGGAGTTCAATAGATAGATTGCCCTTAGGCATCTTAAAAATCCAAATTTAAAAGTCGCTTACTGTTCTTCTACCTTTTTTAGCCTTTTTATAAATGTGCTTTGCAAGTAATCTGTAATCTGTATTATATGAAGCATTCGTTAAAGTAATATAAAAATTTGTGTGTTGTTTCACGTAAATTATGATGAATTGTTAGATTAGTTTGTATTTTTTCGGACAAATTTTTCAAAATGGGTAAATCGTGCTGCAGAAAACTCTCAGCGAAAAAAAAGTTTGTCCGGTCAAAAGTTTTGTTCCAAACAAATGTGTGAATCCAGCTTTAGTATAATGAGATACAATTGTGGAACAAGATTAACGTGAGTACCTGCCTAGTTGGCCTAATCTCACGGTGGTCTTACCACCGAGTGAAATTTAAGCGTAGACTAGCGCCCCCATTGTGTAGTATAACAACACTTTAAGATTGCCACCAATCGCAATTTGTGTGTGATACAGTCACAATGAGTAGCAATTTATATAATATGGTAAGTCTTATCCAAGACAAGCCTAGATCCATATTATAGCCTCTTGCCTAGGGGTTTGGAGACTATCCAAACTCCGTCTGTTTAGAGTGCAACAGCTCACTTGATCGACCTTGCACCATACATACATTAATCGATCTTAAACCACAACCACCACGTGTACCCCCGAAGCGGACCTCACCAATAACCGGTCACACAGAGGATAGGCTGTCTGTGGGGCCACCGATTCCCGTGGTACCAGTCCTTTGGGCACTGGTCGGGCCTCGAAGAGGACCCGCGATTTTTATCACAGACCTTTTCTTCCAGATTTAGGCTCTAGGAACCCTAGCGTCTGGTGCCCCTATTTTCCTCGAGTGAACCGCGTCAAAGCATTTGCCATTCCTGCAGTGACAATTGGAACCCCCGGGGTTAAGTAGAATGAGATACAATGAAATGTGGAGCAGCACAAAAATAGAATTTATTTCAATAGGTTTATTAAACACTAGGTTAGGTAAGGTTAGGTTCCATGGGTCGCCGGCTCCGTGTATGGGAAAAACCGACTCACTTGGGTCTCTTTGGTCCCGTTGTGACGCCCGAAAGAGGGATGAGCAGTGCCCTGTCAGCATAGCCACTAGTGTGCCAATTTATCCCCGAGGGGTTCTCAGTAGGATTGCAGTACGTTTGCAATCATACTGAGGCCATAAAAGCCTCGAGATCATGCGGGTGAGTACGTTCGACCATCGGGTTTGCGCAGCCCCCAGTAGTTCCTGCTGGAAATTGTCTTTACAGAAATTTTTCGGAACGCCAATTAGTTGATCTATCTCCTGGTCCCTAAGGTCTAGATCTAGCCAGTTCGTCCGCAGATTCATTACCTGGCACTCCCGTATGCCCCGGCAACCAAAAGAGTTCCAGTTTGAAATGTCTCGCCATCTCATCTAGAGATGTCCGGCATTCACGAACCAAACTGAACGTTGTTAAACACTAACATTAGAAAATTCTTCTTCTGTGTACACTTGCTGGATAAAAAGTAAGTGAGATTTTTCTCAAATTATAAATTGTACAATAACTATTTCAAAAATACGTAAAAATAGTTAAATTAAGAGATTTGGTTTGAAACAAAATTATTCTACGACACTTCGCATAGCTGATGTTAACCTTTTGTAGTTGTATTTACATTTAATTTGAAGCATGTATGTATTCACTTGTCTTTGTGGCCCAGTATGGTGTCAAAATCATTACTGCAAATGCCTGCATTTTTCAAAATCTTTTCTATCACTTAAAATTTCTTATTAAAACATATTGCATGTGTGTGTGAATACTCAGCGTACTTTTTTTTACTGAATTCTTTAATAGCACACAGGAATTTAAAGTTTCTCTCACACGCTTTTTCCACTCAGTTATCTGCGGTACAGTATAATTGTGTGTTTGTATACGAATATGTATAAAGTATTTTGTCATTGTGATATATGGGTTACTGGCTGCAACCCGGTGTATTTTACTAAAATTTGTTTAATAAAATAAAACTTGTATTTATAGAATTATTTATTTACGTATTTAATTATTTATTGAAATTATTCTAAAAGATGCTCTGTTATTTGGATAATATTTTAGGCCTCTTACTATTATAATTATACAAATTTACAATAAAAATATTAAATTTATATTAAGTCGCGTCATGTTAGACATAAAGTTTCAAAACCCTAGATAATGCAGTTGATGAAGTTTGAAGGCTGGATAGTATTTTGTATGCGATGGGAAGGATACTGTTTCCTCTGTAGATGGTATATGCTGTGTTTTCACCTTTTTTTTGTGTAGGAGACAAAAATAATATGCTGAGGATCCAATCATTGATTATGCGTTCTTCTAACCGAATTATACAAACCAGTTGACGAATACGACTTATAACGTGTCGTCCGGTGTATTAAATAGTTCGGCCGGCAATCCATAGGCTCCTGCTGCCTTATTATTCTTCAGCCAAGTAACTGCTACTTTGACTTTATTCTGGCTATTGGATTGGTTCTAAGGAACCTTCGTCGCCGCCGCTACTGGATACCAACATCGTGGACACATACTCAGTATCTGTCACCAGATTACCTTCTTCATCTTTCCTTTGTACAAAAGTCATCAGTTTGGTGTTTCACTCTTTGGTGGAATTTTTCGACCTCATTCGCATTCTTGAACACCTCAAGTCGCTCACACTCTCGTCTTTTCCATTTCTCACAATATCTCTCTGTCCCAAAACATGTATCTACTAACTGCATGTTTGCCCTGTATGCTACATTTGTGCTTCAGTAGCATTACGACACTCCTGGTCGTACCATGGGTTCCCCGGTGGAGGCTTTCTGTACTTATATACGGGTTTTACTGCCTTTTCTATGCAGTGGGCAGTATTATGCAGTATTATCGGGACAAAGAGTGCTTTATTAAAGCCATTGATTGGATCAGTCGAGTGGATGTCTGTTGTGCTGCTTTGCATCTTTCCAACGTACAGCTTCCGCGCTCTGTCAGATCGTACCTTCTTGCAACATTTAACCGTATACGAACCTTTGCGGTTACAAGGTAGTGATCCGAATCGATATTTACTCCTCAGATCAATCGCACATATGCTGGATTAATGGCTTCCATATATTTGTCGAGATGAGAAAATGTTGCTGCTAACATCTACCATTTTTTTGCCACCGCGAAGTCTGTTAGCCTCATACTGATATCGGATGTTTGCTAATTTTCCCGACTTTTTGACCAAATATATTCCTCCTCCCTAAGTTATAAATAAGGTAGCTTTTTTAACGTTTGGTAAATTTTTTAACATTTTAAACTGCGATTTTTCAACGATTTTTAAACATCTATTATGATTTTGAAGATTTGATTTCGTAATATTGGCGATTTTTAACAAAAAAAGGCTAACACCACTGGCTATGCACCTTAGTAATAAAGCGTTGCACAAATAGTTAGAAGACCCTTGCTGTTGTGATTTTATTGACATTAATATTAACTTTGTCACGCCCAAATTTCGTATTCCCCAAATTTTTTTCTACGACTCCACACAATGATAGGAAAGTTAGTCACACAAAATCTGAAAATTCCAACTATCATAGTTCTTTTGCTACAAGAAAAAATATATATCCTCTTACTCGTTTCAGATAGTAAGTAAGACACAGTATACTCTAGTTTTCCACCAAATATACAAGTAAACGCATATTCTGTTGCATGTACCTATGCATACGAGTATACAATATCTTCACTGAGACAATACTAACATTCATACCAGCATACATTCATACCAGGGTCTGTAATTGTTTCACTACCAACTGTTGATTTATGACCATTATTAAGGCCTTCGTACGAAATAAATACACAGAATTTCACAATGTCATATAAATGTATATATGTATGTAGAATATTCTCGCATAAACATATACAAAGAAATACTTCTCCCTTTGTGGATCTACAGTTGTATGTATGTATGTGTTTACATTTCATATGTATAAGTAGTATTGTGTTATTAATAAATATAAGTGTTTGTTTTTATTCATATGTGTTATAAAATATTTGTCCTTGTATCAAAGTATGTATGTTAGTATGTGAGCTTAAATATGTGAGTATGTGTTGAAAGGATTTCATACAATTGAATACATTGAGCAACGCGAAATAAAAATAAAATTAAATAAAATGAAATGAAATTCAAAGGTTAAGTTATAGCTAAACGGAAATGAAAAGAATCTGATTGTGAATTATTGGTATTTTTTAATAAACACAAAATAATAAATAAAAAACTCTGTACTAAACAGTGAGGGAAAAACGAATAAAGGCAAGAAATTAATAATTATTTATTTAACATTAATGGCGAGCATTTAATATTTAAGTGAAATAATCGAACTCTTTATTTATAATAGAATATGCAAAAAATGTTGTTATATCATCTAGTGTCGGTTGCTGAGATCGATGTCTATCACCACCTAAAGCTATTATCCGTGTTGGGTTAGTTAAGTAGATGATGTTTACAAATAAACACTACCGAAAGTAGATAGCTGCGAAGAATGCTGAAAAAGGATTTCCGATCCAAACAATACATTTCATTTTGATAGTCTCTAATCTAAATTAAATTTTCCCCCTTTTCTTTGAAATTAATCACCAAATTTGTAAAAATATATTCATTAAACCCTATTAGAAATTAGAGATTAAAAATAAAAAAATTAGAAATTAAAAATGAACTTAAGTCAACAATTTCATTATATATTATTTACGACCAGTATCTAGTTTCTGTAACTAAAGTGAGAAACTTTTCATATAAAAATATAATATTAATCCTGTTTTACCAGCTTGGACTACTTGAATTCAGGAGTTTTTAAACAAAAAGTAATGAAGAACTTCATCATTAGCTCTAGCTCATCCTGTGTGAAAGTAGAGGACCATACAATTTTGCTGTGAGAAATTTCTAACTTTCAAGTCACTGAAACGAGGAACTGGGTTTGTTTGTCGGCAAGTATCGTCTTACCTCGATTTTTAACTTGATAATAATTGAGATAATAATTGAGAGTCCGTGACCTGTCACTAACGCAGTTAACCATTTGTAGGCACCCAGATTATATTAACCTCCTTCTTGGCCTTCCTGCCAATTTAAAGTAAAAGCTTTCAGAATCTGTGATGGGAATCGAACCCATAGTTACAGGTCCTGGAAACTTCAGACGGTGTCTGGAGTTGGCTGGGAAGACACCGCAAATTGTAGGTGGATGTCTTGCACTGGCTAACATAAATCCTAGGACATTCGAGCAGAAACTTGTTAAATGTAGACAACTATGCTAGCAAATACTAGAGACTCCGTGATGAGAAAGAAGGTTGACACGTTACCAGTCGACAGTCTGAAAGTCAAGTATGAAGGCTCGAAGTAGCACGAAATTCAATTGAAATAAGGTTGGCTTGAATTACAAATCGCAAGCGTATAATCATTAAGGACGGAAGGAATTCAAAAGCAAGCCATTAAGCAAGTGGTGTGCTGCGATATAACTTAGATTGCAAACTTCTAATCTATGCATGTTGAAACTTACAAGAAATGCAAGGGCTTAAAAATAAAAATCTTCAAAAAATCTTAATATCAAACATAGCCAGAGATGAAACGCATTTAAATCTTTGTAACACCCTACTTACATCATACTAAGAAGGAGGGATGTTGCTTTTCTTGGTGAAATATCAGAGAAGCCGAACCGAAATAATTCTATAACCATAAAATATACGCCTAGCAACGGATTTAATTAAGTAAAATTCAAAAATTAATGAAATGAAAAAATAAAAGTGAATCAGTCATGTGCATGTCAGACTCACACACGTAGGGTTCTTTACTACCTTTCATTTTTTATATTTTATTTTTTATAGAGGTATAGAACTTTAAGTTGCAATAAAACAACGATGGATTATTCGATTGACATGAATTTTAATTATCCGAAAGATAATCTTGTGGCATTACATTTTAAATATGATTTCTGGCATATGCCCGCCACGGCTGGCGCGGATGTAGTCCTGTGTGACATGTTGCGCCGTCTTGTTGAAACCACATCTCCTGGACATCATGGTTATTCAATTCAGGAATGAAAAAGTTAGTAATCATGGCTCTATACCGATCACCATTGACTGTAACGTTCTGGCCACCATCGTTTTTGAAAAAGTACGGACCAATGATTCTATTCATGATGAATTGCCAAATCAAACTGATCGACTAAATCGGTCGCCATCTTGAAAAGTAATGCCAACTTAAAGTTCTATACGTCTCTAAAAAACACCCTTTATAAACACTTTACACACTTCGTATAAATTTACGTTTAAAAAATGAAAATCATATTCGAGAAATTCGTGTCACTATCGAAACACTCTTTTAATTTCAGTAATTGTTGTAATAGCGGCCATGGAAATACAATTTCATGTCACTGTAGGCACATCCTTTAACTTTTAGTAAATCTTATAGTAGCAGTGACAACACATCTTCAAACAAACCAAATCTGCCCATATGTCATTTATTTATATACTGATTTTCAATAACAAAACTTCAAAAGCTGTCTATGATGGATCCTAAAATTTTTTTGAAGTTATTGTTGGTCCTAGGAATATATATTTGCCTGTTAACGCTGTCTGACGGACAGATAGACAGCGTTAGATTAATTTACAGACATTTAAGGATTCAAAATATATATACTTTAAGGAATGCCAAACTTCTTTAGCTTTCATCCTTCTGAAAATTATTATAATGCTGGCTTATCAGCTCTTACCTATGCTAACAAAATTAAAATGTCAAAAGTGTGAAACATTGTTAAGTTGTTTGTTTAAAAACACATAATGAATACACAACCCAACACAACAGAACAGATCTTTAAGTAATTGTGCAAGGAAATACTAACGAATTTCAAAGTCTTTATTAAAATGAACGCGCATATACTAATAAGTATCAGCAGATTTTTTACGTATAAAACTACCACAACTACAGCCATCAAAACTAACTTTGCGACATCTCATAGTAGATCTTTTATTTATAGTTATTTTGAGGTTGTAGCTGGTGACTGTAGACTTTTGTAATTAATAATTAATATTTTAAATATCGATCTTTGCTTATGACGCGGCGATACTCAGCTCCGAAATACTTTCGATAGATATATTAACTAACCTGCAGAGAGCTTTAAGAGAATTACAATGTTACTTTAACAAGTGGAAAATAATGTTAAATTCAGATAAAACGCAGGCAATTTATTTTTCCAGGAAACGTAAGGCATGTTTTTTACCTCAAAGCAACATTATTTTCAATAATTTCTCTATTCAATGGGAAGAAAAAGTTTAATATCTTGGAGTGATACTGGACTCCAAAATGAAATTCAAAGACCGTATCCATTATATAATAAATAAAGTATATGTACTCATGCTTTATTCTTTTATCAATAGAAATTCTGCTTTAAGCATTACCAATAAAATGTTAATACTGAAATCGATATTTCAAGCCGTTATTTACTACGCAGCTCCTGTTTGGTCGGCCAGTGCTAATTGTCACTTAAACAAGTTACAAATATCGCAGAATAAATTATTAAAGCTAATATATAACCTCCCTTGGTTTTATTCGACAGCTCGTCTCCATTCTCTTGCAGATATAGAATTAGTTAAAGACAGACTTACAAGACTAAATGAAAATTTTAATACCAGGTGCCTAAACTCTTCTTATAATCATATTAATGAGCTAGCTCATCTTACGTAGTTAAGAATTAGAATAAGTGTTTAAAAAAAAATATATATATATACAGGGTGGGCCAAAAGAAACCAAGGGCTCTCCAAAAATTTGTCTTAAAAGTGCCATTGTGTCTCGGGCAGTATGGGCAGTGGCTCCGTCCTGCTGAAACCACATACCAGGTCTGTTTTCAAGAGCAGGACGTAAAAAATTTTCTATCATAAACCGATACCGCTCTCCATTTACGGTTACAGCACTTCCATCTTCATTCTCGAAGAAGTAGGGCCCAATGACATTTTCAGATGTGATCCCACACCATACTGTACACCTGATGGGGTGCAATTGGCGTTGATGAATGGCTCTTGGATTTTCAGAACCCCAGAACCTACAGTTCTGCTTATTAACAAAGCCATTCAAATGAAAATGAGCTTCATCACTCATAATCAAATTTTCAATAATGTCGGCGATATGCTCTTTGCGTTAAAATAATTGATCTCTGGTTTAAATAATACAATTCCAAGTGTTGTCTATATAATCTGAAAGAAAAAATAAAAAAAAGTTAATAAACAAAAAAGTTATTAAACTTTTACACCCCTTGGTTTCTTTTGGCCCACCCTGTATAAAAAAAAATATAAAATAAAAAAAAAAAAAAAAGATTCAAATAGGTTTTTGCAAAATTTTTACCTTTACTAATCGACTTATATTATAATTAAGTAGAAAAAGGTGCTAATCTTGAACTCTTTACAACTAATTATATATAATTAAGATGTAACATAAAAATATGAAATAAATTGAATTGAAAAAAATTGAATATTTTAAATAAATTTGTTGTTAAATTTATTTTCTTAATTTTTTCTATTATCTGTACTATTAGACTGTACGTCAATTAGGAAAATTGACGTACAGTCTAACCTCCTTAATCCTCTGAATATGTGTATAAGCTGCATCATTATTCGAATTACTAAATGTTTTAAAATTTCATTGTATGTAATAATTAAATAATTTTTTTTAACAAGCAAGATTTAATCTTTATCTCAAAAATAATATTTCGTATTGCTTACATTTTATTTGGTCTATAAAAAAAAACTTCTGGGTCTTTCAAAGAGTTCATTTATATCTTGCTTGACTTGACTTTTTGTTTTAATTTATAAATTTTTTTTTTCGAGAGTATTAGTTTTATAAGGCATTGACTTTGCCTATACCCGTATAGCCTTCAGAGAAATAAAAACATACGTTTCAAAAATACATAAAGCTTTTTTTCTTTCTTAAACATTGAATTGAGTACTAGGTCTTTTGGCAAGCTGCACAAAAACATAATTTTGAAAATAAGGCCAATTTCCAAAAATTTCAGTCGTTTAAAGTACTGAGATCAACATAAGAATCAAGTTATTGTAGGTACAATCGAAATTTTTAGGTAGGAACTGATTTTTAGAATTATGTTCTTGTGTGATCTGAGTCCTTGTTTTTCCATTTTTTACCCAGATATTTTACCATACAAGCGCCATCAATAAATCTATAGCTTAACGCACTATTCTAGGTATATTGGAGTACAGGATAGGAGTGGATTACCAATATCTATTAGTATACCAAATTTAAACTTTTTATCCTAGCAGTTATATAAAGAAATATATAATTTTTACACATTCATATCTTAGGTAGCCATATTTTAATTTTAAGCTTTAACAATAAGGTAACGCCTTAAAGGTATATAAAGTTATGAAGGGCATTGAAATAGAACCCAGGGATTACTATGTATATCAAAAAATAATAAATATTCTTTAAAATGCAAAGATAGAATTTTAAACCTATCCAAAAATAGTGTGCTATCGACAGTAACGGAAACACTGTTCTAGCAAGTTTCTGTATAAAAGAGGCTCTACTGTAATTAGATACAAGTACTATTTTGAATCTATACAAATATAAATTTTTATTGTCACAGCATTAACAACATTTTCATTAACTACGAATCCAAAAAAAAAAAAACACACAATTTAAATCTAAGTCCTCAAAGTACTTGTTTAAACATTCTGTTACAAACTCTACACTATTGATTTCACATAACAATTTCAATTTAATTTTACCATGCGATTATAAATTTGCCAATATAATGCATATTTTATTTTCTAATACGGCTTTAAGCTAACAGAACGGAAAATTAGATATTTTGTTTTTGTAACAATAGTTTTTATTTGCCATTTTACAAGCCAAATTTGTACAGGAAATAAACAAAAATTTTTTTTTATTCATACTAAACTGCTGCTAGGACGTGTATGTGTGTGTTTTAGATTTAGCTTTTCATTTCATGTGTTTTTTTACTTTTTTTTTTGTTGCACATATGTATGTGTTTCTAGCAGTAAAATAAATATGACGACAAAAAAATGGTGCAAAAACACCATTTCTATTTACACTCTGGGATACAGAAAAATAGAGAAATTGTTTTTGTTTCTGTTAGAACTAAATCTGAAGTGAATTATTTTACTTTTAAATAAAGCTCGAAACACAGAGACACAATTTTTTTTTATTTAGTTAAAATTCTGTTATAATACAAGCCTTCATTTGACCAAAATTAAATATTACAATTGAAGTTATTATTTTATATGAAAATAACCCTAAGTTAACATTTAAAATTAATATACATGTTCCCTATACACGGCATCAATTTACGACTATAAAAAATTATAAAATAAAAATAGTGCGATAGAAAAAAAAAAAACTTAAGCCCAATGTTAGCGATATAATCGAACAAAACAGAATTTAAGTATTATTAAAATACTCAATCAGCCTTTTGTAATAGACTGCTACAGAAAAATGAAATGATCTTAATAAGGCTGGTAATCGGATCCATGAACGAGCTGTTTGAACAATAAATGATTTTTCAAGGAAGGAAGTGTATTTTCTAGGTATAGAGATTTGTAGATTCCTTGAAGAATGAATAAATTGAATACGTTGAATTAAAAAGGTAGGAGTTGAATGTTTCGTAACTTTGTAAAAGCTTAAAAGGAGTTTTATTTTTAGGAAATTTGCAAATGAACACTTCAGAAATTGCTTAGCGTATAGAGATATATGATCACGACGCCTTAGTTGAAATACAAATCGTATGATTTTGTTAGTTAAAAGTTCAATCCTTCTTATATTGACACTAGAAGTACGCGAAAAAACTTCCAAGCAATAAGATAACTGAGACATTAGTAAAGCATGCGCCAGTTTATATCTTACATGGAATGGCAAATATACGTTGAGAGAATATAAACGCCTGAGTGTAAAACTAAATAAATTTTGTTTATATGAAAGGTGTAACTAAGTTTATCATCAAGTATTACACCTAAAATTCTTATTCGACCAACATACATTCAATGCGCTCACCATTAACTTGTACTATAAAATCTTGAGAAGTTGATCCACCGCATTTCATGACCTTCGTCTTTGACGAATTTATGGAAAGACTATTTGATATCATCCACGTTTCTACTGCACTTAAAGTATTATTAACTACTGTCTGAAGTGTGTTAGATGAACGTTCTCCAAAAAATAGAAGTTGAATGTCATCTGCAAACGCAAAGGCTTCACACAATTCCAATCCACTTGAACAAAATAAATCGTTCATGTACATTGAGAATAGTAATGGTGCGAGGACTGAGCCTTGGGCCACACCAGAATTTATATGTCTCAAACGGGATTGACTATCATTGAATTTGACAAACTGCTCACGTCCACATAAATAGGATTGCATAAAATGACAAGATAATCGAATGAATCCAAATTCCATGTTAAGCTTTTTAATCATTTTAATATGATCAATGCGATCAAACGCCTTGAACAAGTCCAAGGAAACTAAAATACAAGTTTGATTTGCGTCAATACTATTTCTTATCGCTTCAGTGATGCCCAATAGTGTAGAAGACGTATTGTAATTCTTTCGGAAACCAGTTTGCCTGTCATTTAGTAATGAGTGCTGAGAGATGTATTGACAAATTTGCTCTTGTAAAACATACTCAAAAACTCTTGATAACGCAGGCAAAACACTTATTGGTCTCAAGTTTGATAAACCTACATCTTACCCAGTTTTTGGAAGCAGAATAACCTTCGCACATTTTCCTCTATTTGGAAAGGTTGACGTTGTTAAAATTGAATTAAATAAATGTAAAATGTGACTCGCCAGTAGGGGAAGAACAATTTTCAAGTTGAAGTACTTGTAATTATCAGGCCTGTTTTGTAAATCGACTCGTTTTATAATCGAGTGATTTTTTATAACCAACAATTATAATTCTATAACCAACAATTATAACAGTATATTCAAAGCTAACTTTTACGAAAATATTAGTAAAATAAAAAACATGTTAAAGCATTTTTGCTTGTTAAAGAGAGTAACAAAACAAGAATATAATGTCGACAGAGAAACGGTATGACTTGTTCAGGTTCTGGTATGTGTAGCGCATACGTGTTAATGGGATTGATGTTCTAATGCACCATCATTTTCGAATTGGCAATAATATAGTTTGAATGCAAAACAGAAAGTTGGACATTTTTCGGGACTCAATGGCAGTTCTTGCAATGCATCTGGCTGCTTTTCACACCAAATACGGCAATTTTTGCATTCCACCAGAAATGAGCTTCGTCGCTGAACACAATTTTCCTAAAATAGGGGATCTTCATCCAAATTTGCAGCATGAATTTATATATCTATACATATACATATAATAAAATAGTAACTAACTTCCGTCTGTCTGCTTTTTATTGACGTTCGCATCACGTAAAAATACTGGATGGATTTTATCAGAATTTTGTGAGGAGATACCTAAGTATCGTGGTCCTAATATAGGATATTTTTTTCCGCAAAAATATCTTATTTTCAAGAAAATACAGTGAAAGTACGCTTTCCGGTATAAAAGTATTGCGTAAAAGGTGCTCGGCACCTTTAATTTTTGAAAGTTGTATATTTTAAAACACAGATCGTTTTATCTACTTAGTACGGCACGGCACCTTTTTTGATATTTAAACACAGATGGCGGTAATATGAATTACTTTCTGCCAAATAGGCAATTGAATAAAATTTGTGTTTGTTTTAAGTCGCGTGCGTATTGTATAATTTGTTTTTGTAATTTAAAGTTAAATTTTAAAATTTGGTAGGAATACTACGACTGTGTTGTGGCTATAAAATACTGTTATTGTTAGTTTCTTCTTAATTTAGTTGCATTTTTCTCCTATAGGTGCTACTCTATAAAAGTAATTCTTACAATAGGTGTGGAATACTTTCAAAGCAAAATCGAGCACAGCTAGTTTATTATATATTTCTTCCTCTAACTTCCACTGGAGTATAGGGCGCTAGCATGAATTTGGATAATAAAATTTAATAACTACATACAATGAAATTTTATAATCAAGCTTAAGTTCGTTTTTATTCTCTCTAAGAAAGAATTAATTAAATTACAAATTAGGTGATAACATTAAAGAAAAATTGCGAAAATTTAATTTTTAGACACCAGCACGAGCGGAATGCACATTTTCTAGACAGCCACGTCCGTCATCAGCACTCTTGTATCTAATCTACTTAGGGTAGTGTTCTAGTTGTAAGCATCATCTATTTAACCAACCAAACCCTGATAAAGGAATACGAGAAAACTTGTATTCAATTATCAATCGTCAGTTGGCGAGAACAAAGTCTACCGCTACCTTAAGCTTCCCTCTTGTTGAATATTTTATTACGTTTTTTTTTTAATATTTACCACCTTATATGTATGTTGTTGTTCCTTCAGCCAACATTCGGTTAGCAATGAAAGTTATTTCTTGTTTATTTGTTTTACTCCCAACATACGTTTTTAGTTAACACTAAGCTAGTATCAAACCAAACTTCGTTGAGTAAACAAGATTGCGCGGTGCTTTGCGATTTTTAATCTTTCAAAAATTAAAATTTAATAATTAAAATTTAATAATCAAAAATTAAAATTTAATTATCTTCAAGCGTTGTTCGTTAGTACGTCGATTAGTAGTTAAATTATAGACCAAACTGAACTGGTTTAACAGTAACATGTTACATGAAAGCAGCTGAGCTGCCAAAAAGAAAGTGGCTAAAAAAACATTCTTTATAACAGCTTTCGGTTGTTTTGAGTTTAATTTGGTTTGTCAATTAATCATGAGCTTATTATCGTTCCCGCCGTACATTTGATGAATGGCCAAAGGATACATCCGCTATCGACCTACAATTTAATTTCAAAATTTTGCTCACACTCCTAACTGGTTAGGTTAGGATACAAGAGTGCGCTCTATAGGCGGTGGTATATATAGCGGTGGTAGCATTGTTTCATATGTCTTAACAAATAACGATTGTCAGAATGTTATACTCAACGGTAGGCGGTGTAGAGACATGGATTGGTGTTGGAGATATATGGCTTCAGCAGGAAGGTGACTAATTACTGTGATTAATTTACTGAGAAAAAATTTGGCAAATGAATGATTTCAAGAACTGGATCTGTTACCTAGTCACCTCATACATGTGACTAGATACCATTAGATTATTTTTTCTGGGTATAAGTAGTCAGTATTTGAAAGCGAATATTCGACGTATTATTGTCGAAATATAATCTAATTTACTACGAACAATGTGAGACAATTGGACCTTCAGTCAAGCCTTGTACAAACTAGCTGCGGTGACCGTATACCCGATATCATATTTAAATATTAATGTCATATTAATGAATGGATATTAAAACTGTTTTTCACTATTTTATTTAAATTTAAAATTTGTTCACCTCTATAACATATACTACTTACACTTGCTACATCGACTTACTGAACACCCAAAAGTTTTGTATTATTTTGAACACGAAAAATTATTCAATTTCAGTTTAGAGAGAGATTTCATCAGTCTTCTTTGCTGCTTACTGCTGCAAAGGGTGTAGTTTGAATAGAGTGCTGTGCAACGGATTGACATGACAATAAAATTTAAACAGAAACAGAAAACTATAAAACGTTAAAAGAAAAACATGTTAAAAAAATTAAATAAAAACAGAGCAAATTTATTTGGTGAGCTAAAAACAGAAAATGTGGAACAGTCGTAGGACTGAATATCCAACTTAGAAAAACAAAAAAAGAAGACAACCACATACCGCGCTGAGATATGAGTATTCAAGAATATGTTATAAAGAAAAACTAAACTATTTTTTTCAAAGAATTGCTAGCGCAAAAAAAGAAACAAATTGAATTTTAAATATTAAAAAAAAATAATTTAAATTAAAATTAAAAAAAAAAAAATAATGTTGGGACCAAAAGTTGACTGAAACAACAACCAATGTAAGGTAGTAAAGTTTAAAGAAAAACTCATAAAATAAGAGGAAATTGTTAAATTTCCCCATTGTGTTGTAGTCCATTATAACCAACTGTCGATATATGATTGGAATAAATTTTTTCGTAATGTATTATTTGAGTTAGGTTGGTTAAAATGGTGAAAATTCAAAGGAATATTTTTAAATTTTTAAATCCTGTATTAAGCCTTTTTAACCGACTTCAAAAAAGAAGGAGTTTATCAATTCGTCTGAATGTTGCTTTTTTAGGTATGTGCCCGCAGAACTCAGCCATTTCTGAACCGATTTTATTTTTTTTTATCTGAAAGGTTATGCTTACAGTTTGGTCTCGGTTTACAAACTGTTCATTATTTAAAAAATTAAAGGGTGTCGCCATACAACATACATGTTTTTTACGTGTACGAAGATCCGTAAAGGGCACCAATTTAAAATTTAAAAAAATTGCGTATCACTATTGCTCCCAACAACATAAAGTAATAATAAAATAAATTTTAAATTAACAGGGTGTCCCCATCGGTCACGTAGTTTGACCTATATTAGCCTTTTTTTGAGCTGCTATAGTCAAAACTTAGAAAATTTGACAGAACATCGATTACTACGACCGTTTAAAAAAAAGTATAAATATTCAATATTATAAATTAATATTATAAAACAATATTATAAATTAAAGGGTGGCCATACTTTTTAAGTGTTGTACACAGACCATTGAAATTTACAAAGAACCTGTATTGCTAAGTCTTATATAACAAAAAGTGTAAAATTTGAATTTGGAAATACAGGGGTGTCCCAATAGTATATATAGTATATATAGCCAAACTTTTGAACCGTTATAGACAAATAGTTGAAAATTACAAAGAATCTTTGTGGCGAAGTCCTCTATAACAACAGGTCTTTAATTTATAATTGTAAATTATATCTTTGGATCCCGTATAGACAGAGGCTTGAATTGTGTACCCATAAAAGACGGATGCTGGTGAAAATAGCTTAACTTTTAAACAGTAATAGGGAGATGGTTGACATTCGCATAGTCTTTACTTTTTTTCGCTAATTTTAGCTCATCTTTTATTTGGTTTAAATCTAACTCTTACAGATTACTTCTTACATTTTTAGTTTAGAGTTGTTGCCCATCTGTCTGTTTTGAAGTCGTTCTTTTTTTTAAGAACTATTAGTTTTGTATGATATTTTTTGTTTTCTATTCAATAAAAACTTATAACGTGACCTAACCTTTTTAATTTTAGTAATTGTTGTTATAGCGGCCATGATATTACACTTTCTATGAAAATATCAAGAGCCTACGTACTGCGGTTTAAAAATAAGGCAATTTACGTGAAAAGCATGATACTGTTGGAACACCCTTTAATTCTTAATAATTGTAATAGCTGCCGTGGCAACAAATCTTCTGTAAACATTTTAAGAGTATACCTATTACGGTTCAAAAAATTAACCATATACGTGCGAATCATGTCACTTTCGGAACACCTTTTATTTTTATAGTGGCCAATGTAATACATCTTCTGTGTAAATTTCAAGAGTCTACCTATTATACATGAAAATCACGTCAATGTCGGAACACTCCACTATAGGAAATTTTACTTATTTGTTTGGCCAAAAGTTAAAATCAAAATTTTTGCTAAGTGTATTTTTGTTTTGCTAAATATAAAAAAACAATAACAAAGTAAAAATCTCTGTTTAAATTTTTCGAAATAATTGACTGATTGTTGCTTTATCATATGTTTTGCTTGCGATTTGTAAGTTAGTTATCAAAAAACGATTGAGTGCAGTGAATTCTGTTTGTAATAAAAGTTTTTATAATAATAATTTATAATTTGCAAAAACTAAATAATGGAAAATAATGATATATAGTGAAATGTTGGTAAACACATCTATTAGATCGATTAAATTGGAAAAATTAAAGAGACCTTAAGACGAATTTATGGAATTATGAATTGGAATTTTATTTAGACTTCCAAAAAATGCTAGCACATGCTAGCCATAAAACCATAATATTTCTCTAGGAGAACAATTACCTTCCAGATTTAATAAATTTCAACTGCGGATATCTGCAAAATTAAAAAAACTAATTTTTCCAGGTGACTACTGCGTGTCAAATTCAGAGTTATTCAACACATGGCGAGAGCAACATAACGAGTATGACCATTACTTTTCATGCATGGTGAGAGTGATTGCTCCGAAAACTTTAAACAATATATAAAGGAGCGGTCAAGAAAATTTTGTACAAATATGAATATGAAATGACATAAAAGTTGTAGCAGTTTCAAAGTTTTTGAAAACCATCATGCTGTTTGTCTTAAAGGTAATACTTCGATAAGAAAACCTGAAACGCTTTCTGCCTGCACTAAATCGAAGCCTGGACGGCCAGAGGAGCAAAATTTTGTGGCAAATTGCCAAACAGACGAAAAAATTCCGAAAACGAAGATGAAACAATTGATAGTTGTGGCATTTTGAACCCACGTTTTTAAATGTAGTTGACGAATTGGAACTCGAAAATCAAATTTTTGAATAAAATTAACATAACATAACTTTGTTTGTTACTTCTTTAAATTAATAAGCTAAATTTCTACTGCTATCTTTGAAAGTTAGAGTACACTCGAAAAAAAATGTTTGTAAAAAAACATTTTAGAACGCCAGAGAATCTATCAAAGGTCAAAAAATCTTGGATACGGAAACCTATAACCCTGGAAATCCCTTTGGATTTAATTCTAAGTTAATATTTTAGTTAACTTTACTAACGTTTTTTTTTTTTGAGTGTCTCAATAGTGTTCCAAAAGTCATGTCAAAAAAATCATTCCAATTGGTCCTCCCGTTTGGCTGTAATAAATTTTGTCCAAAAAAAGGGGTAAAAATTCCTATAGTGCACCCATTAAATTTTAATATTATTTATAAAGGCAATAGTAACATCATCTGTGAAAATTTGAAGAGTTAGGGCCTTTTCATGCAAATCCCGTCACTGCCGGAACACCTTTTAGGTTGCACGGGTCGACGGCTCCGCGTAGAGGAGAACTGACTTACTTGGGTCCTTTTGGTCCCGTTGTGACGAAACACCTTTTAATCTGAACATTTATTTTGTATACTTGTTTATAAAATTAATTTTTAATTATTGTGTGTAAATTTTAAGTGTCTGCCTCCTATAGTTCAAGAAATAAAGACGTATACGCAAATAACACGTTACTTTCGGAACACCCTATAAGTTAAGTATAAGCGGCTATAGTAATACACCTTCTGTAAAAATTTCAAGAGTATACCTATTATGGTTCAAAACTTAGGCTATTTATATGTAAAACACGTCAATATCGAAATACCCTTTAATTTTTAGATTTATTTTTTTATTCTTGTTTATATAACGAACATAGTTGTTGCGTAATTTTTAAGTGTCTGCCTCCTACAGTTCAAGAAATAAAGACAAAAACTAAATAACTTTCGGAACACCCTATAAGTTTTACACAATGTATACAAATTTGAAGAGTTATTTAGGTTTCTGATATAGAAGGCGCTAACATACAGACAGACGGACAGACATTGTAGCGAAAACAATGGGTTACATTTTTACACCTTTGGGTATGGAACCCAAACAATTATTGCGCATATAACGGGTCCACCAAATAAATTTTTTTTTTGAAAATGCTATTAAAAAAAACTACTAAATATTTTCTCAAAATTCTTTTTTTATTTGAAAGTACAATCCTTCCGGTTAATAATGGATAATATAATAATAATTTCATTGAAATGGCTGCCTCGGCTGCCCACGATCGGTCTAATTTTTAAGCACATTATCTATTGTGTGCAGCTGTATTTCACCAATGGCTTCACAAATATTTTCCTTTAAAGCGTCAATTGTCTCTGGCTTCTCGGCGTAACACTTATATTTGACGGGACCTCACAAATAATAATCCAACGGTGTCAAATCGCAGCTCCGAACGCAGGCTAAACGACATCAGCTCTGCGGCTGATAATGCGATCTTCAAAAACAGGGCGCAAAATATCGAGTGTAGCTTCGGCTGTGTGGCACGTAGCGCCGTCCTGTTAAAACCAAATGTTGTCAATATCCTCCTCTTCAATTTTTGTGAACAAAAATTCGTTCAACATGGCCCGATAACGTTCGCCATTGACTGTAACGGCCACTCCTTGCTCATTTTCGAAGAAAAATGGCCCAATTATGCCTCTGGACCAAAATCAGCACCAAACAGTGACTCGTTTTGGGTGCATTGGCTTTTCAATGTATGCGTGCGGGTTTTCTGTGCCGCAAATGCGTCAATTTTGCTTGTTTACATACCCGCCAAGATCAAAATGAGCTTCATCTGAAAAGATATTTTTTTTTTTTTGGCAAAATCGGCATCTTCTGTAAGTCGATCGCAGACTCACTTAGCGAAGTGAAAACGCATTGGATGGTCAGTTAGCTTCAACTCCTGAACCAATTGGCCTTTGTATGGCGTCATACCAAGGTCTTTATGCAAAATTCGTCTCAATGATGTCTCCGGAATGTTCCATTGTTCAGAACGATGGTGAATTGATGTTGATGGCTCTTCACGCATACTTTCTGCCACAGCAGACTGTTTTTGGCTTTACACGCTTTGGTTTGTCGATGAGGATGCCAGTTTCTTTCACTTTTTTCACAAGATAACGAACATACGGAGCTGACGGTGCTTCTCTTCTTCCAAAATCCGTACGCAATTTTCGCACACATTCTGCAACATTACCATGATTTTCAAAGTAATGTCGCAATATTTCCCAGCGTTGTTCAAGCGTATATACAACCATATTCGTTCAGTGGAGGGATAAAACTAATTATCTGTCAAATGAGACATGAGCTAAGTGTTACCATTCATGAAATAAGAACTGGTTGAAAAAAAAAAATAAAAACGTTAGATGGCCAACCCTTTATATAAAATAAGAGTATATCGAGTTAATTAAATTCTATTGCATGTTGTCTTTCCCCCAAATCGTTTAAATATTTATTTTGGCAAAAACTTACTACAAATACTGTTTTTCCGTTTAAGTTATCTTTTTTCAATTTTCCGTTTTTTGGTTTGTTTAAAAACAATTTTCATTGTTTAGAAATACAAACTACAAAACGTTACGGTTGGTTCTTTTTTTCATGCGATTGAACATATTTTCGCTTGACTAGATAAAACCATGTAGCGTATAAAGATATAAATATAAATATGGTTTTTATATACTCGTACATGTAACAGACATGTTTACGTCTTATTGTTTATTTATTTTTATTTTTGGGAATTTTTTGTCATTTCTTTGTCTGATAATTTATAACTTAAATTTATTAACAACACTAAATTGTTAGGGTTTACGTTGTTTTTTTTTTTTTTTTTTTTTTTTTTGTATTAACTTCAATATGTAGGGAATGACTTATCTATTTCGTAACAAAGTGTTATCCAATAAGGACGGGCTAAAAATTTTAATTGTACCATCATCCGAGCGGTGTATATCACCGTTCTGTAATAGTCATATATCATTTACATTCGTAGCATATTATTTAAATTTCGTCAGCAATTTATCAGACATAGTTACTGAATTTTTGATATTACAATTCAGCCCCATTGGTTCATAAATGATGGTGCTATTGTTAAAATTTTCGAATTTTCTTTATGATTTTCACATAGTTCTTCTTCTGTACTTTGTTATGGTTTTTTGAAAACTGAAAATGCAAAAAAAAGTTTCACTAAACAATCGAAAATGCACTAAGGTATCACATTGTCATCAAAACAAAGTTGAAATTTTCCATAAAAATTTTTATTCCGATCAAAACCTAAAAATTTATTAAAAAACAAAAACAAAAATTAAAAAAAAATAAATAATAAAAAAATAAAAACTCGTAATAATTAAAAAAATTCTTTTAAAGATCCAAGTTTCACCACATTTTCTCCCCAAAATTACCAAAACAAATTTAAATTTTGCCAACAAATTTTTATTCCGTCCAAGAATTAATTTTTTTTTTAAATTTAAAAGTACGTTATCATATCGCTTTAGATTTTCATAAAAATGTTATCAATAAATTATGTCAAATTTTCAATTTCATGAAATTAAAAAAGAAAAGCCGGTTTGATAATTATTTATTAATTTATTTTATTTTAGATTGGATTTGTCGGTCTGTCTTTGTCTTTGTGTTCGCATCATGCAAAAACTACTGGATGGATCTTAACAAAAATTTGTGAGAAGGTATCTTAGTATCCTGACACCAAGATAGATACTTTTTTCTTATTCTTATCTTATTTCCAGAAGAAAGTGGGGAAAAAGCAGTGAAAGTACGCCGATTTTTTTTTTATTTAAAGCTTCTTTAAAGGTACTGCATATTTTAAGGCATCTTTTATTTATAAAAGCGGGATATTTGAAACACGGGTGCGCAATAGATGGCGCTGTTTTAAAATAATGACTTACTCATTTCCTATCTGTTTTTACAGAGATTCACAATGATTTTAAGAATTTTATATAAATTTTAGAATTTTATTCAGGGATAGGGACTTTTATATAAAGTGAATACGTAAGAGTCTTAAGATTGTGTGGATTACTTTCAAAACAAAATCGAACAAAATATTGTCACGACGCACACAATGTATGTGGGCACAGCTAGTTCATTAATAAAATTATTGAGTCTTTTTGATACTTCTAACCAGGTAAGTAGTTGTTATTCTGTTTATAATTTCTACAATATTCCGAGAAAAAAATTTGCCACTGTTGTCTTTCAAAGCATACACCTTCACAAAAACTCTCATCTGTAACTCATGTGATGATCTTCCGTCTTACCCAGCCAGTTACGGCCCTTGTTCACTTTTAGAATTGTGTGAAGTAGAAACAGAATAGAAAGTAATAAAGCACTGTTGCCATAAATAAAAATATAAGAGACATTTTAAAATCAAGGGTATTTTTTCTTTTATATAAAATCTTAAACAAAGGTAAATACTTTCATTTGTATGACATTAAATTAAAGTTTTTATTGTTTAGAGTGAAGTTTGTAGTCAAGCTTTAGTTCGTTCTATTCCTTCTAAGAAAGAATAAATTAAATTACAAATTGGGTTTTATTATTAAAGAAAAATTGGGAAATTTTAATTTTTAGACACCAGTAGAGCGATTTGGTTGCTATAATCTTGATATGTTTTACTATACACCTTAGATTTAAATTGTAATTGAATAACTTCATTTACCAAAAACTATTAACTGATGGAAACGGCCGTTTTATGAGCAACGGCCGCGAGAGCAATGAATAAATATGTTAGACTTTGGAGAGCACGAAAACCGCTACACAACATTGGATACCTCGCAGCTGTGAAAAAACCCAAAACCTGCATTGATACATACAAATGTTTCTGCACGTTTACAATTCTCCTAGTATCACAAAGATTGGGCTTTCGATGACTGGAGGAGCGTTAGATGAGTCTAAATAAAACCGCTATCAGTTTAAGGGCAAACAGTGTTAATGTCACCGGCAGCAGGATGCAATTCAACGACACCATATTAAACAAATAGTCAAAAAAAAGTTATGGCATCATAGAAAAGAATCACTATTTAAACATATTGCAGACTTATCGTTTCGATTTTTTATATACATATGTATATGAGCGCATATCTTAAGGAATAACTTGTGTTCCAACACTTGTGTTTCAACACTATAATTCATGTGCTGGGGGGATAGTCCCGACCTCACTCCAGTTGAGAATTTGTGGCCAATTGTAAAAAGACCATCGGGAAAATGTCGAAGAGCTCAATCTAACTTTATTGAGTTGTGGCAATGTGTGCAGCTGGATTGGCAGAAAATTCCAGATGAAATTACACAAATATTGGTTGAAAGTATGCCCAAACGCATAGATAGTGTTTTACAAAATACAAAATTTAAATGGTACCAGAAAATTTAGTACACAAGAGTTATTTTAATTTTATTTTGATTTTTCTTTCAATATGTGTTTTTTTTTTTGTTCTATTTTCAAAATATTATTGTTGACAACTGAATAATGAATAAAATAAAAAAACTAATAAAAAACTTCAATATTACTATTTTTATGTGTCAACAAATGCTGAAAATACAAACATGTACTCATATCTGCTGCCTACTGTAGTTATTCATTCAGTGAAATCAATACCGATGGGATTAATAAGTATCAGATGTGGAACAAGATTAACGTGGGTACCTGCCGGTTGGCCTAATCCCACCGCCGAGTGAAATCTGAGCGTAGACTAGCGCCCCCATTGCAACACTTCCACGATATGACGTTGCCGCCAGTATCGCAATTTATGTGTGATACTGTCACTATGAGTAGCAATTTATATAATATGGCAAGCCTAGATTCCATATTATAGCCTTTTACTTAGAGGTTTGGAGACTATCCATACTCCGTCTGTTGAGAGTGCAACAGCACACTTGAGCGACCGTGCACCATACCTACATAAATCGATCTTAAACTACAACCACCACGTGTACCCCCGAAGGGGACCTCACCAACAACCGGTCATAGAGAGGATAGGCTCTCTGTGGGGCTACCGATTCCCGTGGTACCAGTCCTTTGGGCACTGGTCGGGACTCGAAGAGGACCCGTGTGTTTTAAGATACAGACCTTTTATTCGAGATTTAGGTTCTATGAACCCTAGCGTCCGGTGCCCTATTTTCCCCGAGTGAACCGCGTCAAACCATTTGCCATATTCCTGCAGTGACAATTGGAACCCCCGGGGTAGGGGGAAACAACATGGGGACGTTGAACAATCAATTGGGATAATAAAAAAAAGGTTTACTAATAGCGATGTTGTAAAAATGACGCTAAAAGTTTAGATCGCTGACAAGTGGTCCTCAAGCTAGAAGTCGAAAATATCCATGAATTGATATTGGACGAAGTTAGACATTTCAACCGAAGGGGTACATCAAATATTGCATGAATATTTAAGCATTGAAAAGCTATTCGTGCGATACGTGCTCCAATTAAGCAAATGCACGGGTACATATGTGTGTGTAGACTACGAGCATGTATTCAATACATCATACAGATTTAGCACCTTGTTACTATTTTCCAAATTAAAACAAAAGACTGGGTGTTAAGAGGTCATCAATGAAATAATTCTTATTTTGAGGGCTGGAGTTGAAGTACGGAGCTGGAAGAAGAAAACGCTTTATTACTAAAGAAATACCTTTAATAAAAAAGTAATTAATAATTCGTCAAGAAAAAATTATATTTAAAATTATTTTTTTTTAAAGTAGACTTCAGTGTAAAAATCGGGATCGATGAAATGTGTGGTCACATTACGTATACGTAATGCAAAACTAATGTTGTTATAAATATTACGTATACGCATTTAGCTTTAGCAAATTATTAATTAAGAAGTGCAACAGTAAAATTCTACTGCCAAAGGGTAAAACCCTATACTCCGTTTGGCGATATTTTTGACCAATTATTACAGTGGGCCCTTCAAAAAAGGTGTCATCATTTACTGTCTCTTTTCCCTCTAAAATCTCTGAAATTGCTAAAAAGATTCAAAGGCAATGTGTACACGAATTAAAGGTAGTGCTAATATACAGAATTACTTGTATTTGTATTTGTATTTGCTTGTATTTGTTCTACAACATCCTTCATTTTGAATAGTGGTATATCTCCGAAACTTAAAATAATTTAACAAACCGGATTATAGATTTGAATTCAGTGTCTCGAATAATATAAAATTAACAAAGTTGCTTAAGTCCAAAAGATATTCTTAATTTTTAAATTTGTGTTATTGACTGCCTTTTGTTAGGAGTTTTTAGTTCCACTTATTTTCAAATTAATTGAAAGCTGAAAAATTTCCAGTCCAATATAAAAAGTTTATTTTCTGTAATTTACATACTTTACACTGTTTTTGCTTCATGGCAATTCTGTATAGAAATATTAAATAAACTTGTGTATATGCCTTCCGTACAGTATTTTTTTGCCATATTTTTTATATAAACGGAAGTGTAATTTATTAGCCGTTTAATGTGTTTTCTAAAAAAAAATGATTATTAAGTTGTATAAAGGATATGCCAACCATGTTTTTTGTTATAGTAAAAATGTTAAATTTAAAAATTGGTAATTAAAAGCTAATAAAATAAAATAAGTTTTTTAAACTTGTCACGACATATCCAACCGAATATTATAGCACAACTCAGAATTAATAAATGCATTTAAAAAATAAGAAAAGTTAGAATTTTTACTATTACAATATATTATATATTTTTTCGCTATTCATTAAATGTCAGGAAATTCACATGTGACAATGAAAGCGGAACCTGGTTAAAGGCAAGAAACAACTTTAGAACATAAATTTATACAATAATTTACAGAAATTCTACATGCTGGATAGCTGTGAAGATTTTGAGATCGTTGTGATATATTTTATACGCGCAAAAAAAACATGGTTGAGGTAACCATTATCTGAGAGCAATATACAGGGTTAACCATTTCGTGGTTTCAAAAGTATAGGCCTAGAGTTCGACATTTGTCAAAGTAAGTTTTTAAATCAACTTTTTTCTTTTTAGTTGAAAGTCTGACATTGACGAAAATAGATCAACTAGATTAACTATCACACAACGCATAAAAATTATTAAAAGCTACTACAAAAATGGTGATTCTGGCACAGCCACACATTATGGTTTACATAATCGTCCAACTATGAAAGCAATTGGCAAAATTCTGAAGAAATTTGAAGAGACTGGAGCGGTTACAGATATTGTAAGTCCTGTGCATCATCGTTTCGCTAGTTCCGCTGAAAATATCGTTGCTGTAAGTGAAAGTGTTGCCGAAGACCCGAATGTGTGTCACCGTCAATACGGAGCGTTATGGTCATATGATAACCGACTTTTTTTTGCTATTGAGCAATACGACTTGAAGAATATGTGGTTTCAACAAGACGGTGCCACATGCCACACAACTCGAGCGAATATGGCTTTATTGCAAGGGACGTTTCCTGGTCACGTAATTTCTCGTCGTGTCGATATCAACTGGCCACCATGCAATTGATACCTTTCGATTTTTTTGTGGTGCTATGTGTTTATGCAGATAAACCTTTAACTCTTGAGCACTTAAAAACCAACATTCGTCAAGTTAGGGCTGAGATAACGCCCAATATGTGACAAAAAGTGGTCGAAAATTACCTCAAAAGAATCAATGCTTGCAACACTTCGCATGGTGGTCATTTAAATGATGTAATGTTTCTCACAAAATGTCAACGTTCAAAATTTATAATAATAAAGAAATATCATAAAAAAAATATTTAATATGTGTTTTATTTATGTTTACTTTTGAAACCGCAAAATGAATAACCCGTTATTATGATTAAATTATATGGTTGTAATCAAATTATATTGTTATTAATTATTATAATATGAACAACTTATGGTTAAATTAAATGATTAAAAACTATGAAATGTCATTTTGGAATAATTTTTATAATAAATTTTTTTATTTATTAATTTTATCAACAATTTCAGTTTTGCACATATATGTATTAATAATACATAACACAATAGCCACCTTATATTTTAAATAATACTTGAATATGTATATAATTTTGCAATAAAAATTGTTTATACGTTTGTTATTATTCTTATTTAAAAAAAAAAAAACAAAAATATGCCAAACCCAATGATTGAAAACAAATAATATTTGGTTAGAGCTGAATTAAATTAACATATTTTGTTTATTATTTATATATTATGGTTAAAAATCCTACATCGTTTTGGAATATTTATAAAACTTTGGTTGCGGTTTGAAGCTTAGTAAAAATTCTTTAGTTAAAACCAACCATGTTGCATTTTTGTATGTAAAGGTTGGTTAAATCTTAAGGGCCGATGTTGATTTTGAATAAAACACAAATTATTTAGGAAATTATTGTCATTTCTTTTTATTTTGATAATGTTGATATGGTACAATTATGTATGGAACAAACTATCGGGCAAATAGTCGCCGCAACCTCGGCGGCATACCTCCATCCGATGCTACAAATTTTTGATGACGCTAAGGCATAATTGAGTTTCTTTGCCATTAATGTGCCAAATTATCCTTTAGTTCTCAAAAAGTTGCTGGCTTATCGACGTACACCTTTTCTTCACAAATAACCCCAAAGAAAGAAGTCCAACGGTTTCAAATCACATGATCTTGGCGGCCAATTGACATCGCCACCACGTGAGATAACACCGAAATTGAATTTGTCGCACAAAAGAGCCGTTGTTTCATTATCTGTGTGGCAAGTGGCACCGTTCTGTTGAAACCAAATATTGTCCACATCCATATTCCCATTCGGGCCATAAAAATTCGTTGTCATCTCACGATAGCGAATACCATTCACAGTAACTGCCTGACCAGGCAAAAATACGGCCCGATGATGCCGCCAGCTCATTAACCGCACCAAAGAGCCACTCTTTGTGGGTGCTTTGGATATTCGACAATCACTCTTGGATTATCATTCGCCCAATTTGCGGCAATTCTGCTGATTGGCGAATCCACTGAGGTGAAAATGTGCTGAAGATGATTTTCTTCAAAAACTGATTATCTAAACCTGAATAACACTGTGTTAAGCAGATTCGTATTTGCTTTACTAGTAGGGTGCCCCGCATCCTATTAAAGTTTGCGATTAATAAAATACGGAGAATATGAAAAATCATCAATACATTGGCATGCTTTAACTAATAAAATAGTAAAATGAATTTTTATTAAAAAAAACCCTCATAATATTGCCATTTAAACCATATTAAATTATATTAAATTAAAAATTTGCATAATTTCGAAAATTTAATAAATTTTCTTGCACATTTTTTGCTCTGTATTTTAATACAATTTTATAATTATTTTTTTGTTTGTTTATAATTTTGTATGCGTAAATGATACAATTATAACGTTTGTTCAAATAATTTGCATATTTATTAAAAATTCATTCACATGGCGGTTAAAAAAAAAAAAAAATAAAAAAGAAAAAAATATTGAGTGACATGTGGAAAAAAATGTTAAAACATTTTTTTTAATTATTAATTAATTTAGCACAATAGGGAAAATATGTGAAGTTAAAATGCGGAAATATCTGTTTTATTTTATGAGTTGTTCATAATTTCTCACATTTAATTTTCACTGTACGAGTATTTGTATTCTGTTGTGATGTTAATATTTTCATAACATTATTTTCATAATATTATCATGTAATTAATAACTACCGTTTTCCGTTGTTATATTTCGTTTTATTTCTATTTTTTTTGCATCCGTGTTGAGTAGTGTTGAATGATGGTATTGATATGTTTTCATGTCATTTGTAACACTAATATCATTAAATTATAAATATTATTTAATTAAGACGTGACAACAATTACAACAATTTAAAAAAAAAACATAATTTTTGTTTTTGGGTTAGTGTAGGGGCTACATCGAAAGCAATAACATTTTATATTGATTCTCTTGAAAGTCTTAAATTAGTGCGTAATAATATAATTGCACTCTCGTTACTGACAGGGGGTAACAAATTTAAAACATAAATTTAATTACTAATATAACAATCTGAACTTAGAATTCTTATACAGGCCCTTGATGTTGAAAGTGGTATAAGTCAAAAATTTTAAGAGTCTAGTTTATCAGCTAATTCATATCGAATCCTAATAAAATATAAAATTCTGAAGTATTTGCAGTATGCCATGAAAATTAAGTTGATAATTTGAGTTTAATTTTTGGTTGGTATACAAAATACAGTTATACAGTACAGTATAATTTAATAGTGATATAAGTCAGTCTGTTTTCAAAGTTTAGCAGAATAATTATTAGTAATTTTGTCATCCTATTGTTTTGCCAATCCTACCCTGCAAAAAATACTCTCTCCCTTACAATCTGCTTCAGGAAGGTATGATTTTTGCTTGCGATGTCGCACTTCGTAGGTCTCTGCTTCACCAAATTCTTTATAAAAACTTATTCGACCTCTCTCGCCTACGCGGACGCAGGTATGAATTGGCATAGGCGAGAGAGGTCTCTTTGTTTCACAAAATTTTATAAAACTTATTCGCTTATAAACCTGCATCCTCGTAAGCGAGAGAGGATGCAGTTTGTTATTATTGTCTTACAATTATAGCATTCTGGAATGCGCTTATTAGATGCGCTTATGAGAACACCTTTTGAAAGACATGAAAGTTACTTTACTGCTTACCAAAACCCCATAATTTGTTGGTGGGTATTAATGTAAAAATGCAATATTGACAGTTAATTGTAGAAATTTTATCGGGTGGTTAAATTTTAAGGCCCGATGTTGAATGTGAACCACACCTAAATTTAAAGTTTTTTTCTGCATTTAATTTGACATTTCTCAATTTCAGACTAACTCAATTTGAACCAACGGAAGATACTAAATCCAGCAAAGCGTTAAAGTTTTTCAGGTTTGTTGTGAAAATGGGCGTTCAAATCAAAATGCATATCGTGCACTTCGTGATTATTTCTGTCAATTTAATCGTCCAAATAAGCGTAAAATCTCAAATATCGTGCAAAAATTTGAGCAAGCCGGGTCTGTAGGAGTTGTGAAAACACCAGTGCATGCTCGTACTGCAGAAAATATTGCAGCTGTTCGAGTCATGCCCAATAATTACACCGCTTATGCTCGTCGTTGATGAACATTATGCATAAAGACTTGCATTTACACGCTTATAAGATGCAATTGACTCAAGAACTAAAGCCTCTTGATCATTCCAAACGTCATCAATGGTCAGAATGGTGGCAAGAATTTGCAACGTTGGATGATCAATTTTCGAAGAAAACCATTTTTAGTGATGAGGCACATTTCCACCTCAGTAGATTCGTCAATAAGCAGAGATGATAACAAACTTTTTACGGCCCGAATTTAAAGATACGGATGTGGACGATATGTGGTTTCCACAGGACCGTGCCACTTATCACGCAGCTAACGAAACAATGGCTTTTGTGCGCGACTAATTCAATCACGTGGTGGCGATGTCAATTGGCCACCAAGATCATGTGATTTGACACCGTTGGACTTCTTTATTTGTGGTTACTTGAAAGAAAAGGTGTACGTCGATAAGCCAGCAACAATTCAAGAGCTAAAGGATGAGATACTTCGGCACATTAACGGCAGAGAGCGTCAATTATATCTCAGCGTCATCGAAAATTTCAAGCATCGGATGGCGATGTGACGCCGAGGTCGCGACGGCCATTTGGCCGATATTTTGTTCCATAAAAAATTTAACCATACCAATTTATCAAAATAAAAAGAAATGACAATAATTTCCTAAATAATTTGTGTTGTATTTAAAATCAACATCGGCCCTTAAAATTTAACCACCCTTTATAATAAAATGTTGTTAAAAGAAAAACCCATTTTTGGTAGAACGAATACCACAGAAAGTTTTTATTTCGACGAAACAACTGGGAGATCCAAAGACTAATAGAAAGAGAAACACCAATGGAGAAGCTGTATCTTTGCCAAAAATACAATGGATCAGATTTCTAAAAAAACACTCCATATAACATATTTTATAAAACTTCTTTCGATGACAATTCCTTTCACCTAAAAGACTAAAGCTAAGAATATCAATATAATATATTGATTTGCTTCCATTATACACAACCATTGACAGAAGAAAAAATGTATATCCAGCACTGGCTAGCATAAGATTCAGGACCACTGGAAGAAGCTTGTTAAGTGTGGATGCAATGGGGGACCTGAGCCTTGAACAAATGCTAGCAATTACTAGAGACTGCGTGATGAGAAAGAAGGACGACAGTTACCAGTCTACAGTCTGAAATCACCTAAGTCTAGATTAAAGGCTGATTGTACCACGTGACTCTATAAATGTAAGGTTGTCGTAAATTACATTATGGATTGGTATAGGGTATTTTTAATTCGCTACATTTAATTTAGTCCACTAACTAGTTAGTTTATTTTTAAGTACATTTGCTATGTGTATCGTCATTTTCTATTGAGTTTAAAATTTAATAGGTTTTCTATATTCTAATATCTAATAATGAAATAAATAATTTTAATTAGATATTTTTACAAACTGAAATAATATACAAAAAAGAAATATAACAAATATTTGTTTAATAAAAGTATCAATGCGAATTAAAAAATTTTTTATTTCAAAAGATCAAAGTGAAATTAATTAAAATATTTTTATTAAAAACCAACGCGCACGTATTTAGAGGCAGTGAACCAAATATTTATAATATAAAAGGTAATATTATATGAATTTTATTTGAACTATTTTTGAATTAATAAATTAATTATTAAGGCTTAAGTTCTTAATTATAAAGAGATAAAGAAAAATTTTTGAAAATTTTAATTATTATTAACCGACTTCAAAAAAAGAAGGAGGTTATCAATTCGTCTGAATGTTGCTTTTTTTTATGTTTGTGCCCGCAGAACTCAGTCATTTCTGAACCGATTTTAAAAATTTTGCACTATTAGAAAGGTTATGGCTACAGATTGGTCCCATTTTAAAAGAAGTTCAAAATTTTAAAAATTAAAGGGTGTCCCCATACAACATACATGTTTTTTACGTGTATTATGAACATTATAGGTCACCAATTTAAAATTAAAAAAAATTGCGTATCACAGTAGCTCCCAACAACAAAAAGTAATTAAAAAATAAAATTAAAAATTAAAGGGTGACCCCATAGGTGACTTAATTTCACCTTTATTCTCCTATCTTTTGAACCGTTATAGACAAACACTTGAAAGTTGCACAGAATGTTCGTTACTATGTCTGTTATAATAAGTGTAAATATTTAAAATTAGAAATTAAAGGGTGTCCCATTAGTTAGTTTATTTTGATATATATATGGCCAAACTTTTGAACCTTTACAGACAGACAGTTGAAATTTACAAAGTACTTGTATTGCTAAGTCCGCTAAAATAACAAGTGTAAAATATGAATTTGGAAATTAAAGGGTGTCCCAATAGTTAATGTAAAAGTAATATATATGGCCAAACTTTTCAACTGTTATAGATAGACAGTTGAAATTTACAAAGAACCTATATTGCTTAGTCCGCTATTAAAACAAGTATAAAACTTGGATCTATAAATTAAAGGGTGTCCCCAATATTGATGTTATTTGACCATTATGTCCTCATCTTTGGAACCGTTATAGACAAACACTTGAAAAATAGACAAAATGTTCACTACTATGTCTCGAATAACAACAAGTATAAATATTTAAAATTGGAAATTATAGGGTGTCCCAATAGTTGATGTAATTTGATGTATATGGACACAAAGTTAAAATTTAAAAAGAATCTGTATTACAAAATGTTCTTTAAAAAGTATTTATATTAAAATTTGAATTTAAAGGGTGTCCCAATAGGTGACGTCATTTGATATATATGACCCTATCTTTTAAACAGTTATTGATAAACACTTAACAATTAGACAGAATGTACATTACTATATCGGTTATAATAAGTATAATTATTTAAAATTATAAATTACAGGGTGTCGCAATAGTTTATGTAATTTGATGTATATGACCAAACTTTTAAACCGTTACAGACAGAAGGTTGAAATTTACAACGAACCGGTATTGCTACGACCGCTATAACTAGTATAAAATTTGAATTCGGAAATTACAGGGTGTCGCAATAGTTACCGTCTTAAAGAAACATGCTTTTAAGTTTGTCTGTTTTGAAGTCGGTTTTTTTTGCAAGAATTATTAGTCGAACTGTTTATGTATTACATACAATGAAATTTATAATCAAGCTTAAGTTCGTTTTTATTCTCTCTAAGAAAGAATTAATTAAATTTCAAATTAGGTGATAATATTAAAGAAAAATTGGGAAAATTTAATTTTTAGACACCAGCATGAGTGGATCTTGTTTACTCAACAAAGTTTGGTTTGATACTAGATTAGTGTTAACTAAAAACGAATGTTGGAAGTAAAACAAATAAACAAAAAGTAACTTCATTGCTAACCGAAGGTTCGCTGAAGGAACAACAAAATATAGGTGGTAAATATTAAAGTAAAAATATTCAACAAGAGGGAAGGTTAAGGTAGTAGTAGACTTCGTTCTCATCAACTGACGATTGATAATTGAATACAAGTTTTTTCGTATTCCTTTATCTGGGTTTGATTGGTTAAATAGATGATGCTTACAACTAAAACACTACCCTAAGTAGATTAGATATAAGTAGTGCTGATGACGGACGTGGCTGTCTAGAAAATGTGCATTCCACTCGTGCTGGTGTCTAAAAATTAAATTTTCCCAATTTTTCTTTAATATTATCAGCTAATTTGTAATTTAATTAATTCTTTCTAAGAGAGAATAAAAACGAACTTAAGCTTGATTATAAATTTCATTGTATGTGATAAAGAAAAATTAGATACCAGCAAAGCAGAATGCATTTTCTAGACAGAAAGAGAGAATGGAATTACCTTCTATTATTATATCATGGTTAAAACTGTATTAAAACATTTTAAGAAAACAACCTATAAAATTAGTTAAACTTACATCCCTAAAACAAGTTAATGTGACTAATTTATCCGTCAATTTCACAAAACTTTCTTTTCAATTACTGTTTTTATTTTATTAAGGGCATGTGGATAATTCAGTATATAAAATTGAAAAAAGACTCTAAAATTTAGGAAATTTCGTTAAATTTAACTTCAGAAAACGTATAAAATATAATATTTTTTCAATTTATAATTTTTATTTTAAACATTTGAAATGGAGTTAAATGCATTTTAAACGCAGTAGTGTTATAGCTTTGGCCTGACAATCGCAACCAACATCTTTACTAAAGGTTATACGCCTAAAAAGAGCCAAGGTATTGAAACACTTGTACGTTGGTGGCGATCGAATTTTGGTCTTTTCTAATAAATCATTTTTATGGTTTAGTAATATGTAAACGAAAATAATAATAGAGTAAAAAACAAAAGAAAAATTAGGAAAATTAGAAGGCATTTATACTCGGAACTGGAAAGTCGGATTTTAGAATATTTTTCCTTACACGTAAAGAAAAAAATATGGTTGAGATAATCATAATCTAAGACCAATATATTATGATTGAATAATATGGTTGTGGTTAGACCATATCATTATTAAAATAATAATAATTTTGTTATGTTAGAACCATATTATTGTTTAAATTAAAAATAACATTGAAAACAAATTTTTTATGAAATATCTCAAATAAATATTGTGAGACATAAAAATAGTTTAAACCAATTGTTCACGTCTGAACAATAATGATTTTCCAACCCTGGTTCATGGTTGAGTGATGCCAAAGCTACTAGAAGTTTTTTTGACGTCTATCATCAATTGCCGCTTATCCATCATCCTTGTCTTTACATATTTTTCTATCGTAGTGGAAGTTGAACCTTTTGAATTAATTAAATTGTATTTTTTATCGTGGTGCAAGAAGTCGCGCCATTAAAGTTAATTAATTATTTGTATTTTTCGATTAACAACTTTTTGCGCCATATCGTTGGCCGAAATTGATTAGCTTTTTTACATTTCTTTGGGCCATCTCGTTGGCATTAGTTTTAAATTGAAATTGCTCAAGATCGTTTTTTAATCGAATCGAGTTCGTTGTCGTTCGCGTCATAATTAAAAAATTCTTGTAAATTTTATCGAATTTAAATTGTAAATTTTTTCGAATATACCTTTTCAAACTTGTGCAGTCAATAAACTAAAGGAAAGTTAATTTGTAACTTCGCCTTTTTTTCGATTGAAAAGATTAAACTTTTTGCGTTTTCTTGTTCTATTGCCAAGTGCTTGTGATTCCTGTTTTGGTGAAGACAGCCGTTTAGAAGCCATCGACACCACCCCACATTTTTACCAACCATGTTGCATTTTTAGGGTGGAGTAACCATATAATGGTCAAATGTATGTTTAGTAATGATTAAAAAAACTATAAGTTGTTCATCGAAACCATATATTATTACAGAGAACATAGGATGTTTTTTGCGACCATATCTTAATAATGTTTTTTTTCTGTGTATATAGTCTGCGATCTTCATTACAATATATTTAGAACTAACATAGAATCGGACTAGAAACAATTCCTTTGATAATGTGACGTAGCTTCCATGGAATCTTAGAATTGATCCACCATCATAATAATGTCTTCCTACTAGCCAAAAAGCAGAGCTGTAAATGTATCATTCTTTTTTGATTTTAATTCGTTACGAATTAGCAAATTTTGAATTAGATCTTTTTACACAAAAAAATGAATTGAAATAAATTCGAATCAATTCGAACGAATTAGAGAGAAATGAATTGCAATTCGTTTCCAATTCAAATAAATTTGTAAAATGAATTGCAATTCATTTTTTATTTCAAATAAATCTGTAAAATGAATTGCAATTCATTTCCAATTCAAATGAATTGAATTGACTTTGAATTAATTCAAATGAATTAGAACAATGTGTTGCACTTTAATGAATGAAATCAAAAATGAGTTGCAATTAATAAAATTCAAGAGCAGATCTAGGGGGAATGAAAAATGGAAATTTCTCCTACCAAAATGAAAATATTCAGTAAAAAAAAATTGAATCAAAGAAAACATGGTGTTTGGAGTTTATTTCTTCAAGAAGAACTGATTTTTATTTTAAAATACGCTAAACGACAAGACACATTTAATATTCAATAAACAATTAATAATTTTTAAAATTTTGTGACCAACCACCCAACGACAATTGTTACAACTCATTTTTGATATCATTTATTGAATTGCAATACATTGTTCCAATGCATTTGAATTAATTCAAAATCAATTCAATTCATTTGAATTTTAAATGAATTGCAATTCATTTTACAGATTCATTTGAATTGAAAAATGAATTGCAACTCATTTTACAAATTCATTTGAATTAGAAACGATTGCAATTCATTTCTGCCTAATTCGTTTAAATTGATTTAAATTTCATTCAATTCATTTTTTTGTGTGAAAAGAATTAATTCAAAATTTGATAATTCAGTGTATGAATGATTCGCGAATTAATTCAAAAATGAATGATTCATTTACAGCTCTGCCAAAAAGTAGAAGAATTTAGTAGAAAACTTATCTTGTATTAAATTTAATAAACGGAATTATTGAGTCTCATTTGCAGCTCCAGAGAATATAATTTTTAGTTCAAAATCGTCTCACATCATATTATATTCCTTTTGATCCGTTCCGAAACGGATTTATGCTGAATTTCACATTGATTTTTTATATGCTTCTAGCGATTTAGAATAATTACAAATTTACATGTTCTTAATTTATAATTATTTTCCAATGGCCCATTCTGGAGGTCATAGTTTCCTATTAAAAACATGAGACTGTCAAATCATTAAGGACTACTCTTCACTGAGAATGCTGCACAAGTACCATACAAATAGCGAGTGAAGCTAATCTCTCTTAAATTTTTAAAAAGTAGAAAATTTTTAATTGGCAAAAAAAGGGTTCGTACACCGTACTCTATTGAAAAATTAATGCATAAAAGACGACATCACCTCATATTCTGTCCCTGTTAAAGATAAAAGTATATTTCTACCCGAATAAAAAATAAAAAAATGTTCTCAAATTTATAAAATTTATCCAAGCATCATCACTTTTTATAGAGTGTAATCCATGTTGCTGTTTGACCGCTCTTTATATTTTATAATAAATTCTTTTACCACGTTTTAGTTGTCTTTATGCTGACGTTGAATCCTTTTTTATTGCCATTGGTAAAAATATCAATTAAATAGTTTGCATACGAAAAGGAAATATTGAATAATAAAGCAATTTATTATAAAAAAAAATGTCGTTAATATTTATACTATTTTATGCAAAATAATTTTATTCTATAATTACTTTTTATTAATTTCTATAATGCCGTAATATAATTTTTATATTAAAAGTCAATTTATAAAAAAAAAAAAACAGAAAAGCTGTTCGAAATTAAAGAGAAAACTTTAAATAACTTAGCACAAAGTTTATGATTGTTAAGTCAAGTGTATGGCGTATTTTTTCTTTTCCTTCTTCGTTATAATTTCTTACTTCCTTCTATTGGAAGTTGGCCATTAGACTGTGTTAAAGACACGTTTTACTTAAGTTCAGTTCAAGACATTGGCAAATGCATTTCATTTCTTTATTTAAGACAAAAGTTTTATGCTTTTGCTGCTTAAACAAAAAAAAAAAGAAAGAGCGAACGAAAATAGGAAAAATAAGGCCAATATGAAAACAAAACAAAAGCAAAACAAAAAAAAAAAGTTTTGTTTGCTGCTACAGCAATTTGCAAACAGAAAAGAAAGATTTTTTTTTTCTCTAAAAACAATTTTATACCATAAATTCTTATTTCAACAGTTAGGAAAATCTTGAAAAACTAAAAGCATTTTTGAATTATAAAGATTTTTTAATTTTTATTTTTTATACATGATTAGTTTTCTCTTTGGCCAGAGGAGGTAAGTACGCTTTGAATTTAAGTACTTCGCTAAAGTTTAAGTGGAAAATAAAACTAAAAACAAAAAGAAATAATTTTATTAAAGTTTCTGTAATTTACCTTGAAAGTGAGGTCAATTCTATGGCATCAAAAGATCTTGATAATTCATTTAAATAAATGGAAAATAAAAAATATTCGAAAAAAAACTAACTAAAATAAATTAGGTTTGGATGGAATTGTTAACAAGCATATTGTTTTAAATTTAACCAATTGACGTAATTGAAATATTTTTGAAAAAAAAAAACATGGGGTTACAAAGTGTTGCTACACAGCTTAAGTGCAAAATAATAACAGGATAAAAGCTTCTTTATTTATATGGTTATGCTTCAGATTGGTTAAAGTAAAGAAGCTACATAGCTGTAAGTTCACAACGCAACTCAAAGAGCACTCCCCCACGCAACTAAATAAACTTTTGTAATGTTTTATAAATAAGATATCTAAAATAAATTAATTAGTCAAGTGCGAGTTAGACTCACACACTTAGGGTTCCGTACTTTGTCTAGTACAACTTAAAAAATTCAAGTTGTTCATTTATTCATGTCTTATAAGTCACCCTTTAGTATTAAAATTAAAGTCAAAATTGCATCACTGTTGGAATACCCTTTAAATTTTAGCAATTTTTGTTAGTATTAAAATTAAAGTCAAAATTGCATCACTGTTGGAATACCCTTTAAATTTTAGCAATTTTTGTTAAAGCGGTCATGGTAATACACTATCTATAGAAATATTCCTATTGCGGTTCAAGAAATAAGATAATATACGTGAAAAACACGTCACTGATGGCACACCCTTTAGTTATTAGTAATTGTTACAGCGGCCGAAGTACAACATCTACTGTAAACATTTAAAGAGTATACCTATTACGGTTTAAAAAATAAGGCTATTTACGTACAAATCATGTCTCTGTCGGAACACCCTTTAATTTTGTTATTTAATATGGCGGCCATGGAAATTCTCCTTCTATGAATATATCAAGAGTCTACCTATTACTAATAAAAACATAGGCTAATATACGTGAAAAACATGTAACTGTTAGAACACCCTTTAATTTTTAGTAATTGTCATAACGGCCATCACATCTTCTATACAAACTGGAAGAGTCTACTTATTACGATTAAAAAAATATGTCGTTATATATGCAAAACACATCACTGTCGAAAAACCCTTTAAATTTTTATTGTTTTTATAGGCGTCATAGTAATACACCATTTGTGAAAATTTCAAGAGTCTATCTATTATGGTTAAAAAATTAGTCAATATGTATGTAAATCACGTCGGCACACCCTTTAATTTTTACTATTTGTTATAGTGGCCACAGTAATACTCATCCTGTAAAAACTTCAAGAGTCTACCTATTATCGTTCAAAACCTATGCCATATACACATATAAATCAAATTACTAACGGAACACCCGTTAATTTAGTATTGTATACTTGCTTATAACGCGAACATAGTTTAAATCACTTCAAATTTTAAGTGGTTGCTTTGTATAGCTCAAGAAATAAAGATATAAAGGCAAATTACACGTCACTTTCGGAACACGCTATAAGTTTTAGTATTTGTTGCTATAGTGGCCACAGCTAAACTTCTATGAAAATTTCAAGAGTCTACCTATTATGGATCAAAATTTAGGCCTTATATATGCAAATCACACCACTATCGGAACTCCCTTTAATTTTTATTTTTTTATAGTTGTTTATATAGTGAACTAAGTTTTAATTACTTTTTGTAAATTTCAAGTGTATCCCACCTACAGTTCACGAAATATGCACATATTCGTGAATAACACCCTATAAAATTTAGTATTTGGTACTATAGCGGCCACAGCTATACACCTTCTGTGAAAATTTCAAGAGTCTACCTATTACGGTTTCAGAGATAAAAGGCGCTGACAGACGGACAGACGGACAGACATTATAGCGAAAACAATAGGGTAACGTTTTTACACTTTGTGTACGGAACCCTAAAAACTATGTATTTGCCATACAAAATGAGTTAAAAGGGAAGTAGGAATGTATAGTATAGTATAGTATAGGTGCAAGGTCTTCTAAAAGGCCTGCTAAGCGAAGAGAAGGGAAGTAGGGATGTGTACTAGATCTTTTCGTAGGGAGACCCAAAGCTTTTTATTTGAAAGGAACAGAAAAATTACGGTTGTAGCGAGACAAGGTCTAAGCATGCCTTATAGAAGGCCTGCAGTGCGAAGGCCTGTTTAGTTTTACTACTGGATATATTGCCACACAAAGACTATGACTTTTAAAAATGCCTATTGATTTCAAATATAAAGAATAATTCGTACAATTTAGTTTACATTCTTCTCTTAAAAGTTGTCTTAAAAATCATTGTCAAAAGTGAAGTTACAGACACAAAAGAAAACAAAAACCGAGGAAAAAAGGTATAACTGACACATAATGACAGCCTGAAATTAACAATGCTGTCATTGTCGTCATTATCGTTATCATTAGCATTAAATGATACAAGACAAATTTGAAACAATCATTTATCAGTCGAATGTCGTTAACAAGAATAACACAGTAACAATTTATACAAAGAAAATACAAAAACACCCGGAGGCAGACAAAGCGCATGAAATAGGAAGAGCTTAAACTATTTTCCCCGTAAAAATGAGTGACAACAACATTTCTGATGTTTAAGTTATTTTTGGAAATTTTTTTATTCCGATGATAATGTGTATCTTTTCATAAACTGTTCGTTGTTTATATTATTTTCGTTTTATTGCAGCAAATTGTCTGAAAATCCCCCCTAAGAAAATTGCTTTATTTATGTTAGAAAGTTCATTAATGTTTTTGTTCTAAAATAACAACGACAGACATTCGAGTATTAAATAACTTGTTAGTGGAACCAAGTGTTATAGCAAAATTACTAATGCAAAAATCGTGACTGTTGACCACTTAATGAGTTTGCGTGGGTGTGAAATAAACAATTGACAGTCATTTTTATTTTGTTTTGATAATCGCATTTACTGTCATTATTATTATTGTTTGTGGTCATGGCCGCATGCTAGATTTATTTGTTTTAAAACAAAAACTAATGAAGTGTAAATTTGTAAATGGAATCAAAATTAATTATGTGACAAATGTAACCAAAATTTATGATTGTTAATGCAAAATGTAGATATAAAAAATAATTTTGAATTTTTTAATTAAATGTTTATGTACTGGGTGGCGCAAAAGTAATCCTCCTATCAGAAAATGCTATAAATTTTGCGATTGGCCCCTAATGTCAATTCTGTTTTGACATTTGTGTAGTAAACAACTGCGAAATACACGTTAATAAACAATGTTACGCTACACTGCTCCAGAACGCGGAATATTGGTGACTATTTATTTGACCAATAATCGGTCGGTGACTTTGGCACAACGTGAATTTCGTCGCAGATTTCCTGGCCGTCCAACGCCTACTGGTGAAACACTGCGAAGTTTAGCCGCTCGCCTCGAAGAGACTGGCACAACACGAGATGCTGCCAGGCGTGGCAGACCCCGGAGTAGCCGTTCTGCAGAGAATATTGCTGCTGTAGCCGAGGATGTCATGGAAGCACTGTCTTGTCGGTTACTGTGAATGGTGAGCGCTACAGAGAAATGATTAACGAGTTCTTTTTGCCGCAACTTGATGAATTGGGATTGGAAAACATGTGGTTCCAACAGGACGGTGCAACGGCACACACTGCACGTGCCACAACCGATATGCTGAAGGATGCATTTCCCGGGCGCCTAATCTCCCGTTTTGGCGATTTGCACTGGCCAGCAAGATCGCCTGATTTGACCGCTGCAGACTTCTTTTTGTGGGGCTTTTTGAAGTCGCGGGTTTATGTCAACAAGCCTCAGACTCTTGCAGCTCTTAAAGACAATATCCGCCAAGAATGTGAGGACCTATCGCCGGAAGTTTTGGCCAAAGTGATGGAAAATGCCATAAAAAGGGATCAAATGACAATCAACTGTGGCGGCGGCCATTTACATGACATCATATTCTCGACTTGATGTAAAAAAATTAAAAGATGAAATAAAAATAATCAACAAGAAGAATCAAAGTTTTTAATTTTTTTTTTTAAATTACAGCCAAAAAACATCGGAAGGTTATTTTTGCGCCACCCTGTATATCGTGTCATAACCGCCAAAAAAGCTTAAGTGACAATTTTTCATGAATTTAGTTTTTTTTTACAATAATCGGTAACTTATGATTATTTTCACCATCTCTAAAACTGCTATCTCTATACAAAGTACCAATCAATTCAATTTGACATCAAAAACAATTTTAGCTCAAGTGTACGTTTGTTATTTGAATACATTTTTGGTGACTGCAGCTTTTTACTAAAGCTAAAATTCTTTTAATTAATAATAAAAAAATAAGTTAATGAACTTGTATTTATATTCAAAATATCGTTAAAATTGCTTAAAATCATTTATTGTTCCCTCCCATTACTGTCGGAACCAAAGTAATAAATTATATCTTCCACAGGAATTTGGAAATATAAAAGGAGTGTATAAAATTTATACTGAACATCTTAAAAGTATAAACAAAGAATTTTGCCAATTGTCACTGAGAGTGTTTCGTAGCATTTTTAAAAATAACTTCCATTTAGGTTTTCATCTACCTAAAAAAGATAAATGTATCACATGTGAAAGTTATAAGAATAGTCAATCCGAAAAAAATGCAATATACGGAGAAATTTCAGTTACATTTAAGAGAAAAACAAAAATCTAAAGAAGTTTTTTTTGGAAGAACAGAAAAAATGTAAAGAAAATTCATCATTTTTATGTACAAGTTTCGATCTAAAAAAAGTTTTAAACACACCGCATGGGTAAGCTATAACGCTATTTTATTCACGAAAATATACATTCTACAATGAAAGTTTTTACGAAAGTGGAACCAGAGTGGGCTACTGTTTTTAATGGGGAGAAAGTTATGGAAAAAGGGGATGCAACGAAATTGTAACAATTGTCTTCCAGTATTTAACCCTTCAGTGTGCAATTTTTATTTTAACAAAACTAAAATTTTTTCGGAAAACAATGTGTTTTAAAAATTCCAAAAAAAATATTAATAATTTATTTATTTGTTTTTTTTTTATAATTATTTTTAAAGAAAACGTGGTTGATTCACATATGAATCGCGGTGCATTTATTATTAAATTTATTTTAAAAACTACTTTAAATAAAAATATTTATTTATTGAAAGAAAAAGGGAAGCATTTCATTATTTAGTATGAAATAATAAAAAACAATCTTTGCTATCTTTGTTAAAACACAAAGCAGTGTTGCACTTTTGACAAACAATGAATATGGATTTGGTGTTCTGTAGGTCTACCGCGCTTAGGTGTAAGAACTGAATGAATCTGACACAGTGTATTAGCTAATTCTAGTTGGATATCTAATAGCCATGAATTTAAAATGGTGATGTCAATGAGATGATGTACCATTTTCGAGATCTCATTTTTATACGGTTTATTCCAACAAAGCTGTCTAATAAATGAACCCCTCCCATATGTAGATTATACTGCTTTTCTTCCTTTTTCTTGCTATCGTATCGTATCGTATCGTATCGACAACATTAAAACCATTTTGTTGTCCTTCCAAAAAATATTTGAAATAGTAATCCCTTCAAAATCCGCAAGTAACTCACTGCATTGTGGCATTTTACATGAGGGGATTCAATTCCTTCGCAAAGTTCCTAAATAATGTATACCTTTTTTGCCAAATAGCTTATCAATGGTATCGATGTATAATAGTTGTCAAAGTATATTTTCTAAAATTTAATGTTTGGAACTTCTCTTGACAACCGTACAACTACATTTGAACTGGCGCCTAAAACAGGCTCACATTGCAATCGTTTAGTAGGATCATTTTCTGTTCTAGTATAAATTTCAAAGTTGTACCAATTCAAGTAACAAGTTGTAGAATTCCGAGCTTCTAAATCAACTTTTTCTGACCCATTTCTGTAAATTAGCTGCATCTAAAATAATACCCAAATTTAAACATGTATAACAACACAGCAGTACACCAATGTACGGTGATTCATATGTGAATCAACCGGCAGAAGTCATAGTTATACATATATTTCATATATTATTTACATTTACATACCACAGAATCTAAATTAAATTTCTGAAGCTTACCCTGATACTAAAAACTTATTATTTTAATTCTCAATTGCACCTTAGTTAGAAGATCCAAAAAAACTGGTGGTTAGTAAATTAAACTTGTAAAATAAAAGTAAAAATCTGCCGTTATTATTCAAATGCTACATTATAAAATCAAAAAAGATAAGAAAAAAGATAAGAAACAGCTGCGATTTTTTAATTTTGATTTACCAATTACAAGATATTAAAGCAAAAAGTGGTTGATTCATATGTGCATCACGGCGCATTGAAGGGTTAAAACTTGTCGATGAAAGGAAAACTTACTCCTCTGTGAGTCTTTATTGTGATAACTGCATTCTAATGAACTACTTCGATTTTAAAGATTGGAAAGCATTTTCCCAAAAGATGCTACCTAAATCAGTGAAGATTTCATTTAAGAATTTACGTTCAGCTTTATTTGAAAAGGATAACCCTATAATTAGTCTTAAATTTGGCTATTTTGGCAACACTGAAAGAAAAGATTACGATTAAAGTTCTATTCCAATAAAGCAAGCGAAACCCTGAAACTATCGCCAGGTGGCCTGTTCAGATATATAAGGAATTGTTATAAATTTCGTTACCCAAATGCAACGATTTAAAAACACTTTGTGATAATAGGACAATACCAGACAGATATCACCAAGAATTTTTAATTTTAAAACACAATAAATCTGTAAATGATTCACTATGGGAAACTGACGAAGAAGATAATATATATTAAGATCGTGTTATACTCGTATATATATTTATGTTTGTTTATTAGTTATTTTAGAGCTATAACTCTTAGGTTTTGATGAAGCTATCTATTGTATTGAAACAAATATTTTCTTTGACACTACATTCTTGTAAAAATGAATTCAAATCTAATTTTTAATAAAAAAATCGATTTAATTAAACCTGTATTATTTTAATTTTTTTCATTACGGAGATTATTTTATCTTAACCAACAAAAATTTCAGGAGGAGGCTTCAGAGTGACAGCAAAAAAAGCTTAAGGGACAAAAACGACCCTTATATCGCTAATATAAAAATAAAAACCTTAAATTATATTTATCAGATAAAACAATGCTAAGGTACAAAATTTGAATGTAATAACTATATTTTTAACGAAAATAATTTCAAAAAACCGTCCCCTGTAAAGTTTGGGAAAAATGATTAAAATTGCAACAGACTTTTAAATAGATAGAAAGAATTGTAAAGCAGAGTTAAGCGTAATATATATTTTGGAATAAACATAAGTCAGAAAAATTATCAATACAACATTATAATTTTAATATTAAAATAATTCTAATTTTTAACCGTAACTAAAAACTATGGTTATGGAGAGGAGAATAGAGGGAGTAGTGTTAAGTTTAAGTAAGTTTAAGGAAAAATTAAACTTTACCACACTGAAATTGGCACATGCCACATTCGATCTGTATGGATTGGAAACGAATTTTCCATATAATGCGTAGTTCCTTTTTCGGACCCAATCAAAAGGGTGTTGTACCTAAAAATGAGCAGGTATCGGGAACAAGTTTTTTGATTTCTAAAACAGTGAAACACATCCTACTTTGAGTCAGTGCTCCAGTGGTTCAATAAAGCTGGATTTCCTACTGATACGATGAGATTCTTCGTCCTCTCCTACACGCGGTCGATTAATTTTAGAATAGATTTTGGGTCATACATGAGAGTTGTATTCCACTTTAGATATGTGATATAAATAGGTGGACGATCAAATGGAGTTCATTATCTTTTACGCCATTTAGAAAAACCGAGGAACTATAAAGCTTATTTCGAAAAATGTGTTTAGTCCTTAAGACATCGCATTCGATTTGCATGTTATGAACATCAATAGCTTTGATTGCTTAGGACCTACTTCACCCATAGCTAAAAAGGAGACACGTTTTTCCAATGCATAGCTATGCGTGAGCGCAAAGCTTTGATTCTTAGTACCCGACTAGCTGTGTCCACGTCCTGAGTGTTCTGACAATATTTTGCACGATTTTACTTTGAAAATATGTGGAATACCAATTGAAAGACTCTTACTTTTATAGTGCTTCAGTTATGGCATATGTATTTATTTTATATAAAGGTTCTTATCCCTGGATAAAATTGTAAAACTTATAAAAAATTTTAAAAATATTTTAATAACAATGTAATTCCACAAAGTAAAAATACAAATGTCACGCAAAAGTGTTTAAAATATTCCAGTTTTAAACTGAAAACTTCAGTACCTTTAAACCGGAAATAGCGTTTTTTCACTGATTTTTCGCCACTCTCTCTTGGAAATCAGATACTTTTGCGGAAAAAAATAACTTATATTAGAATCAGCCTGCTATAGTAGTTCCTTACAAAATATTGTTAAAATCCATCCAGTAGTTTTTACATGATGAGAACACAAAAGAAAAGCAGACAGACAGACAGACGGAAATGAGTAACTATTTTCTTATATGTATAGATTACATTACGCGGCTTTTGTGGCTACAATTTCTCTCATTTCTTTATATCGTGCAACTTTTGTTGCTAAAACTGTATGACTTTATTCTTTTGTTTACATTTTAAACTTCCTAATTAAAACTATGAATAAGGGGACAAAACGAATTTCAAGAGATCATGTATATTCCACTCTCCCTTTTTAATTCCTCTCTCCCCTCTCGCTTTTTAAGTAAGAATTTCAGTGACAAAAGTTGCATAGTGTAATAGGGGAGCGCTACGAGCGCTCGACTATATTCGCATGACCTAAAAGATCAAAGAATGCGGCAAGATCATTCACGTTTTGTCTCTTTGTTTCAATCTCTGAGTGGCTTGGTCTATTATTATATTAATATGAATGGCAAGTGCTGCTGTTTTATGTAAAAAAGGATCATGTTGAAAAAAAAAGATTGTGTACGACAAACACAGCCTTGCGGTACCCCTAAATTAATCATCTCACATAATGCCTGACTGAAATGCACCAATGAGAGAAATGCATCATGCCTTGCTCTACCAGATATCTTGAATATATATAGAGTCACCATTTTAAAATGGTGTATAGAGTGACACCATTTTTCCATAAGGAAATATAGTAAGTCATGTATAGAGCGACTGTTGGAGTCCAAATACTTCAAACGATGAAAATTTACCACACCTTCCATTTCTTTATATAGCGCAGAACAGATTAAAATTGGGCGAATTGTTGGATTCACCCTTTGTGGGGATGGGATCGCAAATTAAAGTCGGGTTTTAATAATTGTTTAAACGAGGGTGATTTTATTAACAAGAACAATTAGAGGGGCGGGAGGGGGGGTTAAATAAAACTCAAAGTAACTGATACTTAATAATTCTAATTTTATTTTATTTATAAAGGGGTTTATTCCGTATACTTTGATACTCGAGCTTTAAAATGCAACTAACTTTGTTTTAATACTAATAAAAATAACTTTAACCCATTTATCTGTCGATGCCGATGACTCCAATTGAATAATAAAATGTTTTTTCTATTATTTGAGAAGTATTTACAATATGCAAGTAACGCAATAAGAGCATTTTTTTATTAAAAACACTTCGAGCGCCGACCCCTGTAGATTAATTAGAAACTTACTGGCCATTATTGAAATTCCAATCTGAAACCAAAGGAAAGCCTCTTTTGATAAAGTAAGCTTTACTTCAGATGACTAACTTCTCTGCTTCCAGTCCTTAATAACAGAAAATATGCTGCTCTACAGAAAGTGTGTATTTGACAACAAATGTATTTAGTAACCGCTAACACGCCTATCTTCTGTGTTTTTTGTTTGTTTTTTTTTTTTCATTTGAACCAAATAACAACAATAGACTAAATTAAGTATTTTCAAACTACTTTTCTTCTTTACTTAAACTACAATAATGCATCTACTAATCAACATCAATAATGCCTTTGTCATTGTCATCCGCATGATAAGATTGAAAAATTCGCTTAACCAAAGTTTAAGCTCATTGTGTTGTCCAAGCGTTGTAAGCCATTAGCACTATGGCAAACAATGGTAAGAGCATTAAATGAGCAAAGAGTTTGTCAAACAACAAATTAGCCGACGCAATAAATATAACACAGCATGTTGCTGCAGCAACTGCTGGCACGTCAGCTGTAATATATAGTGAAATAGGCTAACAAAAGCATCAATCGTAATGGCAGTTACTGACTGTCACATTTTTGTGTTAAGTGTAACGGAAACGGATGTAGAACCAACGCATTTTTAATTTGTTTTGTAAATGTATGTATTGAAAGTAAGTGTGTGTGTGTGTGCGAGTATGTGTCTATTCAAGTTATTGCTGTGTTCTAGTTTATGATGTATTTTTGTTGTTTAGTAGCTTCTTAGAGGGTAAAACTGAAAAGGCCTTTTAATTTGAGACCTGGATTGGTTACTTTTTTTCGTAAAAAATTCTCAAGAGAAGATCGAGCTTAAAAACCCGAGTGTACTTAATTTTACCGATTTGAATGAATTGGTAGAATCTTTTGTTTATTTAAACGGCAAATTTTAGACACTATTTACAGAATTCTACAATATTATAATTTTATATTTAACCAATGTTGCACATTCCTGAGTAATTACCCATACAAGCAAAGAAAAAAAAAGGTTTGAGGTAACCATAATCTAAGAACAAGAAGGTGCTTGGATATAATCTGGGTGCCTACAAATATGATTAACTGCGTTAGTACAGGTAAAAAGGTCAAGTAAAAATCGAGGTAAGAGGATACTTGTAGACTGTGCTTGGAAAAAGGCTAACATAAATAAGGGCTAGTTTTAACTTACCTGCTAATATAGAACTCTGTGTGGGTGGACATCTGTGCTCTATTACTGGTAATGTTTTTTAATCCTAACTTTGATAAAATTAAATTGGACCGTGAGAATCCGACAGCGATGGATAATGGAACGGCATTTATTGCCCGGAGGAAAAGAACGGGTTAATCTCTAGACGCACTACCGACGCAATTTCCTCTCAACGCAAAAACCAAAAAGTGACTTGGCTATAATCAAAGTACCTACAAATGGATAACTGCGTTATTGAAAGGATTTGGAAACTTGCAGTATCATGTGGCCAAGATGAAAATCGAAGGACATGATACTTGCAGACTTCACCTAGAAGATGTTGAGAAGATAAGGTACATTGTGTGTAAATATCAGCAAAGGCTCCCATAAGGTTTAGGGCCACGGCATACACGTACATAAAGGGGGTTAAATTTTAAGGGCCATTGTTGATTTTAAATAAAGCACAAATTATATAGGAAATTATTGTCATTTATTTTTATTTTGATAATATTGGTATGGTTCAATTATTTATGGAACAAAATATCACCCATCCGATTGAGGATCTATGCCGTTAATGTGCCGAATTATCTCATCCTTTCGCTCTTGAATGATTGCTGGCATATCGACGTACACCTTTTCTTCACAAATAAAGAAGTACAACGGTGTCAAATCACATGATCTTGGCGGCCAATTGACATCGCTACCACGTAAGATAACACGGCCATTGATTTTGTCGCGCAAAAGAGTAATTGTTTCGTTAGCTGTGTGGCAAGAGGCACCGTCCTGTTAAAACCATATATCGTCCACATCAATATGTTCCAATTCAGGCCATAAAAAGTTCGTTATCATCTCACAATAGCGAACACCATTTACAGTAACTGCCCGATGATGCGGCCAGCCCATAAACCGCACCAAACAGTCACTCTTTGTGGGTGCATTGGTTTTTCGAAAATCACTCTTGGATTATCATTCGCCCGAATGCGGCAATTCTGCTTATTGATGAATCCACTGAGGTAAAAATGTGCCTCATCACTGAAGAAAATCATCTTTCTTCGAAAATTGATCATCCGCTGTTGCCATTTCTTGCCACCATTCTGACCATTGCTCGATTGTGTATTTTTCCATGGTTCAAATTGAGATAGTCTAAAATTGAGAAGTGTGAAATTAAATGCAGAAAAAAGCTTGACGTTTACATTTGGTTCACAATCAGCATCCACCCTTAAATTTCCGATATATGGATGTTATAGAAGTCCAAGCCTTAAGAAATTATAAAAGATGAGAAAGAAGGTAGACATTTACCAATAGCTACAGTAGAGAGAGAGGTACTTGTAGATTACTAATCTGGTGCCTGAAATCATTGAGGACCGAATGGGATCAGAAAGGATTCTGCATTAAAATAGAAAATAACAAAAGGCTTAATTAGACACTTGTCAGGTTTAGAGAATGGCTCAGAATTTTTAACCGCTGGATTGATATTTAAGAAAAATTTAAATAATTTTTTTCATACCTTTAACGAAAGCTACCATTTAATTATCCTGCTTTGCAAAAAATTTTACGTAGCGATAGCGTTGATTAAATGCTGTTTAACATTCCTTTAAACGAGTATAATTGCTTTTACTATAAGGCAGACTTGGGGGATGTCAATTACAGTTTGCAATTAATTATACTTGCAATTACACAATTATATGTAATTGGAATTTTTCAATTACAATTTCATTTTTTACACAAAACTAATACAGTTTCTTTGATCCATTTTTTGAAGTAGTAAAAAATCGAAGAGCACACCAAAACACGACTAACCTTTTTATCTGTCAAAAACAAACTGACAATCCAAAATGTCTGATATTGTCAACATAAATAACAGACATGTGTACCAATATTAAAAAAAAAAAATGCGAAAATCGAACATACGTACCTCACGAAAATTAAATATAATGGTTATATTTTAATCATACTGTATATGTATGTGTATGAGTGTGAAAAGGCACTTGGAGTCTTTGTGACTGCTAAAGAGAGAATTAAATAGGCCTTCTAGGAGGCCACCATAATATTTGTTTTGAACGGTGGATTATTTCAATTCAATTGTGAATTTATTTAGAAACGTTAAACATTAATGTTTAGTTATATGTGTGTCTGTGTGTGTCAGTGTGTGTGTGCACGTGGATGTGATGGCTAAAGCAATTTTCTCCTTTTTTTTGTTTTTCTCTCAGTTTGTGCTCGTAACAAAATAAAAGCATTCTGTATGTCATTGTTTATTTCATTCTTTGTTACATTTGTTTAACGGCGAGTAAGTTTTTGTTTCGCTTTTTTAACGACGATTTCGTGCTGGTAGCTTTTCTATTGTGTTTGGCATTTAAAAAAAAAAAAAAAAACATTTCATTGTTGTTTGTTTATTTGCCCACACAAAGTTTCACTTTGTTAATACATATATTTCCATATCCATACATACAAATGCACCCATACACATATGGACGAATATGTGTGCATGAAAGATACATAATTCTGTAGGTTCGTTCGTTTGTCAAAAGTAGCAAACCAAAGTATTTGTTAACCTACTGTTTTGTTTTAGTTCTTTGTATTTGTAATTACGGCTTAGTTGTTTTAACCATTTAATGATTTATGTACCGCTTAGTGTTGACGACAATTTCAGTTAATGATTAATTAGGTTCTAAACGGAACTAGAGCTTTGTTAGGTGTGTAATGCTAAAAACCACAAAGACAACTACATTCGTTATACAAAATAATCCTAACGACAATTTGGTATTTCATCAGATGTTTGTTCATATATGAACTTATGACCTTATTAGCTAAAATGTAATAAAGACTTAAACACCTTTAGTAGGAAATAAAAAAAAACATTAAGTGAAACCACATTTTTAAACCATTAAAATAACTTTTAAAAATCTTTGCTAAACATTTTATTATAATTTTGCCGCAAAGCTAAATTTGTGACAGCCAAGTTTTAACAAGGACTTGCACAGTATCATGAACATCTTCTGAAAACCTTATTTTTGTAGTATTGAGTGTACTGAATTATTATTAGAAAAAATTTTTTTTAAAATTGAGCTTTAAGGTATGAATACTATTTAAAAAAGAAGGTTTTTATTTTTCAAAAAAAAAAAAAAAAATTCAAATATAAAAAAAGCATTAACAGGTCTTTAGAAATGAAAGCGCTTTCACATATGTGAATTATAATAGACAGCTAACGATGGACAGTGGAGGATTTGTCCAAAAAAGAAAGCTGTAGGTTTTTAATGGTTAGCCCGGTTGCACTGTTGTCTGTCATCAGACAGAATCATACAACGATGTATCAGGAAGCCTCGCAAGAAGTAAAGAGGATAGACTCTGAAGGAACTCCGATTTTGATTAGCCTATCAAGAAATACTGAAGAGTTCTACCTCACCAGCGGTAGACATGAACAAAGTTGGACAGATGTAATAACGGTGCCATAAATAATTGCTGTAATGACAGGACATGGAAACTTAAATTATCACCTGGCCAGAATAAAGGTCGTAGAGAACGTTACATGCTGACTAATGGGGAAAGGGGCTAAGATTATTCAATATGATGTGTGTAAATGTCAGCACTGGCTAGCATTAGGCATAGAACCACTTTCATACAAATATTAAATATGGACTTTAGCCTTAGCAAATTGTTGGAAATTACGCCAGTATAAGGCTAACGTTAAACAAGGCTTCGAGACTTAATAAAAGTAATCATAAATTAGTAATCAGGTACCAGAAAAATTGAGAAATGAAGGAGATCGAAAACGAACCCATAAAGTTAATGGTATCCATAATGATATTAAATTATTAGACTCTTTCAAAAAACCTACTTTAAAAAAGATAGATGAGATGAATTAAAAATTAATATTTAAAAAATAAAGGATAGAAATTTTATGTCAAAGTCAAGTCATAAAACAATTTTTTTTAATTTCAAGTTATTATTAACAGCTTTTGTAAGCATAACCTTGCAAATACGAAAGAAGAATCAAAATACTCCTTTTTTAGAGTGGGTTAAAAACATGCAGTTTGTATAGGAACATTTACTTTTAGAATATAATGTTCAATGTCAAATTAAGATGCTATAAAAGGAAAATACTTTTATTTATATTTTACCCAGTTGAACAAACCATAATCTATATACACATAATAAATAATTCTTGCAAAAAAAACTTCAAAACAGATAGAAGGGCACCAATTCTAAACTAAAAATGTAAGAAGTAATCTGTAAGAATTAGATTTAATTCAAATAAAAGATGCGCCAAAATTAGAGTGAAAAAAATAAAGACTATTTGAATGTCAAGCCTCTCCCTGTTCAAAAGTTAAGCTATTTTCACCAGCATCCGTCTTTTATGGGGACACCATTTAAGACTCTGTCTATAACGGTTTCAAAGGACAGGGGGACACAGATCAAATAACATAACCTATTCGGACATCCTTTAATTTACAATGTTAAATTAAAGACCTGTTGTTATAGAGGACTTGGCCACAAAGATTCATTGTAAATTTCAACTATCTGTCTATAACGGTTAAAATGTTTAACCATATATATTAAACTACATGAACTATTGGGACACCCTTTACATTATAATTCCAAATATTTATACTTGTTATCATACCAGAGAAAGTAGTGGACATTCTGCCTAATTTTCAAGTGTTTGTGTTTAACGGTTCAAAAGATAGGGCCATATAGATCATATTACGTAAGTTATGGGGACACCCTTTAATTTCTAAATTCAAATTGTATACTTGCTATAGTGGACTTTGCAATACAGGTTCCTTGTTTTAGTTACAAATTCAAATTTTATACTTTTTGTTATAGCTACAGGCTCTTTGTAAATTTCAGCGGTCTGTGTACAACTGTTCAAAAGTGTGGCCATATACATCAAATTAAATGAACTATTGGAGCACCCTTTAATTTAAAATTTTGAATATTTATACATTTTATTACAACGGTCATAGCAATCGATATTCTGTCAAATTTTTAAGGTTTTGTCTATAACGATAGACCCATAGACGATGTCACCTATGGGACACCCTTTAAATTTTAAATTTATTTTTTTATTAATTTCTGCTGTTGGGAGCTATAGCGACACGCAATTTTTTAAAATTTGAATTTGGTGCCCTTTACGGTTCTTAATACACGTAAAAAACATGTATGTTGTATGAAGACACCCTTTAATTTTTAATATAATGAACTGTTTTTAAAATGGGACCAACCTGAAAGCATAACCTTTCAAATAAAGAAAATTTTAATATCGGTTTAGAAATGGCTGAGTTCTGCGGTTACATACATAAAAAAGCAACATTCAGACGAATAGACTACTTCCTTCTTTTTTGAAGTCGCTTAAAAATAAACTCATTTCCTGTCTGCCTGTCTATCCTTCTTTTTGTGTTCGCATCACGTAAAAATCTGCTGGATGAATTTTAACAAAATTTTGTGAGGAGGTACCTTGGTATCCTGATTCTAATTTAGGATACTTTTTTCTGCAAAAATTTCTTATTTCCAAAAGAAAGTGGGGAAGATGATGTGAAAGTACGCCATTTTACCGATTTAAGTGTACTGCACACTTAAAGGGCATCTTTTATTTCTGAATGCAGTATATTTTAAGCTATTTTGCGCAACAGAGGGCGCTGTTTTTTTTTTTCAAAAAATGAGTAAATCATCTGCTGTCTGTCTTTTACAGAGTTTTATAATAATTTTTACAATATTAGAATTTCATATAAATATTACAGTTTTATCCAGAGATGGGAACCTTTATATAAAGTAAATACGTAAGAGTCTTTAAATTTGGCAAGCAAAATCGAACAAAATATTATCAGGATGCACACAAAGTGTGCGGGCACAGCAAGTTTTTTTTTTTTATATGGTCTTATTTCTTAACCGCGTATTCCGGTTTTATTTTCTTAGACCTTTGAAAGTTCCAGACTCTAAGCCCGCTATAACAAATATATAAATTTTAATTAAAACTAAAGAGTCTTCAAATTTAGAAAAATTTTCGTAATCTTTATATGTAGGCACTTAAGATTAAACAGAGTAAATTAAAGCTAAGATATGTTCCCATAGAAAGACGATTTTAAGGAATTGGGATTTTCTAAACCGTTATAGAGAAACTCTTAAAATAATATGGATATTTGTATATGCATATCTGATATAACAAGTAAACAATTATTTAATTACACAGTGCAACAGCAAAAATATGCTCGAGTAACTACTATATACATTTGATGTATCATGGCTACCTTAGTACAAAAATGGTAAAATTTTTAAATTCTATGGATAGATTTTTTTTTTAAATTTTTTTTTTTTAAAATTGCAATTTTTTGAGACGTTTCTTCAAATAATTAATGATAACTCAAAAACTACTAGTCCGATATTATTAAAATAAATTCAGAAAAATTAAGATTTGCATAGCCTTTAATTCGTCTATATATCGCGTTTCAATCGTATCAATAGTATCGGAGTTATAATAAAAAACTTAAGAAAAAAATATATTTTTTACGTAAAAATGGCAAAAATTTTCGTTTTAAAAAAAATCATAAAAAATCGATAACGGCAAAAAACTTCCAGATTCATTTTTTTATCGCATAGCGACATATAATAGCAACAAAATGAGATATCGACCATAAAAATCGATTGATTTTTTTTCGAATTTATTCACATTTTAGTGAATTCGCTCATTTTCACAAAATTTTAGTTTTTTGCTTGATATACGCATTATAGCGGGTTTTCAAATGTGTGAAAAACATAAATTTTCCAATTTCAAGGGGTGCATGTCGGATTAATGTTAGATTTGATGAGAAACTTCCACCCCACAAAATTTTAGTCGAATTCGACAACGTTAACACGTAGCGCATAGGCCCCAAATCTGAAAAAAAGCGTTTAAATCGAAAATAATTGACAAATTTTCAGTTTTTGCAAAATTAACGCTATTTATTTCCCCTTTTGCAAAAAAGTGGATCCTGGTCCTTAGGGCAAACACAATGAGATTTACAATAAGCTACATGTCTTTAAGTTTTCGAGTTATTACAATTTTCACTGGCCATTATAACTATGTCCTTGAGAACTTGCCGAAGACAATTTACAAAAACATTTTACTTTTAAAATTTTTTATTTTTTTCTTTTTTAACAATAAAATATAAAATTTCGCTAAAATTGACTGATATCTTCCTATTACACAACGCCCTTGTTTTTTATGTTTATGGGACAGCAGAGCTAAGTCAGAACACTGGAAGAGAAAACAATGGCCTTATAGGGAAACACTGGACCCAGGTATGAGGAATGTTATAAATGTACCTCTGGTGCCCCGAGATCGCATCATATTACCCCCTCTTCACATTAAACTTGGTCTGATGAAACAATTTGTTAAAGCACTTAACAAAGATGGTGAATGTTTCCAGTATATTTCAAGGAAGTTTAAAAGTTTGAGTATGGAAAAGCTGAGAGCAGGAATATTCGCAAATTGGTCAAAGATACCGATTTTCTCAGTTCAATGTAAGAAATTGAGAAAAATGCATGGGATTCGTTTGTATGGGTTATTCAACATTTCTTAGGAAATAACAAGGATGATGATTATGTTGCGCACGTTGAAGAGATGTTAACTCACTTCCAGAATCTTGGATGCAACATGAGCATCAAGTTACATTACCTTCACAGTCACTTAGATCGTTTTCCTGAAAATCTAGGAGACTTAGGTGAGGAACAGGGCGAACGATTTCACCAAGATATTCGGACAATGGAGGAAAGATACCAGGGTCGCTGGGATGCACACATGATGGCAGATTTTTGCTGGAGTATTCAGAGCAACACTTCGTTATTCAATAATAGAAAATGTCATAAAAGAAAATTCCTAAGTTTGTAGTTTATAATATTTATTTATTTATTTCCTTATTTTATATGTTGTAATAAATTTAAATAATAAAATATAAAATAAAAGAAAATACATGAATAAAACAATGAAATGCATTTTCGATCTATTCCATCGATTTGACTTAGTTACATTTTTTTGTCAATTGCCTTCGGCAAGTAACTTGAAAACTGTTTAACCGATTTAAAAGATATGTAGCTTATTGTAAATCTCATTGTATTTGCCCTAAGGACCAGGATCCACTTTTTTGCAAAAGGGGAAATAAATAGCGTTAATTTTGCAAAAACTGAAAATTTGTCAATTATTTTCGATTTAAACGCTTTTTTTCAGATTTGGGGCCTATGCGCTACGTGTTAACGTTGTCGAATTCGACTAAAATTTTGTGGGTGGAAGTTTCTCATCAAATCTAACATTAATCCGACATGCACCCCTTGAAATTGGAAAATTTATGTTTTTCACACATTTGAAAACCCGCTATAATGCGTATATCAAGCAAAAAACTAAAATTTTGTGAAAATGAGCGAATTCACTAAAATGTGAATAAATTCGAAAAAAATCAATCGATTTTTATGGTCGATATCTCATTTTGTTGCTATTAAATGTCGCTATGCGATAAAAAAATGAATCTGGAAGTTTTTTGCCGTTTTCGATTTTTTATGATTTTTTTAAAACGAAAATTTTTGCCATTTTTACGTAAAAAATATATTTTTTTCTTAAGTTTTTTATTATAACTCCGATACTGTTGATCCGATTGAAACGCGATATATAGACGAATTAAAGGCTATGCAAATCTTAATTTTTCTGAATTTATTTTAATAATATCGGACTAGTAGTTTTTGAGTTATCATTAATTATTTGAAGAAACGTCTCAAAAAAATTGCAATTTAAAAAAAAAATTTTTAAAAAAAAAATCTATCCATAGAACTTAAAAATTTTACCATTTTTGTACAAAGGTAGTCATGATACATCAAAATTATATAGTGGTTTTAAGAGCACATGAAATTTTTTTTATTTTGTTGTGCTGTGTTATATATAAAACACATCTCTAGCGATCACGGAAATTTCGTTAGCATCACTGTCTTTTTTATATTGCTTAAAGCCATTAGTACCATGTTCTTAAAATTGTTTTTGACTCTCCTGAACATTTGTGAATTTTGAGTTGTGATTTTTTATGATTTTGTGTACAAATGTACATATGAATGTGCCTGTACAAATTCATAATGTTCATACAATCCTTTCTTATATATATTTTTTATGTACATACATATCGCACTTGATCAACAAGGGAGTATTAAGTAGAGGTAAAAAAATTGTTTGTGATTACATTTTTTAAGATAATTTAAAAATCCTACCATATTGTAGTAAGCAAATTCCATTTGAAAATATATGTATATACACCGTTTTTCTTTTAATATTTTTGCAATTATTGCCAAATCAAAATAATATCTTATTGTTAATATAAATGTACTCAAGACACTATAACGAAAATGGTCTCATATGTGCGTTTCGATTTGAGAGAGTAATCAGAATACGTTGAAATTTGTACAGTAAATAGATATTGATATTGTTAGTTGATTTATTGAAAAAAAAAGAAAATTTAAAAATTTTTAGCTACTACCCTCTTGTTGATCACGTGCGATATGTATATATGTATATATTTTGGGGAAATAAATTTATGTTTTTTGACAGTGTGTTTAATCAAATATTTTTCTGATTCAAATATTTGCTCAAGTGTGACCAAATATATATTTGCCGCTATTTGCCGGCTGTTTGAACAAACAATAATGAGCAAATAAATGTGCTTAGTGTGACCACAAGATAAATATTTTATTGCTTTAAAATAAAATTTGATCAAACACCGGCAAACATTTTTGAGGCAAAAATTTGCCTAATGTGACCGTATCTTAAGTAAAACTACTTACTTACTTAGTTAGGTGGCTATTACAGAACATTTGTTCCTGTAGCCGAAGGTAAAATAGATTTCCAAGCGCCTTCTGCGATCTTCTGCGCTTCTTCTCCAGTTTCTGACACCAAGTTTCGAGATGTCTTCCTCAACTTGATCTTTCCATCGAAGTTTCGGTCTTCCCCTTCTGCGTGAACCGTCACCAGGTTCATATTCAAATGACTTTCTAGCTGGAGCATCTTCATCCATTCTCACAACATGACCTAGCCAACGCAATCGTTGTAACTTCATACGTTTGACTATGTCAATGTCAGCATACAGCTCATACTGCTCATGGTTTATACGACACCGATATTCTCCGCCAACGCAGATTGATCCATAGATTTTACTAAGAATTTTTCCCATGCTTCGCAACCATATAATAGCACGGGTAGTATCAGTGTCCTGTAGAAAGTGATTTTTGTCTGTCGAGGGGTGGCCTTCTTTTTAAACTGCTTACCTAGTCCAAAGTAGCATCTATTGGCCAGTATTATTCTTCTCTTTATCTTAAAACTGATGTTGTTTGTTTTGTTGATGGCGGTACCGAGGTAGATAAAATCGCTGACTACCTCAAAGTTGTAGTTTTCAACTTCCACTGTCTGCCCGAGTCTACTGGACGTCTTGTGCGTTGATACCATCTTCTTGGTTTTATCGCCGTTTACTGCCAGACCCACTTTGGCAGATTATTTTTCGATTTTTTCAAAGGTGGCTCGCAATGTTCGACCCATGATGTCTATATCGTCAGCGTAAACGAGTAACATGTGTTGTTTAGTGTATAGCGTGCCAGTTCTATTCAAATTCGCATCCCGTATAACCTTTTCTAGCAGGATATTAAAAAGGTCACACGATAGACTATCGCCTTGTCTGAAACTTCGTTTGGTACTAAATGGCGCGGAGAGGTTTTTTCCTATTTTAACTGAAGATCGCGTATCAGCTAAGGTAACAGTAAAACTACTGTCAAGCTTTAATTTGAAAAGGCACGTTGCACAGTGAGACAACGCCGGCATTAAATACAAGGAGTCATTGTAGAGCTCTGAAATTTTGCGCAGGTTATTTTTGAGACAATTTTAATTTTCAAAAGAAAATTAAGAAAATTCGCCCCCTTTTACGCCCACCTTCCGTGCAATCGAAATTTGTAAAATGCCGTATTGTCCGTAATACTTTAGGTATAACTTTCAATTTTGGTATACTTGAATGTTATATTGTTACAAACATTATCGGAAAAAAATTTTGAACTTTGGCCCACTTTTACCCCCAGCACCCATACAACCACAACATAAAAAGTGCCATATTTTCTAAAATATTCTAGGTTTTGATATTACTGTAATTTATATCATTTAAAATGTTTCATGCAAAAATAACATTAACAAGCCCACTATTACGACCACCTCCAATTGAAATGCAATAAAAAAGAACAATTTTTTTTTCATTCTGCTAGTAATTTTTTAACATCATCATGGTATTCTAATTTTTTCAATTTCATTCTCATTCTAAATGAATTAATATAAGGATCTGATGATATTTGCAAATAGTGCATTACATCTTCATTCGTAGAAATACGTGAATATTTACTACAGTTTCTATACTCCTTCATTGCTTCTTGCGCTTCCTCGGATAACAATGTAATATTATTTTACAGTTTGTTTTTAGAAAGTTTGTGAGCACAAAATAAAATATCAAATATGTCTCTTATCAAAAGAGATCATTACAAGAACACTCATTATTACTTAACTCAATAAATAATGCAACAACTAAATTCAATATATAACAATTAAACTAACCACATTAGAAAGTGAGCATAACACAACTTAGAACAACAGCTTGCACTATCAATTTAAATTAAAAATTATGCAACTATCTAACCCAAAGTCAATGACCTTCAAAAAAATTATCAATCAAATGAATAATGTAAATAAAATAATAATAAACAATAAGTGAATAGTTCTAAACAATTAAAAAAATAAAAGTAAAAAGTTGTAAACATGCTATTGCATGCTAACATACGCATAGCGACAGAATGTGCGCGATGAGTATTTTTTGTAGTTTTTTGTATGTTTAAAGTACTTTTGCTATATGACCTTTACTTCAAATGAAATCTGAGACTTCAATCTTTCATTTGATATAAGTCTGCACGCATCTAGGGCGAGGGGCTGCTCTATATTTCCTAGTCCATTGAAAATGAAAATGTTCAATTTTTACACCACAATTCTTTTGTTAAGAATTTTTTTTTTTGTTTGAAAATTTTTAATTATTATTAGTCGAAATGTTTATGTATTACATACAATGAAATTTATAATCAAGCTTAAGTTCGTTTTTGTTCTCTCTAAGAAAGAATTAATTAAATTACAAATTAGGTGATAATATTAAAGAAAAATTGGGAAAATTAAATTTTTAGACACCAGCAGTAGCGGAATGCACATTTTCTAGACAGCCACGTCCGTCATCAGCACTCTTGTATCTAATCTACTTAGGGAAGTGTGTAGTTGTAAGCATCATCTCTTTCACCAACCAAACCCAGATAAAATAATACGAGAAAACTTGTATTCAATTATCAATCGTCAGTTGGTGAGAACAAAGTCTACCACTACCTTAAGCTTCCCTCTTGTTGAATATTTTTACTTTTAATATTTACCAACTTATATTTTGTTGTTCCTTCAGCCAACCCTCGGTTAGCAATGAAAGTTACTTTTTGTTTATTTGTTTTACTTCCAACATTCGTTTTTCGGTTTTTTTTTTACTTATGAGAAAACTTGTATTCAATTATCAATCGTCAGTTGGTGAGAACGAAGTCTACCACTACCTTAAGCTTCCCTCTTGTTGAATATTTTTACTTTTAATATTTACCACCTTATATTTTGTTGTTCCTTCAGCCAACCTTCGGTTAGCAATGAAAGTTACTTTTTGTTTATTTGTTTTACTTCCAACATTCGTTTTTCGATTTTTTTTTACTTATTTTTTCATCTACTCATTCTACAACAACTAGATTAATTTAAAAAATATTTTAAAGTTATATTTATTATGTATTTTTTTTATTAATAAGCTTTCGAATTAACATAATAAGCTTTTGATTTAACATAATTCAAGCGCGTTGGCATACCTCAACTTTGACTTGTTCTAGACCAAAAAGTAATGAAGTTATTAGGCTGAAATTTAAGGAAATTGTTACTCATATATCTGTCAATATACTGTGAAAATTTCATCCAAAGTGGACGACACGCCAAAAACCATTTTTTGTCGCGGTTACTATAGGCTGTCTCACTGTGCGTTGTTTAAAGAATAGTCTATGATAAATTAAGAAAATGTCACTGAATTTGTATAGGTTATAGGTATAGGTATTCTCAGAGCAGAAAAGAATTCCTACACTTTTCGTATTGCAATTCGCCTGGTTCACGATAATAATTTATCACTTTGTATGTGAGATGCCACGCCCACTGTTTTTTTCCAGAATGTGGACATTAATAAGAGATTTACTTGTACAACTACTCTAACTATATACTTTTCTAATTTTTCACTTTGTACAGTAGGTACCACGACTGTTATTTCAATCCAGCCTGTATGTTAAGAAAAGAAGTACGTGTATAAATTGTCAAGAAGATCTGTTACAGCCCGTTAGGTACTCGATAATAATACTTCACTTTGTGCGATAGGTACCAGGCTTAGGCAGCTTTAACTTTCCTTCAAATAAACATACAAACAAACATATAAACAGACAAGGCACAAATTTGCTGCTTCATATATAGGTAGAATGTTACTTTTAATAGATTATTACTTGCAGTATTACTTTAGCACTTACACACTTAAAAGCTCTCCCTTTAAGTTTCACAAATTTTAAAGTTTACTATTAAATGTCCGAATTAAATTCCAAGTAAAAAACCTTCTTTCGTTTGAGTACGTCAACACAACACATCCTTCCTTAAAAATGGTAAAAATAAAGGAAGAGCACTAAAAACCCAAAAGAAATATTGCTGCAACTTTCGGTCTTGTTTTACTACTCATCCTTTTAACAATACACTTGCATTTTTTTTTAACAAAAAACGATGATTTACAAATTTTCAACATACATATATAAACAAGTTTATTTCCCAAATGACTTTCAATGAATTGATACGTTCTCTCGCATACTAAACGGCGCATTGATGAAGAACAAAAAAAAAATACATAATTTAAAAAAAACCTTTAAAGTTTGGTGACTTGTTGGAATTGTTTTATTGGTAGCAGTAGCAGTATCGCTGTGCAATATTATCGTTAAAGTAAAATTGCAGTTATTGCTGACACGAGGGTATTAAATTTAAAACAATCATCGGAATCCACCCAACCTTCTGGAAGTAAAAGCGCATTAAATAATTCAAATATGAAGAAAGAGCACGAGTTAACCCCCTTTTTAAAAGGGTATTATTTTGTTTTATTATAGTTCTTGTAGTTAAGTAAATGGTCATCGAAAGACACTTTCTCGAAAGCTTGATCTCTGCTAAACTGGACGCAATAAGAGAAAAGAAGTTGTGTTCGTACAGCAGGATATTAAATAATTCACATTGGAAACTTTATTTTTAAATTTAATAGTCTCGTATTTATTATTTGGTATATTTGTTTGGAAATATTAAACCATTACGAGGTTAGTGCTAGGATATATACGTATAAGTTTGTCATTCCGTGTATAATTTCTACAATATTAATTTCCGCCCATAAAGTATATATATTCTGAACCTTTATACATAGAGAAGTTGATTAAGCGATGTCCTTCTGTCTGACTGTTCGTCCGTCCGTCCGTCCGTCCGTCCTTCCGTCTGTCTGTCTGCGTTCAGGTTGAAATTAAATTTCCAAGGCACCAGAGCATAGTTTCAAAAATTCCGCAACAAATAGAATTCAGCAACATCAGACCATTCCATACGAGGCTGTGGCAAAAAAGCCACGTCCACCATCTATTTTTTCACGTTGTTTTTTTTATGGTTGTAATAATTCTCTTAAATATAAGATTTCAATAAATTAAATAATTATTGTAGTTTTTGGCATTTTGATATTTGAATTCTATTTTTTATTATTAAGCACAAGGTCTTTTTTATAAAAATGTTTTATTAATTTTTATTCTTAATATTTCGCTACACCATTTTTTTTTGTTTTTTTTAAGTTTCATTATTTTTATTTCCTGAAGATGCTACCCAATCAATGGTGTAGCGAAATATTGAGAATAAAAATTAATAAAACATTTTCATAAAAAAGATCTTGTGCTTAATAATAAAAAAATAGAATTCAAATTTCAATAAATTTTTACAAAAAAATTTCGATAAAATTTTTATCAGAAATTTTCGGTAACATTTTTACAAAAAAATTTCGATAATATTTTTATAAAAAAATTTTCTATAAAATTTTCTTAAAATAATTTAAAAAATATTTTTACAAAATAATTTCGATAAAACTAAATTTAAAATTTTTACAAAAAATTTTCGTAAAAATTTTTACAAAAAATTTTCGTAAAAATTTTTACAAAAAATTTTCCATAAAATTTTTATAAAAAATTGTTTAAAATTTTTACACAAAACTTTCAATAATTTTCTATAAAATTTTCTAAAAAATTTTAGTTTTTAAAATTTTCTATTAAATGTTTGCGAAACATTTTCTAAAAATTTCTAAAAAAATTTTCATTAAAATTTTATCATAAAATTTTATCAACAAAAATTCTATAAAATTTTATCAAAAAATTTTCTATACAATTTTATCATTTATTTTTTCGCGATGATGTCTCTGGGTGGGTGTGTATGCCACTATTTTTGTGGAGTTTGTACAGGTCATACCGTTTGACATATCAAAATGAAATTTAATATGTGCGTTTGGTATATAGAGGTGAAGAGCTGTATAGTTTTTGGGTATAATTGGGATGGGGCAGGGGATAGTTTTCTTACACCAAATTTTGTGAACGCTTTAAAGGTCATACCGTATGACATATTAAAATGAAATTCATTAAGTGCCTTTGGTCTATGGATATGAATAGCTTTATAAATTTTGGGCCTAATCGGGAAGGGGCAAGGGGTAGTTCACTTAAGACCCTAAACCGAAAATAATTAATCTTTCGATTCGCATATACTTTGAACTTATTACTTTATGTAATATATCCATAAAAATACACTTATTTCTGTTTTTACACTGTACATTGGTTCCAGAAAAATCCGTGTAAAAAAAACATTGATGATATACTAAAATAGGTGATTGGTTCCTTATCGCTAAAACCTATTAAAACTAGTGAAAAGCGAGAATTTTTTTAAGAACAAGAAATCATGTTTATTTTTACACGTATACATATGCATGTACATATAATGTGTATTTGCACCGTGTTTTTTTGCATCTTTAGTGTATGATGAAGACTTAACAGATAGTTTCGTTCCAGAAATCAACGATTGCCTAATTGAATTTAAAATTTTTTATAGTTCTTACTGTAGCTTCGTTTAAACCGAACATTTTGCAAAGAAATGTTGAGCCTTCTACATTTCGAAGGCGATCTAAAATTTCAATTTTGTTTTCTAAACAAATGGCTTTACGTTATAGTTTTTATTTGTAGTTTTCGTCATCTTCTTGTAGAGATGCATTGATAGTTCACAAAATATTGACACATTTCAATTGCTCTAACAAGTAAAAATGCTTGTATACACAGAAATGGAATTCCTCTAAATTTTTGATATAAAAATATTTCGCAAAACTTAATTTTTACAAATAAAATCTAAGCCCAAGTGATTTCGAATCGTGCAAAATAGAATAAAATCGTATAAAAAAAATAGTTTTTAATTTTTAAACCGTGTTAAATCAAAACCGTGTAAAAAAAGACCGTGTAAAAACAGAATTGGGTTTATCTATTTTCATTGGGTATGGTAAAGTTGAATGTAGGCCACTCCAGATTTTTAGTATAAAGATAATTTATATATAGCAACAAAATTCTGCCAAATCGGCTATAAAATTGGCATAACGAATTATATATTTGAAAATAGAAATAATTAAAACTTTTTAAATATATTTTTAATAATTTATGATTACAAGCATTTGACTTCATTCATCCACATTTAATGGTTTAATTTGAAATGCAAACAGAATCAGCAATAACTATCTAAATTAATTTCAGCAACATTTAACTTAAAAATGGTCAATTAAATTAAGAGCTTAAAAGAATCGTTTAAATTTTTATTAATAAAGTTTTCTTCGTATGTTGGACTGGACCAAATAAACTAAAATTACAACAAGTTTTAATTTAATTAATTTTATTTCATATTACTTTTTTTTATTACTACATTACGTTATTAAAGGATATGAGGAAATAAACTAAATGGAATTGTATAAAATTTTTAAACGAATCAAATATGCATCCGAATTAGAAAAAAAACTTTTTTTATTAAACAATGTACTTATGTTGGAAATTTTATAGTAAGTTTTTGAAATGGAAATGGTACAGATTTTTATTTAATAATTAAAATTGAAGAAAAATCTCCAGCTTTTGTACATTAAGTACATTTAGTTATAATAAAATAATTGTTAAACACTTGGGATTTATTTTGTATGTCCATCTATTGCTTATGAAGTAATCACTTATTATTAAGTATTTCTCACGTTCGTCGTTGATGAACAATATGCATAAAGACATTTACATGCTTACAAGGTGAAATTGACTCAAGAACTAAAGCCTCTTGATCATTCCAAACGTCGTCAACTGTTAGAATGGTGGCAAGAATTGGCAACGTTGAATGATCAATTTTCGAAGAAAATCATCTTCAGTGATGAGGCACATTTTCACCTCAGTGGATTCGACAATAAGAAGAATTCCCGAATTTGGGCGAATGATAATCCAATAGTGATTGTCGAACAAGCAATGTACCTACTAAGAGTGATTCTTTGGTGCGGTTTATGGGCTGGCGGCATCATCGGGTCGAACTTTTTTAGGCAGTTACGAACTTTTTATGACCTGAATTGGAAGATATGGATGTGGACGATATGTGGTGTCTACAGAACAGAGTCACTTGCCGCACAGCTACCGAAACAATGGCTCTTTTTCGCGGCACCGTTGGACTTCTTTCTTTGGGGTTATTTGAAAGAAAAGGGGTACATCGATAAGCCAGCAACAATTCAAGAGCTAAAGGATAAGATAATTCGGTACATTATCGGCAGAGAACCTCAATTATGACTTAGCGTCTTCGAAAATTTGGAACATCGGATGGCATACATAGTTGAACGACACCAGTCTATCAAAATAAAAAGAAATAACAATAATTTCCTAAATAATTTGTGTTTTATTCAAAATCAACATCGGCTCTTAAAATTTAACCACCTTGTATTACTTAGAAAATTTCGAAAGGTGCCCAGTTTTTTGGTGTTGGCTTTATGAGATTTTAATGTACGGAAAAGGGTCCTTGAAAAGATAGAGAATCATGTAGATGTGTACGACATTGATCTCATCTGTGAAGGACTTATCTAGATGGTTAATTTATATCGCCAAAATTATCGAACTTGATACGCGGAACATCGTCTGTTTGATAAGCTGTATGGCATGGTGCGCCATCCTGCCTAAACCAAAGACTAATCAAGGTCCTATCTTCTATTTCAGGTCATAAAATATTTATAAGAATAACTCAGCAACACTTTTCTAAAAGACAAAGAATGCCTCAGCCATATTGGGATGTCCGATGGGGGCTTCTGCAAGGTTCTTTTGCCTGCAATTCCGTTTTCAATTGTGACTTGTAAACAAATAGTCTGAAATCTCTGCGCATAAATCTCAATACGCTGGTGCGTGAAATCGGAGTTGTTGAGATTGATTTCGACTAGTTGTTTTTGGATTCAGTTGCATTCTTTCGGCCACAGCAGCATTATTATCTCTTCGGTACGCATAGCACGACTACAGTAACCATTAGTCTTGTCCACGAGGAAGACAATTTCACGAACTTTTTTTTAGTAATTTTTATTGATTTGTTTTTGGAAAAAGCAAGCTTATCCTTAAGAAACTCACAGTTTGAGCAACTCAAGTTGGTAATCAATTTTCAATATTTCTTAGCGTTTTGGTTTGGCCCGCAAAGATATGCTACTGTTAATAATGTAGGGTATGCTACTGTTAATAATGTAGGGAGTATATCAAAACAGACCACTTCTTTAATGGGTTTCTTTTTTACCCCCTTCCGTGCTCAATGAGTAATTTACGGCCACCGTTCTTTTACTCAGTTACTTGATATCACATGTCTTTATTCTTGACTTTTGCTATTGACTGATAATTAATATTTCGGACTAAAAAAAATTAGCAGAGTCTATATATGAGATATTTTTTAGTATTCTGGTTTTTGAAAACTCCGTTTCATGTTCTATATGAATGGAAATAGTATTTATAAATTAAGCATTTATATTCGCATTTTTATTTTTCTGTTTAAAAGACAACACTGCCTCTCCGAAGCTTTTTGCTTATCTGCAGAAAACACCCAATGTCTTTAGCGGGAATCGAACCCGCAACCTCCTGACTGATAGACTAGCGTGCTATCAATCGGTCTATCGAGGTACTCTGCTGACTAACATATCTCTATCGTCTTAGAACTTTAATTGGTGAGAACGTACACTAAGTGTTCGGTCGGGTTAAAGCGAGATAGCCATTGTAAAACATTTACATACTATATTACTTTTACGGACAAAACATCAAAAATCTATTATTATTGAATAAATTTTTTTGCAATACTACCAACGGAATTTCCAATACAATTTTTAAATTTAAACACCTCACGCTTTTCATGTTCAGTTGTAGGTACACGACAAATGCGTAAAAAATCTCGTTACTGTCGCAACACATTAACAACATGAATCTATAGCAAAACAATGCACCAAGGAGCAACTAACTGCAACACAAACACATGTCGGTGTAGGTTTCGAAAAGTAAAAACTTCAATTTAAATTGTTGGTGACATCAACAGAAGATCAGGAAGCAAAAACAAGAAAAAAAAGATCGCTAAGAAGTCATGACATAAAAGACAGACGAGTGGTAATATGCAGCAGCAAAAAATACCGTTCAAGTACACAGACATACTGTAATATTTTGTATGTATGGGTGTACTGCTATAAATAACGAAAAAGGTGAATTGTATTATCAATTGAATGTATTTTAATTTTGGTGGCATAAACAAAAACATGTTTTTGTTGGTTTTGTTAGTGACAGCAATATATATCCATTATGGTAGCATTGTCAGAAGTCGTGGTGGTGACGGTGGTTTGGGTAGAAAAATTTCCATTTACGTTGTTAGCAATACCTTTCTTTCTTTCTTTGTTTAACTCCTCTGAGGTTCGTGCAATTTAAATTCTCATATAAAAAGTTTATTCGTGCATGTAGCAGTACAGTACAGTAGCAACATCAATAGCAGTCACGTCAACAAATTTGTGGCTTGAGAAATGTGTGCAAAATAATGCTCTATAATAGGAAATAACAAAAATCAGGTGAATGATTACAATGAAAAGATTTTAATTATAAAACAGCAAAAGTGCTTTTTACTGCTACAGTTCAAACTCCATACAAATTGCTTAGTAGTGAGAGGGATATTTTTAATTCTAAAAGTTATATTGAGAAATATAAATTGCTCAACTAAATGGATGTGCAACCTGCTATAATATTGCTCCTTCCTATATGGAAAAAATCAGAAAGCTTGAGAGAAAATGTTTGAGGTCTTGTACGGCGTTGTATAGATCATCTCATAGCAACTACACTAAATTTGTTTCAAATAAAAATTGTATAATTCAGCAAATGTAATTAGATTAGATAACTTTATTATTAAACTCATAAGAAATCATATCTTAAAAAAGTACGACATATACTGAAAACAATATAATTCTAGCACCATACTATGCTAATGAACAATACATAGCAAATGCATTAATATCTGGCTATGCACCTCCTGAAGCATTCATATACTTAGATAAATATAGTTATATACAAAACAACCATGGAATTCCAATTTTCTACCATTTTCACAGAAGGGCTAATGACAAATCATTCCCTCCAAATATTATTTATAAGAATGAATTAAGATTTGATACTAGTATTGCCGACGTTGACAACGAGGAACGAAATGTAAACAGATATTGGTGGATTAATAGCTAAACCTTTTTTTTTTTTTTTTTAATTTTTATGACTACTTTTTTAATTAAAAACTGATAATAAAATAATCAGGTATGTGATGGAAAACGATTTTGAAAACGAATCGATTTTAAAACGATTTTGTCGTTTTGTGTAAAAATTAGTTTTTACATGTTTTTTTTTTATGTTTTTATTATTTTTGTCTAAATTCCTTATTATTGTTTTATTTTTATTTTCTGGTATACTTTTCAAACCCAAATGTTAAGAGATTGGCTCAAAAACAATGCTCAAAATCGATGAAAATTCATCACACCCTTTGAAAACGATCGTTTTAAAATCGATCGTTTTTCATCACATACCTGAATGTTTTTTCACATATTTTTCATTATACCTGAAACATCACATTGTATACTTAAATACATTTAAAAATAACAATATTTTAAAAGAATCCTTATTTTATATTTTATATGCTAGAGTGTTGGACTATGGACCAGTGCGTATTAGATTTTAGTGAACTATTTGTTTATTTATAGCTAAATTATGTTATTGAATGTATGAGAAATAAACAATAAAAAAAAAGTGATTTGAAAAGCCACTATAAATTTTGTACTTAAAAAAATCGATAGTAGCTATGAGTTTTTGTGTTTTTCTACTCTTTTATCAACAGAATCATTGATTCGTATTGGCAGCCGACATCGTTTGAATTCTTTGATCTGAGAGGTTTCTGCTAGGAAAATTGTTTGTAAAATAACTATTATGTTGAGCTTTAAGTATAAAAAAAAAAAAATTAAAATTAGAAAATAGTCATTTCTACACACAAACTAAATTTTGCACTTTGTTAGCATAGAGATGAATCAGCAATAAGTGATGTATCAAGACTAAGGGAGATGTTACAACACTTAAGGAAGAAGGAGAACACTAGATTGCTATCATTTAATTTGTTAACAAGAGTGGAAATCTCAATCCACTTACGTAGGAATTTTGTAATGGACAAAGCGTCGGCTTTAAACTTGAAAGTAATACAAAAGCCTCGGAACAACACCATGGGAATGATCACAGCCGCTGCCTGGTATATATGTACACATAAAATTGTTTAAATTTAAAAAGTTCTAAAGATCTATTGATCTGATTATATAAAAAGTCGTTACACTGAATCAAATTTCGTAGGTAATGGTAACGAACAAAATTAGTTTAACCAAAATTAATTTTTAATTATTTAATATTATGATAATTACCGATAACGTTTTATAATAAAAATGCAATTTATTTGTTGAGAGAAAAGAGCTAGTTCCTAAACATATTTCACTGGTTGCTTATGCCAGATCATCAGGATATATTTTTCTTAATTTTAGAGAAGCCAAAAATACTTTATAAGTAATAAAATTCTAAAAAACACAATGAGAAGTGTCAGTTTGCTTTATAAACAAGTACAAAAATTAAACCTAAAAATTAAGGGGCGTTCCGATAGTTACATGATTTGCACGTATATGGCCTTATTTTTTTAATCGTAATAGGTAGACTCTAGAAATTTGTACAGTAGATGTGTTGCCATCGCCAATTAAAGGGTGTTCCGCAATAACATGTTTTGACTTATGTTGACACATTTTTTGAACTGCATTAGGTAGGCTCCTGATATTTTCACAGAATGTCCTGACACTTAAAATTTACACAGATTATATTCTACAATATCTACTGTAACAACAAGTAACGAAAATATATTTAATAATAATTAAAGGGTGTTCCCTAGATGTCGCGAATTTGCGGAATTTGACCTTCTCATCTAAACTTTATAGGCAGGCACCTGATATTTACACAGGTATTTAGTACTATGCTCTATTATAAAAAATAATAAAAAACTAAAGAAAAAATTAACAACCTATATTTTTAAAGTTGTACTAAACATAGACTCTGACTCGTACTTGACTGATTTACTATCATTTGAATTGCTAGCACCCTTTGGAACCATTATAAGTATAAAACTATATCCTTGCAAATGAAGTTAAATATTTAAAAATACATATATCTATTTATTAAAAAATCAATTTAAGGAACAGTAATCAACGCTCTTTTACCGCTGACTTGTGATGCCGAAATTGTATGAATTATTAATAAAAGCTTCCTTAATTTTTTTATATGTATTGCTTGTGCAGCGTCTCCATAGGGTATATCAAGCCTTTCTTTCGTTTCTATATGGAAAATAATGTTGAATGTTTTCAAAAAAATTATATTTAATACAAATATATGTATTTTGCATAGTCTATCACAGAAACAAATTATGTTGTAATTTTTTTATTTTTTACTAGCTTTGCCCACATCCCTGATGCAGACGCTTGCCTTCGCAGAGCACTTCGCTGGTCGAATTAGTCTTCTGATTTGCAATTTTATTGTGCTAGGAGCATGCGTCCCATGATACATGAAATGAGGAAACATTAAGAATTTTCCCTGTTTCAACTGCATTAACTACAGGACTTCACGTTTAGAACTGGTGCTAGTGATGTTGCTGTTTTTATTTATTAAAGTTGAAATTTCATCTATTTTGGGCTTTTAAGGTCTTAAATGTTTAAAAGATGTAAATAAAAAACTATTATTTCATTTTTGTATCCAACGTTTCGCTGGTATTTTCCAGCTTCATCAGGGATAATTTTATTAAATCTGGCAACGATATAGAAAATGTAAACACAAAATTGTAGTAAAGACAACAACAACATGATAACTTAGTTTAACTTATTTTTACTTACACATAGTTTTCTCGTCAATTTTAACATTTAGTTTAAACAAAATTAGTTTTATACACTACGACATAAAACACAAATTATTCAAAAAACGCAAAAACAAACTTAAAAATATATCACAGTTGAAATATGCTAAATTAGTATCACAGCAAAATTACTAAACTAAATTATTGCAATCATATAATTGGCGCTAATGTTGTCGTTGTCTTCTTTTCTATTTATTGCACTTGTTGTTCTTTGCTGAATTCTTCAAATCTTCAAACTTTCCAGAGTATATCGCTTGTTCTCTTTTACTTCTTTGTCCAGAATTTTTACATTTAAAAGATCTGCATTATGTCTCATTTCTGTGCAATGTTGCGCTAATGCAGTTGTTACTTTTCCCCTTCGTATGTCGGCTTCATGTTCATTGATTCTCGTCATTTTTAGTTTTGTTGTAATGTGTAATTGTCTATCACACACATTTTATTAGCGCTAAGATGTTGTAGCTCACAACAGCTGCTTTTGATTTTCGAGTTGCAAATCCAAAGTAATAACACCGTTTCATTTCGATAACTTTTTTAACTTTGCATATCAAACTGTGCTTTGTCATTATGCTGGCATTTCTGGGATTAATTTTTTGAACCCTAACTAGCGATGTTGCTATTTTTCAATGTCCACCTTCATTAAGATTTGTATGCTACCAGTATTATTATTACGCGTAATGGTGTTCCGAAAAATTTTGTTTATGTGTAAATGTCGAACAACGGATGGTTGCGATTTTCCAGCCAAAAGATGCATTTAAATTTCATTTCGATAACACTTTTCAACTTCAACATAAAAAGCTGATTCCCGCTGGCGAATAAATTAGCGATCTGTCATTAGCCGTTTAACTGCTACGGCATTCTGAAAGTAGTAATAATTAAATGGACGACCTTCGTATAACAAGTTAAGTTTTTTTACTTCCGTGTGTCATTGACTTTTTCACTTAAAATTTTAAACCTATAAAGTGCTCAACATTAGCAGTAAGATCTTAGTTGAAAAAAAAAGTCGAGTAGAAAACAAAGGTCTTTGGCTTTAAATTAAAACACAGCTGTTTTTAGACTATTCCTTCCATCACGACTATTTCTTCCATCACATTGTAATCTTAAGCAAACTGAACAATTTTCAAAATTTTTTCTACACATTAACAGTTTTACGAGTAGATTTCTTTTTGGTCATTTTAATGTTGTTTTTTAAATTTTCTTGGTTCTTACTACACATAGATACAATTGCATATACATATGTACATAGAAACATACATTTGAATAACAATCTCACTAAAAGAAATACGCAAACAATCATGCATTCAAATAATAAAAAGCAGAAAATTTTCTGCAACAAAACCACAATGTGAGCACAATTACCGAGTACAACAACAGTGGTAAGTAGAACACAATACTACAAAATTAATAAACGACGACAATGTTTCCAGTAGTTTGGATAATTTCTTTCTCGGCTCTAGTCTGTTTGTATGTCCTGTGATTATATTATCGACTTTTAAGCCTGACTTCGTTTATGTGCATAACTTTTGTAACAAAAACAGCAATAATTGCATATTCATATTAACACACTGACACACACTATCTGCTGCTAGCACATTCAAACATAGATATAATGAAAGAAGAGGGAAGTAGAACAAAAAAAAAATCCTTTTGTCATTTTCAATTGGGGAAAATGTAAACAAATTCATTTAATTTTGCTCTTTTTGGAAGTTTTAGTAACATTTGTTGGCAGGGAAAAACAAACTACAATTTTAGAATTTTAGTTACAGCTACAAAAGTACGAGCACTACTACTTATAACGGGTGGATTATTTAAGGTGTAAATTTAGATCGTATATTTATTAAAAAGATTCCGCCTAGGGGCTGAATTAGGGAATCAAATACAACATTATATAAATGACTAACACGGCTGGCCCTAGAGAATATTTGGATTTGAATTTAAGGATGGATTTGGAGTTTTGTAGCCTCTATAGTCTCTGTGTCGTATGCTACTTCGGGCTCATAGGAGAGTTTAAGAGCAGAGTCCTCTATCGACGAACTAAAATAACATTGTAAAACATGCTTTTACCACCCACGCTTATTTATGGCGCAAAACCGTGGGAACTTGTTTATACAGATGAAGCGGTACTACGAGGTTTTTAGAGTATAAAGACCATTCAACTCCTTCTAATAATAGAACACTTTACCAACCGTGCAATATCCCTGCATTCAAAACACAGCAACCATGTAAACCCCGAAAAGAGCTCACCAACAACTGGTCACAGAGGTGGGCGGCTCTCTGAGGGCTACTAATTTCCATAGTACCAGTCGGTTGGACGCTGGCTGCATTTCAAAGCCTGTTCTTTTAGATTCAGGTTCCATGGGGAATGATTACAAGGAGTATAGACGTCGAGCGAACCTTGAGCTGTATGAGCTTTATCCCGACTTGAAAATTGTTAAGCGAATCAAAATGCTGCGATTGCGCTCGCTAGGTCATAAAACTGTTTATAAACACAAACATTCCAGCCAAAAAAGATTTGAATGACATGGAATATTTAGACAGGGAAGACCACTACTTCGCTGGATAGAATAAGTCGCAGGAAACATGCAGATCATTGGTAAACGGACTGCAAAAGGCATGATTGAAAATCATTTCTGATGCAGATCAAGACCAACAATAGGTTGCAGTTCAAACTTAAGTAAGTAGGTAAGTAAGTAAGTAAGTAACACAATAAACAGTATTTCTAGAATATGGCTAGCTGAACTATTCTCAAAACTATTCTTATAATCTTTGTTTAGGTGTTGGAGACCATCTAAACTTCCGCCATACTTCCGGTAGAGTGCAACAGTATGCAGCATTAAACCTCTTCCTGTGATTTAAGTCCAAACCACAACCAACACGTCACTCCCCTAAAGGCCTTATTTTCTAACCCAGCACAGCAAATTGGCATTCTCCCAGTGGTACTACTGGGCGCCATGGTATTAATCGTTTAGATACCCACTTTAAAGGTTCTAATCTTCTAGTTTTATACCACATGCAAGCGTTGAGGGCTGGTGCCCCCATTTACCTCGGAAGCGTTAGCGCAAGGTGTTAGATAACGGCAAGACGAACGGTCACGGGATTGCGGAAAGTCCTGTGGGAATAATGGTTCCAGCGGAACCAGTCGTTTAAACACTGGTCAGTCCTCGAAGGAATTTGTGTTCCAATTTCATGCCCTGTGCAATTCTCGAGGACTGGTGCCACAATATATCCGGAAATCATTGTCATAAAAATGTTAGAAGTTATCAAGATAATATGCCATTGTACAGTGGGACAGAATCAAAATATTTTGGAAATAACCTACTCATTTATAAACGGCTCGGTCAATTGATCCAAAACTTGACATTAGCATAACAGAGGAGTATCTAAATTTAAGTTTTAAGGTTGAGTACCATACACCCTCTAGGGGTGGTGCTATGCGGTCTCAAATTTGGGAACCTCGCACCTGCGAATTCTTTTACAGCTTGCCATTTCTTCAGTTTGTTTTTGAAAGTATTTTCCGTTACTTCCGATACCACTCTAGGGTAACTAGCTGTGTGACAAGTATCCTTCATATCGTGTCTTTATGCAATATTTTCCTCACATATGTGGGGACCTTCATTCACACTGTGAGAAACAGCAGTAATGATTTTAGCTGAACGCGCTGGATGAATTAATGAACGTCTTTATTCTGACCAATAACGATCAAGGACTAGTTCGCTTCACGAAGAGAATACTGCTCAATTTTGCTTACTAGAGGGCCACCCATGGCAGTCAAATGAATGACTATGATTCACTTTTAAAAATAAAGGTTTAGTTATTTATATAAAGCAATTCCTTTGAACAAATTTCATTAGAACTTTTGTTATAGCCGTAACATATGCCAAACGTTTGAAAGCCCACCCTTTTACATACAGTTACTATTGCTACCTTGTTGTAGTTGTTGTGTTGTTATGCCATTTCAATGAATAAATGAATGATATGCAGGCCTTTTTAAATGTTTCAGCCAATAACAGTTTCCTCTTTTTTGTTTTTGTTTTTCTAAACTTTTTAAGTCCTGCTCACTGTGCAATTGCTGTTCGTAAAGGGAAAACGGATGGAAAGCTTTGATTTTATGGTCTTAAATTTGGGAAATATGCATGAACATGCTAAAAATAACAAACAAACAAACACAACACAACAACAATAACAATAACAACAATACTAACAAAAGAACCGAAAAAAACCAACCGAACTACTTTGGGAAACACTTTACTAATGTAAACCTGATTTTTCTCATTTTATTTTTTCCTTTTATTCAATGAGCAAGAAAAAAGTGGCTTTAATGTATGGTGCCGTTTGAGTAGTTGGACATGTAAGAGTGTGCAAATGATAATGCATAAGTGCACACATACATACCTTGTATCTGTGTTTTCAATTGGTAACGTACATATTTAGGTATTTGTAATTCATATACAAACACATACAAACTTACACACATATACAAAATTGCTTGCCAGTGGCTGCAGTAGGTTAATGTGTATGCACATATAAAACAATAAAGGTGTTCTCTTGTTTACGGCCTCTTTCAGTAGCTTGTTGCATATTTAATGAGTGGTGTTTTAGACTGAGACACACATGAAAAACAGCAATTTTGGGGCTACTGTATAAAATAATAGAACATGAGGACGTCAGCCAAAGATCATTAAACAAGTTTTTAAAGTTTTTGTTAGGAATGGAATATAAAAATAAATTGTATTGAATGTTTATTTAATTTAAGTTTGCTCTGGTTTTGAACATATTTTAATCAACGGAGGACGGAGGTAGCAAGGACTACGAATCTATACAAAAATGTTCACGAGTGAAATTGTACTTTTAGGGATCCGTACCCAACGGGTAAAAACGTAACCGTATTGTTTTCGCTACAATGTCTGTCCGGCTGTCAGCGCCTTTTATCCCTGGAACTGTAATAGCTAGACTTTTGAAATTTTCACAGATGTATAACTTTTGCGGCTATAGCAACAAATACAAAACTTATAGGGTACTCCAATAGATACGTGTTGTTAACGTATATGTAGGAGGCATACACTTAAAATTTACAAACTGTAATTAAAAACTTAGTTCGCTACATAAAGAAATATAAAAAAAATTAAAAATTAAAGGGTGTTTCGATAGTGACATGATTTGCATGTATGTATATGGCCTAAGTTATGAACCATAATCGATAGACTCTTAAAATTTTCAAAGAAGGTGTATGTATAATTGTGGCCGCTACAGCAAGAAACACGTAAACTTATAGGGTGTTCCGAAAGTGACGTATTATTTGCGACTATGTCTTCATTTCTGGAGCTGTTGGAGGCAACCACCTAAAATTTGCAGGCAGTATTTAAAACTATGTTCGCTTTATAAACAAGTATAAAAGAATAAACCTAAAACTTAAATGGTGTTCCAATAGTGACGTGATTTTCATGTATAACAAGACTCTTGTGAATCTTCACAACAAGTGTATTAATATGGTCTTTATAACAAACTAGCTATCTCCGGTGCTCTTTGCTACACCCATCCACAGAAAATACAATGAACACTTGGAAGTACGGCCAACCTTTAACTTGAAAACGCACTCTATTCTCATATCGAACATGTTTCATAGACTATATGTATTAACACGATAATAAGTTTTTACTTTTTATGGGAGGTACCACGCCCACTGTCCCAATTCATTCTGTATTTTGGTAGATTTTACGCAATTGCACAGGGGTTATTTATGCAAAGTTTCAAGGCGCTATCTATTGCTGTCCGCCAGGAACACTATGATAATTTTTTATTTTGTGTGTGAGGTACCACGCCCACTCATCTAATTCAGTCTATATTTAGCTAACTATATACGTTAATATGATGGTTACTGGTAGTGCGAAATTACAAGGCGCATCCTATTGCAGTTCCCTAGATACAGGATAATAATGTGTTAGTCTGCATGGGAGGTACCACGCCCACCGACCCAATTAATTCTGTATTTTGGTAGGATGCATTAGAATAGGAGTTACTCGTGCAAAGCTTCAATAGTCTGTCTTATGCAGAGTTTGTAATGATTATGAGTTTTATTTTAAAAATTGGGTTTTAATGATTATTTCTTGATTTTTATTTTCTACTCAAAGAATAAAAATTATTCTCTGAGCTTTATTTAATGCTTAGAACATAACGATTATGTATTAAGTTTTATTTTCTGCTTTGGGAATAAAAATTATTCTCCGAGTTTTTTTTTCTGCTCAGAGAATAAAAATTATTGTCTGAGTTTTATTCTTTGCTCGCCATTTAATGATTGATGTTTAAGTTTTATTTTCTGATTGAAGAATGAAAATTACTTTCTGAGTTTTATATTTCAGTTAGAAAATAAGGATTATTTTCCAACTTTTATATTTCGCTTAGAAAATAAAAATTATTTCTTGAGTTTTATTTTTTACTTAAAAATAAAAATTATTTCTTTCTTTTGTTAATTTGGACATATGTAAGTATATAAATAGTACTTTTTGGAACTTTTTTACTGAAACACATATCTCACTGAAACCCTATCTCAAATAACGATACTAATATTATTTCTATGTGTTTCAGTAAAAAAGTTCCAAAAAAGTACCAAAGTACACGTTTTATCCCCCAAATATTGAAATGAAGAAAAAGTACCAAACACTAGTTTGATACTTTTACTATATCAAAAGAATGCGAACTAAACTAATTTCTATGTTTTTTAGATAAAAAGGATCAAAAAGTACTATTTATATACTTACATATGTCCAAATTAACAAAAGCATTAATTTTTATTTTTAAGTGAAATTTAAAACTCAAGAAATAATTTTTAGTTTGAAAAATAATCCTTATTTTCTAAGTGAAATATAAAACTCAGAAAGTAATTTTTATTCTTCAATCAGAAAATAAAACTTAAACATCAATCATTAAATGGCGAGCAAAGAATAAAACTCAGACAATAATTTTTATTCTCTGAGCAGAAAATAAAACTCGGAGAATAATTTGTATTTTCCAAGCGAAAAATAAAACTCAACCAGTAATCATTGATGTCTGAGGAAAAAATAGAACTCGAAAAATAATTTTTATTTTTGATTTTTTTCAATAAAACTTAAAAAATAAAAATCATTGGCGGAACGGACAGTCCCCTTAAAGACGATTGCAATGGTGTACTCCTTGTACATGTAGCATATCCCTAACATAATGATTTTTTTCTTTTAAAATGTGATGGATAATCATTATTTGCGATCCCTGGTCTTATGTATGTACTTTGCCAGGAACAAGATAATAATTTTTCACTTTGTATGGGAGGCAACACGCCCACGATTCCAATTCAGGCTGTGTTTAGCTTGACTATGTACGTTAATATGAAAGTTACAGGTGCGAGATTCGATGGTGCTACCTAATTCAGTTCTCTAAATACAGGATAATGTTTTTTCACTTTGTATGTGAGGTACCACGCCCATAATTCTAATCCAGCCTATCTGTAAACTATGTATGTTAATATAGGGGTTACTGGTGCAAAATTTTAAGTCGCTACCTATTACTGTTACCAAGCTACACGATGACAGATATTAACTTAGTATGGCCACGCCCACGTCGAATATCATTAAAAATAAGTACCCTTTTTTACCAATTGTATATCTAAGACCATACTGTGAAAATTTCAAAAACATCGGTTTACTGGTGTAGGCAGCTATAGCTTTCCGACAAACAAACAAACATATTTTGTGCTTTACATATATGTATGTATGTATGTATGTATGTATGTATGTATGTATGTATGTATGTATGTATGTATGTATGTATGTATGTATGTATGTATGTATGTATGTATGTATGTATATAGGTAGCAAAAACTAAAGGGTATTCTGATAGTGTCGTGATTTGCACATATTTAGCCTTATTTTTTGGACCGTAATAGGTAGACTCTTGAAATTTGCACAAAAGATATGTTGCCATCGCCGCTATAACAATCAAAGGGTGTGACACAAAAATTCGAATCTTAGCGGCACTACAGCGCTAGCTTCATCAGTTGGTCTTTTCATTTTAAAAGCGGAAAGTAGTAGAAAGTACACGATAAATCTGGCAGATGTGTTTTAAGAAGAATCAGTTCACAGCCCAATTCATGATGGTTTTCCATAGCGACCAAAAACATCTGCTGTATCTGTACCTTATTTTAATTGCGGTACCCAAAGCGCGTATAGTTTCTTTATATCGTCTTTATATTCATCAAAAATGTGAGGCATCACAGTTAAGATGCCGATTAAGAGGTCTACACCTTTAGCCACCCTATGCGCTTTAATCATTTGATCGCTTAATATCATTCTATGGATTTTACGGGCTATTTCTGGCGTGACTTTATATTTTGCTTAAGCGTTATTTCTGCTAGTACAACCACAGCGGAACCCCCTTTAACTAATTAATATTGATGATGTATAAAGTCCCCATAGTATTTATCAAAATTTTATTTGGTTTCGGCACAGAAAAAAAAATTTTACCAATTAAAGGTTTTGATTATTTTTACATACAAATTAAATAATTTTTTTAATTAAATCAATTATATACTTATTTAAGGTAGAAAAATCTCTTCTTATCTATACATATAATAAAATAGCAAGTCAGTTCCGTCTGTCCGTCTGCTTTTCATTTGTGCTTGCATCACGTAAAAACTACTGGATGGCTTTTAACAAAATTTTTTGAGGAGGTACTTCGGCATCCTGATTCCAATATAAGATAATTTTTTCCAAAAAAAAAACATTATTTCTAAGAGACAATAAAGAGAAAAAGCAGTAAAAGTAGGCCGAAATTTTTTTAAACGAATTTATAGGTACTATATACTTTAGGGCATCTTTTATTTTTGAAAGCGGGATATTTTAAGCACGGTTGCGCAACAGATGGCGCAATGACAAAATATTAATTACTTACTGCCAATTAGTCGATTGAATAAAATTTGTTTTTGATTTGAATTTGTTCTTTGTGGAACCACAATGTTATTAAAATATTTTAAACAACTATTACACAGATTTGCAGTAATTTTTTATAAATTTTAGAATTTTATCCAGGGATGGGTACATTTATATAAAGTAAATACATACCCCATAGCTGAAGCACTATAAAAGTAAGAGTCTTACAATGGGTCTGGAATACTTTTAAAGAAAAATCGAACAAAATATTGTCAGGACGCCAACGACGTACGTTGGGTTGTAATTCCCAATAATGGCTCTTATATTAAAATTGAAAATTTATGTTTTTAAAAAGTAATCTATTTCAGGTTATAGCAAAGAAAATTGTGCATCACTAGTTATCTGTATCATTTTTCTATGTTATATACTTTTTGAGTTGTGCGTTGTCAAAGTTGAAGTTTTTTTAAGTTTTTGAAAACAGTGGTAAAAACTGAATTTTTTTTTATTTAAATTTTTGTATTTTCCCGGCATAAAAGTAATATTTTTCAATGAAACCTTCCACTTCAGGTATTTAGAAACTCAAATATGTATCTCAGTTAAATATTTTAGTTGTAGAAATATTTTTAATATTTTTTTGAAAATTGGTGTAAAAAACAATCATTTTTCACTTTCAAGTAGAAATTCAAATCCGGTTTGGGGAAGCTAGGGTAAAAAAAAAATTTTGTAATTTTCTATGATATGTCTACTTACAAATCATATAAAACACATTTTGCGGGTTTTTTGCGATTAGAAGGAAAAATAATTGTTTTCCATTTCAACATCAAAGAAAAATTCGTGTATGCTTAGCGACGCACTCACTACATTAATCATGTATGTATGTAAGTGTGTACATATACATGTAGTTTTACATAAATTTTTAATACAGATACAGGTCCGCAGATTACTACTCATGCACTGCTACCTATTGGCCAGTTATCGGAGGAAGCACAGGAAGCTCGTAATAAAGATTTTAAATCATTCCGAGAACATTTTTCATGGAGTCGTGAAAAGTCCAATAAATATACATATTTTCAATAGATGTTTAATAAGCTCTGGTCCTATTATTAGTAATATGAGCAAACATTACACAAAGAAAATTAGCGTGTTACCACAGCAGGTATTGGACCGTCGATTATTACCTGAAATTTCTGAAGAAAATAATTCCGATGATATTTATTTTTGTAACAGCGAGCATGAAGACTAATAGAATCAAACATAAAATGTAAATTTATATTAATAAGAACTTTTTAATAAATAAAGATTAGTATGGCCTATTTCCGGGAAAATGTTGTATGGGGGCTATACGAAATCATTTACCGATTTCGTTGAATTTTTGTATGTTGAGTTACTAACCTAAAAAAATCAAATTGCCCAAATTCATACGAGCTGACAAACGAACATACATGGCTTTTAAATTTTTTTTTTTAATGATTTTTTTTTAAGTAGTAATGACACACTTAATACTACGGAACGAAACAATAAGTGCTATCTCTAACGCCTGAATTAAGAGCCGTTTTTAGCAATTTCAACCCAAAGTGCGACGTGGCGGACACAGCTAGTAAAACATATAATTGAATAAACTAAAAATTTAATTAAATTTGTATCCGAGACTAATTAAAACCTGTGAATCGTGCACACATTTTTTTCTGTGATAATTTTACATACAATGAAATTTATAATCAAGCTTAAGTTCGTTTTTATTATCTCTAAGAAAGAATTAATTAAATTACAAATTAGGTGATAATATTAAAGAAAAATTGGGAAAATTTAATTTTTAGACACCAGCACGAGTGGAATGCACATTTTCTAGACAGCCACGTCCGTCATCAGCACTACTTGTATCTAATCTACTTAGGGTAGTGTTTTAGTTGTAAGCATCATCTGGATTTGGTTGGTTAAATAGATGATGCTTACAACTAAAACACTACCCTAAGTAGATTAGATGCAAGTAGTGCTGATGACGGACGTGGCTGTCTAGAAAATGTGCATTCCACTCGTGCTGGTGTCTAAAAATTAAATTTTCCCAGTGATAATTTTTATTTATGAAAATATTTGGTCAGTACACGAAATTAACTTTTTCCCGTATTCGTGGAAATTAATGTCGTGTTCTGCTTTTAAATGGTTGTCAAAAACAATATATTGGATGCAGTTGGGCAAAATATTTGTTTTTTTTTCAGTTAAATTTTTTATTGAGCGTTACTCTGCTAAAAATACAAGAAGTCTTGGAATTATCAAGCTGTCCTCATATCTATTTTGTTCTTAGAGTAAAATGGATTTTACCACATAAAAAATAAAATTACCTTTAATTGTTCAAAAGCAAAGTTGTCAACTGTTTCTACACCAACCCGACAATAAATTTTTTATTGCAGTTAAAAAAAAAACTGTTTTATTGTTGAAATTAATAATAAAACCAAAAAAAATTAACATCAGTTTACCGATAGTTTAAACACAAAAGAAACCAATAAAATAAAACCTTTTAAGTAAAAGTTGCAATAGGATGAAAAACTTTTTAACTGCTTTTTAACAAATTATTTTCACTCTAGTTGTCGAAATAAATGTTCTAACAAATCATAAAAAAAGACCTAAAGGTTAGATGTTCATGTTCACATAAAGTAAAAAGTAGAAAGGATTTTCAGCCAGCTCATAAATTTTCAAATCTCGCATACTTTTCTTTATTCGGTGATATTTTTCACAATTTTATTTTGGTGTTGTATTGTTTGTGAACTGAAACATTTGTTATTGCATTCCTATATTGAAATCGTAGCAGTATTTTATAATATCCTATTGCTACACTTTTTGTTTGTATTAAAAATGACAGTGGTTTTTTGAAAACTTTGCAATAAAAACAGCAACAGCAAATTAAAGTTTTTGGCTAAAGGATATAAATACATTTTATGTGAGTTTTATTAAAAAAATTGTAGAAGTCTGGCCAGCTTAATACCACATACATATATTTAATAAGTATTTTAACTTCCTGTATCAAATATAAATTTTTGATACAGGACATATAAAAAAATCTCACATATATTCCACGTCAGCAAGTCCATATAACAGCAATTTAAAATGATTTGATGATCCACTACCATTGAAAACACTACCTAAGAACACAGTTAAAAATATAGTCTGAAAAAAAAAAAATTCCTAAGGCAGTGAAAAGCGTTTTAAAATGAAAATAAATTGTTGTTTTTTTGTTTGCCAGGCTGTTTTGGTCCCCTAAAACCCTAAAGGATTTCCTATGTTTTGTCTTTAGTAACTTGCATTTGTATGCATTTGACGATATTGGTCTATTTTGTCCCTTTTTTAATAAAGTTTTTGCATCACAGCAAAACAAAAATAACGTTTTTTTCCAGGAAATTTGTAACATGATTTTTTTTCCTTTGCCGTAAAATCTCAATTCAGGTAAATAACTACGGTTTTAATTACTCAAACTTAGGGAGGGTTTCATGGTTTACTACACAGAAAAAATTTTTTTGCACCAATTAAAGGGTTAATTTCTTTAAAATAGAATAAAAAATTTTTTTAAGTAAACAAATAATTGTATCAATTAATTATTTAATAAAATTTTAATCTGAAACCAATAAAAACCTTAAATTTTTTCTGTGTAGCAGCCAAAGGTTGAGTTATGTTGTACAGATTTTCATCTTCTGATTTATATAAGTTTTACGTTAAGCTGCAGGAGTCTGAAAAACTATAGGCAGAATTTTTATGACATTTTGTGACAATTTCTAGCACAATTTTTGAATTCTGGCTTCAACATTTTATTTTTTTTACATTTCAGAAAGCTTTTATTATAATTCGTTATTTTGTTTTAAAAAGTTTCCACTACATTTGACGCCTCCCGTAGGTATATTGTCTATTTGCCTTCTAACATCTAGCGCCAATGCTTTCGAAGTATATGGGCGTATTCGAAGGTTGCACGGCGACTAAAACTAGAAGATAAGAACCATTAAGCTCAGACTAGTGTCCAAAAGTTACACAGAAAAAACTGTTTGCACCAATTAAAGCTTTTAATTAATTTCGGATACAAAATTAATTAAATTTTCTATTAAATCAATTATATATTTAATGAAGAATGAATAATATAGTAACTCTCTAATAAGCTAATAATTGAATTAATTAAAAATTTAATGAAACTTGTATCCGAAACGAATTAAAAGCCTTTAATTGGTGAAAAAAATGTGTACCACGGTAAGCTGGTAGCCCCGAAGATATTGACAGTATTGGTGTCGCCGTTGCGGGTGTAGCATGACGGCTATGGTTTTGCCTTACTTAAATCGCATTAAGGGAAATTTATTCGGGTGTCCTACTGTACTTCAATAGAGGAAACAATTGCGTGTCAGGAATTTAAATAATCTCAAACTTTTAAACAAGTTGTATGAGCTTGGTCCTACCAGCTACGTTCTAAATTTGCCACTTGTTGTGTCGCTATGCATTGTTTTCACCCAGTAGAAAGACCAGTTTAGGTTAAGGCAACACGCCAGTTACTGATGTGAACCAGTATCACAAACTAGATTTTACGAAAATTATTTTACAGGTTGGTTGTGCCAACAAAAAATAGGTAGACCTCTTTTAAATCTTCAATGTTCTTCAATGTATTCGCCAGTGGGCATATAATGTTGGCAACTTTTAACATCTTGACACTAATCCTTCCGAAGTATATGGGGGCACCACTCTCCGGGGCTTAAACGGGGTCTGAACCTGGGAGATGTTAACTTTCCAGGTGACGTCAGTGTCCAAACGAATGATATCAAAGAAACCTCCAAATCTCTCTACCGGATATAGTGGACGTCCTTCGGGCAGTATGTGGTGGCGAACCTAAATTGCAGAAAGCACAATTTTTAATCCAGTTTACTGCACCACAAGACAACAGTGGTATGTTGGAAGTTTTTTGATCTTCAAGTCCTCCAATAAGGTGTATGAGCACTATCTGGCTAGTTATTTTCTAAAATTGCTGCTTCTTGCGTTGCTATGCGCAACAAGGGTGTTAGTAGATACCACTTATTACCTAGTGGTAAGACCATCGGCTACGCTAATGTAAATCTGTATCATTTTGACATTTAATATCAAAATATCTACTGTATGTTGATTGCAGATTAAATTTAACTGGAGAGCAAGTGTAAAGAGCAATTCAAGACCACAACACTTACAAAGTAGAGCAACTCGCTATCCATTCGCATCACACATGAACAAATAGATTTATGTTGGAGATTATTTCACGGGCCATAAAATAAATAAAATGATTCCGGGCTTTTTTGTATTAGTTATAATTTCCTTATGGTATCCCGTGCTAAGCAGAAAAACAGAACGATGTTTCTTATTTGCATATTTCAGTATTAAAGTCTTATTTTTACATACAAAAAGAAAGTGACATATTTGCCAATATTCAACATTCTCCACAAATTTTCTTTCTAACAATTAAAAAATTAACGCAAGTCCGTCTTACTATCAGTCTTGTTGTCAAATTTCATCACTCGATATATAGTTTGAAATCTGCGCAATACTTCAGTAGTAACCTTGTTTGGAAGGAATCTAATTATTGCCAAATACTGTTTGGCCTTAAACCATTGGTTGAAGAATTTAAATGCTGAGTTAAATCCAAGAAACCCTGTAAATTAGTTGCAAAATTTCGTATTGGATTCGGTGAGAATAACATAACAGATAATTTTATACTGCCTGCTCTAGGTACAGAAAAACTTTGTGGGCCAGGAGCAAGATTCAGAATGTCCAACCTGTTTTATTGTGATTTGTTTCTGGTGATATAAATTTCCCATTTGGAGATGTATGCTGCTTATTCTGGTTCACCTTTATCAAAAGTTTCGCAATGCTCTTCCTTAGAACTTGAGGATTTATTGCGATCACGAAGGTATTCAACTTCAGAAACATTGGGCCTCATGCATAAAAACGAGTAAAAGCGCTGAGTTGAAGCAGGTGAGCAATTGCTCGTAAGTCGAGTTCAATCAAACAGCAACAGCTTTTGCTCAATTTTGTATGCATAAAAATAAGTTCAAACCAATTGCAATTACTTGAGCAAAGGGAGATCAAACGTCTAATTGTTATTGAAGTGCAAACATGCCGTCAAGTGAAAGTGAAGTAGAATCAGAATTTATTGCTGGTTGTTGTTCGATATCGTTTCCTAATTGTCATTGATAAGGATATAATCGTTTTTTAAAAATTTAGCTATGTTATGCAAAATGAAACAACTGGCTATTACGTGGGGCGATAACTTTGACGATTTGTATTGAAGTATCGAAAATCTTTGCTTTAATTGCCCAAAACTATAATGACACGTTCTATAATGACACGTTCTCTTGTAAACACTTTGTTGAATGTTTTTTCTATCTCAGTTGTTGGGTTTCGGAATGGTGTCATTAGCCATGGGCATATTCCATAGCCCTCATCCCCGAGAAGTAATGCATCGTTTGTTGCATTTTGGATTATTCTACAGACCTCGCTGTTTCGTAAGATGCGTGAGTCATGAACTGAACCAGCTAGGATATGTCAACGATTGTAAAAAGTTCTTTTCAATCTCAAGTTGCCTGTACATTTATAGAGTGGAAGCCTTTTTAACCGACTTCAAAAAAGAAGGAGGTTATCTATTCGTCTGAATGTTGCTTTTTTTTATGTATGTAACCGCAGAACTCAGCCATTTCTGAACCGATTTTAAAATTTTTTACTTTATTTGAAAGGTTATGCTTCAAGGTTGGTCCCATTTTAAAAACAGTTCATTATATTAAAAATTAAAGGGTGTCCCCATACAACATACATGTTTTTTAGGTGTATTAAGAACCGTAAAGGGCAGCAAATTAAAATTTTAAAAAACTGCGTACCGCTATAGCTCCCAACAGTAGAAATTAATAAAAAAAATAAATTTAAAATTTAAAGGGTGTCCCCATAGGTGACATAATATGACCTATTTGGGTCTATCTTTTGAACCGTTATAGACTAAACCTTGAAAATTTGACAGAATGTCGACTACTATGACCGTTATAATAAAATGTATAAATACTCAAAATTTTAAATTAAAGGGTGCTCCAATAGTTCATTTAATTTGATGTATATGGCCATACTTTTGAATAGTTGTACACAGACCGCTGAAATTTACAAGGAACCTGTAGTGCTAAGTCAGCTATAACAAAAAGTACAAAATTTGAATTTTGAACTAAAAGGGTGTCCCAATAGTTAATGTAATTCTATGTATGTGGCCAAACTTTTGAACTGTTAGAGACAGACAGCTGAAATTTACAAGGAACCTGTATTGCAAAGTCCACTATAGCAAGTATACAATTTGAAGTTAGAAATTAAAGGGTGTCCCCATAAATTACGTAATTTGATCTATATGACCCTATCTTTTGAACCGTTAAACACAAACACTTGAAAATTAGGCAGAATGTCCACTACTTTCTCTGGTATGATAACAAGTATAAATATTTGGAATTATAATGTAAAGGGTGTCCCAATAGTTCATGTAATTTGATATATATGGTTAAAGTTTTTCACCTTTATAGACAGATAGTTGAAATTTAAAAAGAATTTTTTTGGCCAAGTCCTCTATAACAACAGGTCTTTAATTTAAAATTGTAGATTAAAGGGTGTCCAAATAGGTGATGTTATTTGATCTATGTTACCCTATCATCGAAACCGTTAGAGACAAAGGCTTGAATCGTGTCCCCATAAAAGACGGATGCTGGTGAAAATAGCTTAAATTTTGAATAGTAATAGGTAGATGCTTGACATTCACATAGTCTTTACTTTTTTTTCGCTAATTTTGGCGCATCTATTACTTTTTAAATCAAAAAAATAATTAGCCAATCAGCAGATGCTACTATCATCAAACCTATGTATTTATCATTTTATTATTAATTATATAAAAATTTTAATAATTAAGAATAGAAATCTGTATAATTTTTTATCCTCACTTGCTAAATTTGTTTTACGCTGTTGATAACATTTTGTATTTCTTTGTGGCTTAAAATATTCAGCCATGATTCCTTTTTAGTGTAAGTGAGTCAATTATAAGGCAGTCTCCACAAAATTTGAGGAAGAGCTCACAAAAGAAAGCATGAAAGCATATGAAAATGAGCTCAAGCTCTTCTCGCTTAGTTCAAACTGAGCACGACGAGATCAAACGTGAGCTGTGAGTAAAAGCAAATACTTCAAATTTTATTATGCATACGACAAGCACCTTTTACTCGAGTACGAGCTCAAGCTCACGTTTTCAATATCTTCTCCATTTTCATTTGACGTATCTTCTTCAAAATCATAACAGGGCTGCAATTTTTTTGATTTTATTTCACAGCGCAAATACAACTGCAAATAGAATGAAAATTCAAGACAGAATATAAAAAAACTTCTGATGCTTTCACCAGTACATGATTTCATTGCATTGGACGCACATATACAAAATGCGTAACTTTTTTTTCATAAAGACATTGCTAACAAAGCTGCAAGCTTGGTATTTTATATTTTAGTACTTTTTACGAAATAAATAATTGTAAAAGACTTTCAAAAAAATTTAAAAGGCAGATGCAAAAAAATAGAAATTAAAAATGGTTTGGGCAATTTTAGGATTGAGTATAACTTTTTTAGACTTCAGATATAATTTCTGAAGTCTAAATAATATTTGCAAAAAAAACCAATATATGTGCATAAATTCTAAACTAAAAATTTCAAAGAAAGTAATCTGTAAGAAATAGTACTCAAATCAAATACTTTTATACTTGTTGCTCTAACGGACATAGTAATATATGTACGTTCTGTACATTCAAATGTCTATCCATAACGTTTAAGCAGATAAAGCCATATACGACATATTACGTCAGATATAAGGACACCCTTTATTTTTTACACTTATTATTACTTACACAGTAATAAAAAGTACCGGTTCCAAAGATATGGCCATAAAGCTTTAACAATATCATCTAGGGGACACCCTTTAATGTACAATTTTTAATTGAACATTTATTTTAAAGGACAGATTCTTTGTTCAAAAGTTTGGCCATATGCATCAATTTACATCAACTATTGAGATACCCTTTAAAATTTTAAATATTTATAAATGTTATTATACGGGACATAATAGTGGAGATTCTGTCTAATTTTCAAGTGTTTGTCTATAACGGTTCAAAAGATAGGGCTAGATAGGTAAAATTATATCAATTATGGGGACACCCTTTAGTTTCCAAATTTAAATTATATACTTGATGTTATAAACGACTTAGATATACAGGTTCTTTGTAATTTTTAACCATTGGTTGGTTCTATGCTATCCAGATTAAAAATACAGTTCTTTGAAGAAATTTCTATATAATATTTGTGGGCAATTCAAATTGCAAGCAATTGCTTGCGTTGCTAGCATACAATTAGCCTTTAACAGCCGACATGGCTTGGAACAGCGATTTAAGGAAGCTACATAACAAATAGATTTGATAAAACCTTGTTTTTATTTTTTATACAATACGAAACAAACAGCTTTTCGACTTTTCTACTTTCTTTTATTTTACTTTTATTATTTTAAATACAAAAAAAAAAAATTATTATTTATACAAACTTTTGGAAATACAAATTAATAATTCAAAGGCAATAAAATATAAAAAAACTTGTAAATTCTTTCATCACCACCTTCATAAAAATGCATTATTACACACATCCCTATCAATAATTGAAAATGTACATCAATGACAAAAATATATAAATATGTATGTAAATTCGTAAAGCAGCTTAATATTGTTTTATATTTGTTTTAAAAAGGCTAATTTTTTTCATTTAATATAAAACTGTTACTTTAGTCTAGTGGTATGCTTTTCTTGATTTTCTATGCTCGTGAGTATTGTTAGGGACAATTTTTTTGCCAGTCCAACGTCAGCACACATACACTAAACACGTTGCTTTGTTTACATTTCAACAATAAAAGCCAAATGAGCTGCTTGTGTTGCTTCTAACCCAAGTGAACAATTTCGTAATGCGTATTTGGGCACCACTTCTATGGTAAATAAAAAAATTGATGGTAGTGTTCTTTTACAAGTATGTAGTTGGATTTAAAAATGGAGTTAAACAACATTAAAAATATTATGTGGAATTTGACATTATTTAGTTTTAGAAATTCAAATTTTGGTTGCCTTGTGGTCTAATTAAATTTCTCCTATGATCTATTAGGTTTTAGGCATAAGAAGCTGTGTTATTATTTGGGAAAAATCCACAGATGAGCTAGTCGAGCACTTGCTAATCTTGTATAGAACTTTAAGTTGCAATAAAACAACGATAGATTATTCGATTGACATGAATTTTATTTATCCGAAAGATAATCTTGTGGCATTACATTTTAAATATGATTTCTGGCATATGACCGCCACGGCTGGCGCGGATGTAGTCCAATATGGACGTCAAGTTTTCGATGAATTTTTCCAACATTTTAGGCCGTATATCGGCAATAACACGGCGAATGTTGTCTTCCAAATGGTCAAGCGTTTGTGACTTATCCGCATAGACCAATGATATTACATAGCCCCACAGAAAGTAGTTTAGCGGTGTTAAATCACAAGATCTTGGAGGCCAATTCACAGGTCCAAAACGTGAAATTAGGCGGTCACCAAACGTGTCTTTCAATAAATCTATTGTGGCACGAGCTGTGTGACATGTTGCGCCGTCTTGTTGAAACCACATCTCCTGGATATCATGGTTATTCAATTCAGGTATGAAAAAGTTATTAATCATGGCTTTATACAGATCACCATTGACTGTAACGTTCTGGCCACCATCGTTTTTAAAAAAAAGTACGGACCAATGATTCCACCAGCCCATAAAGCGCACCAAACAGTCAGTTTTTCTGGATGTAACGGTGTTTCGACATATACTTAAGGATTACTATCACTCCAAATGCAGCAGTTTTGTTTGTTGACGTGCCATTCAAGCAGATGTGCGCTTCATTGCTAAAAAAAATTCGCTTATGAAAATCGAGAACAATGGTAATCTCGTTTTCTTGCCATTTGCAAGCGTTGTTCAGGCGTGAATCTATTCATGGATGAATTGCCAAACCAAACTGAGAATAAATCACTTGACAGCTATTAAATCGGTCGCCGTCTTGAAAAGCAATGCCAACTTAAAATTCTATACCTCTATAAAAAACACCCTTGGTATGGCTATGCTTTCCCCATAGTAATTTAGATTTTTTTTGGAGTACATTTATTATTTATTGTATCTTCAGTATTTTTGAATTAAAAATAAGTAATCATATCTTAAGTCTAAAATAAAAAATATTAATTTAGTAATAAATAAAAATAGTAATTTATTTGATTATATTTTTGGAATAAATATTTTATGATTTTTTCATGAAATATTTTTTTTTATAAATTTCAGTAAAGAAATTACGCATGATTAAAAATAACACGATTTTGAAAAACACTTAAAAGTTTTTCGAAACACTTTTTGTGAAATGGTTACTTTAGTTTAAATAACTTGAATCAACAGAAAAGAACCATGTTAGAAGAAGCAATAGCTTGCACTCCTAAACCGTGGTTTTGATCAAATTATCGAACTGTTTCTACAACAAATTTAACATTGTCGGCACTTCAATTCGCCTCAAGCCTTAAACATACATAAACGCATCTTCAAGGTCCGTTCTTCTGCTCTTTTATCCCGGTTTTCTCGCATCTGATATCGTATCTTCTATACAAATAAAATCATATGTCGTTCGTTGGTAATCGCATCACTTAAAAACGGATGCACCGATTTCGCCAATTTTTTTTTTGTCTTCATCATAACCTAACTTAGGATTTTACTGAAATAAAAACTAACCACTCCCACTTTTACGCCTACTTTTTAAACTAGAGAACTGTAATATGATCTTTAAAATTTTGCACCAGTAACGCCCTTATTAATATACATACGTAGTTTAGCGAAAACACAGGCTAGATTGGCTTAGTGGGCGTGGTACCGCCCATACAAAGTGAACAATTTTATCGTCTGTCTGGAGATCGGCAAAAGGTAGATACATGAAACTTTGCACAAATAATCCTCATACTAATGTGCATAGTCTAGCAAAATACAGACTGTATTGGGAAAATGGGCGTGTGCCTCCCATATTAAGTGAAAAATTATTATATATATATATACCTAGAGATCTACAATAGGAAGAGTCTTGCACAAGTACCTCTCACACTAAAGCCTAGCAAAATACAGACTGGGATGAAATAATGGGAGTGTCATATTGGATGGGAAAATTGGGAAGCCATTCTTTTCTTCCAAGTGTTTATTGTATTTTTTGAGGAACGGTGTAGCGAGGCGCACCGGAGATAGCTAGTAATAGATTAAACTTTCGACGACTTTGACTAAGGGGAACACTTAAATAATGTGTAGTTCGTCTTATCTATGACATCTTCATTTTCACACAGTCAATACTATTTGTTGCATTTATTAATTATAATGAGTAGTTTCACGAAAAATCAGTGACCTGATAGCTTTGAATCAAATAATAATGAACATCTCCGTTTCGTCTATTCACCCATTTAGACATATTTGGAATGAGCCTTGAGGGTCTTCTGACTACATCATCTCCGGTCTGTCTGTAGAGCCGTTGATATCATTCTACCTACCTAGGTAGTAGGTCTGGAAGGCTACGAAAGATTCCAGGATCATATGGGCAATTTTTAGACAAAATTTTGGCAAAAATTGAAATTGAAAAATGGAAGTTATAAACGGTGATCCATTTCGAGTTACTTTTTTCAATAGCCTTTTTTTGACAGATCACCTGTGAGTCGTGTCATGCTGTCATGTTATTTTTGTTTAGTATTGTTTAGCATTTCATAATGGAAGACTTACGCCTGAATCGCTGCGCTCTATGGACTCTTGAAAAGTTCCAAGAAGATCCGACGTTTTCGAGGTAAATTTTGTTTAACAATGAGACCCATCTCTGGCTCAATGGGTATGTAAACAAAATTTCCGCATTTGGGATGAAGAGCAACCTGAAGAGATTCAAGAGCTGACATTTCATCCGGAAAAAACAACAGTTTGGTGTTGTTTTGTGGGCCGGTGGAATCATCGGTCTATATTTCTTTAAAAATGATGCCGGTGCGAACGTAAACGTCAATGGCAACCGTTATCGTGCCATGATAACCGACTATTTGATGCTTGAATTTAAAACTCGTGATCTCGGAGACATTTGTTTTCTGCAAGACGGCGCCACTTTCCACACATCGCATAAACCAATCGATTTATTGAGAGAACATTTCGGTGAGCACATAATTTATGTTTTAGGCCGGTCGATTGGCCCAAATCATGTGATATCACACCGTTATACTTTCTCCTGTGGTGATATGAAAAGTCTAAAGTTTATGCGGAAACCCCCTCTTCGATTGAGGCCTTGGAGAAAAACATCACGCTTCTCATTCGCCAGTTACCAGTCGAAATGTTCGAACGAGTCATTGAAAATTGGACTCAACAGATGGACCATCTGCGACGTAGCAACGGCCAACATGTGATAGACATAATCTTCAAAAAATAAATGCCAAATATTCTTTCAAATGATAATAAATATTCTCCATTAAATTTAAATTTTCTGTGTTTTTTTTTTTCTTTAAAAAAGTGGGGAACCTCGAAATGGATCACCCCATATAACTTAAAAATAAAGTCAAATCTTGATAGCGAATTCTTGCCATTGTCAAAAGATGCAGTGTAAACATTGTAGATTTTGAAAAAAATTTCAATTCAAAGCTGTTAGATTTCGCAGTAATTGAAATGCCCTATAAAAGCCATTGTAGGAGTGATCAGTCTTCACTGAGTAATTAGATCGAGAACCGTTAGAGGGGTTACTATTACATCGGATTTCTCTAGAATGTGGGAAGACGAAGAGGAATTAAAAACTATTGATTAGATTATTTCAAAATGGGCTGAGCGACAGCGCTGGGTGAAATCTAGAAGATGTCCACGGCTTCATTAGCGCAATCCGGTGGCTAAGCTATAGCAAGCCACGAGCAAATTTAGTGCTTTTTTCTCTTTAGTTTAGCTATCTGAAGGGGTCTTAGAGTCGAGGTTCCCTTTTCAATAGCGTTCGTTAAGGGACGTTTTTCACTTAACTAGTCGACTATGAGTTGGTCGTGAAGAGCTGAAGAGTAGACGTGGCTTGTGACTAGGGAAAAGAGAAGCAACTTATGAATCATTTCGATAAATAATCTTCATTTTTTACACGTTTTAAATCGTTCTTAATACAGGTCCAAATGTTGACCCAACATAATGTCCATTAACATTTAAAATTTACTTGTCTTCATACTTTTCAATCATGCCTCGTAATAGTATTTGTATGCTTTTCTGTATTAAACATGCATGAACATAAAAACAGATAAACATATGAATATTTATGTCTCTACATATTTATCAACTGTTAAACATAATAAAAATATAATTCGACCCTTAATGACAATGTGGTTTTGAAAATAATTTAAACCGAAAATTCAACAAACAACTTAATAGTTTGACATTTACACAAACATATAAATTTGAAACGTTTGTTAGTTAAATTAGTGTTAAATAAAATACAGGTACACCATGTGATACAATCAAGCTAATACATATACAGTTTTATAGTCAACTATATATGTGTGTTTGTGTGGTATGTGTTTGACACAATTAATTTTTATAAAATAATAAAAGTAATGAATATTGTAAATGTGAAAACCAACTCTAATTTTTGTTTGTTAAAATTGTCTGTTGTAAACTAAATTTTCATATTATTTTAGATGTTTGTGTAACTAATACCACTACATATGTAAATGCCTGTATACTAGTACATATGTTTATATATCTATGTATGTATGTATAAGTCTATGACCATACATACCCATGTAGAACATTTATATTAAATATTAATTTTCTATGAATATCAGTAGTCAAATATTTGTTGTTATTTTTAGTGTTTGTTGTATATGGTTTGTAAATATTTTGGCTAACGCTTGCATTTAATAAGTTAGCAAAAGCCTGAAAACAACAAAATCTCACAAAAAAAAATAAAAATAATTTGTCTGTGTGTTTTATCCCTGTTTTAAAAATTAATAATGCACCAACTTATTTTCAAATCCGCATAAAATCACTGGGGAAGAAATTAGTTGCACCTGTGGTGAATTTTGTATGCCCTGCAATTTAGAAAATTTGTAGAAAATGCATACTCGTTTCTAAAGATATGCCGTACTGTATTCTCGACTGCAGCATCTCAAGAAAACAACATTTATTTTTTTAATATGGGCATTATTTGAAAAAATTTTCAAATAATTTCCTTTAATTGAAAATCGTAACACAAGACGAAAACACCAACTTCTGCAAGTTTATGGGGAAAGTTGAAATATGTTTACAAAATCGTGTATGACAGTTCTAATTTAAACCAAAATGGTTTTTAGAAGTGTTAAATTAAAAATTTGGTATTTTTAACAATCCATTGGTTGAAACAAACGCCTTTTGTTCTTTTAACGAAAGCTTCCACTTGAAACGAAAATCAAATAAACCAGTCAATGATGAATTACGTAAAGTTTATTATCTGAACGGCAAGAATTTCTATGATTAGTTAAATCAAATTAAAAGTATTAGTGTATTGAAAAATGAAAATTCTCTCTCAAAGTTGCCAGTTAAAGTGTAGGAACTATTTAATACCATTTTCAGAGATTTGAGTTTTGCATAAAAGAATGCTTACAGTAGTGCACTATATAAAATCGGCAAAAATTAATAAAAAATAATATTTTTATTTGCTTTTATTTATGAATGGATTTATACCACAGTGCAAATGTGATACAAGTACATTTGAAAAAGAATAAGATCAATAAATATTTTTGTTATTATTTTATTAAAAATTAGCTGTGCCCGCCACGGGCATCCTGACAATATCTCTCTTATTCTATGTATTTACTTTATATATAGAGGTACCCATCTCTGAATAAAATTCTAAAATATATAAAAAATTTATATGAATTTTATTTGAACTATTTTTAAATGAATAAATTAATTAATTATTTATGCTTAAGTTCTTAATTTTAAAGAGATAAAGAAAAAATTATAATTTATAAAAAATTTTAAAACTCTAAAAATTATTGTAAAGCTCTGTCAGTTTAAAATATTTTAATAACAAAGTAAAAATACAATTTTTAATCAATTGGCGCCACCTGTTGCGCAATTTTGTTTAAAATATCCTACTTTCAAAAATAAGAGGTGCGCAACCATGTTTAAAATATCCCAGTTATAAACCGAATAATTTAGTACCTTTAAACCGAAAATTTCCAAGTTTCATATAACGTCTGAAGGTCCCTGATTCCCGACAGTAAATGCATCAAAGTATTTACTTTCATTGCAGATTGCAATGATGTGATCATAAAAAAATGTTTAATTATAAAATAAACTGGACTAAAAATAGACTATTTCTTCTTAAAATTGATTAAAACTTAAAAAAGGCCGAAGAAAACACTCTTATTATTTCTGGATTTGGTTCTGATCATCAAAGTTCTCAACGACATCAACAATTGTTGATTTGAGAATCTAAGCGGGACAGAGCAGAATTCCATAATTTTTGGCTCTACAAATATAGTAGGATATGTTACCTGAAGTATACCTTTATATACCTTTATCGATGTGCAATAGAACCTCCATGTACCATGTAATGTCGCACCGATAGGTCTTGCAGCCTTGGATTGACAAAGAACGAATTTCTATAAGTATATATGGCTAGACAGTGGTACAGGAGATGTTTCACCGTACCTAGACTATCTGGTCTGAAGAAAGTTTGTTTCGAGCAAATTAGGCACCCCCGTGTGTCCCGCAACCAAAAGAGTTTCATCATGTTGGAATTTGCCGCCATCTCATCTAGAAATGTCTGGCGTTTGCGAACCGATTTGGATATTGTGTAGATGCTCAAAAAGAATTTTATCCCAGCTTTACTTCAGTCATTTTTTTTATATCTGAAATTTTGGCTCAAGCAGTGCGGTTTTGATTTTTATATCCTAAACTTTATTCCCGACTGAAGTCTAGGGATGAAGATACCTCCCCTAACTTCCGTCTCCTGTATTAACTTCAAACACGTCTTCATAACGTCTTTCATGCCTCCTTATGGTAGACGTGCCCGTACATATTTTAGTTTCAGGGCTTGATTAACTTAAAATCTATACATAATATAGTAACTCATTTCCGTTTGTCTGTCCATCTGTCTATCTGTCTATCCGTCTATCCGTCTATGCGTCTATCCGTCTATCCGTCTATCCGTCTATCCGTCTATCCGTCTATCCGTCTATCCGTCTATCCGTCTATCCGTCTATCCGTCTATCCGTCTATCCGTCTATCCGTCTATCCGTCTATCCGTCTATCCGTCTATCCGTCTATCCGTCTATCCGTCTATCCGTCTATCCGTCTATCCGTCTATCCGTCTATCCGTCTATCCGTCTATCCGTCTTTCCGTTTATCCGTCTATCCGTCTATCCGTCTATCCGTCTATTCGTCTATCCGTCTATCCGTCTATCCGTCGATCCGTCTATCCGTCTATCTGTCTATCTGTCTATCCGTCTATCCGTCTATCCGTCTATCCGTCTATCCGTCTATCCGTCTATCCGTCTATCCGTCTATCCGTCTATCCGTCTATCTGTCTATCTGTCTATCTGTCTATCTGTCTATCTGTCTATCTGTCTATCTGTCTATCTGTCTATCCGTCTATCTGTCTATCTGTATGTATGTCTCCCTATCTGTATGTCTGTCTGTCTGTGTGTCTGTCTGTCTGCTTTTCATTTGTGTTTGCATCACGTAAAAACCACTGAACGGATTTTAACAAAACGTTGTGAAGAAGTACTTTGGCATCCTGATTCCAATATAGGATACTTTTTTCCGCAAAAACACATTGTTTCCAAGTGATAACAAAGAGAAACAGCAGTAGAAGTATTCCGACTTTTTTTACCGCTTTAAAGGTACTGTATACTTTAAGGCATCTTTTATCTTTGAAAGCAAGATATTTTAAATATGGTTGCGCAACAGATGGCACTGTTTTAAAATAATGATAAAATACTTGCTGCCAAATAGCCAATTGAATAAAATTTGTTATTTTTTTTAAATTCTTAGATTTCACACTGAAATCAATAAAAAATAAGTAAGAATATCTTAAACATAATTACATGCATAATAAGCTTTCAAATGATAAAGTACACATTTTTGGTATCTTATTTTTGATCAGAAATTTAAAGTTTTTACCTCATGCTGACACAGACACACAAGAATTTAAAAAATGTATGCTTTGTATTCCACATCGAGTAATACCTGCGACAGCAGCAAACTTTTCAAAAATTTTAGATGTCCAGACACAGTCCTGTTACAGTTTTATTACACATAAAGATTAAAGTTCGAAAGCTCTTATAAAAGCACACTTTATAAAGAAGTGTCAGTGTAGCAAAATCTATAGAATAGCAGTACTTCTGCTTTTTAATAACACAGGCTCTTCATAGATTTACTACCAAAAACTTATGTTATTCTTTTGTTGCAAGTGGCTTCTAACCACAATTTACAAATAGTGTTCAACATTTTATTGTAATAGCTCTTTGATAAAATTTCAAATAATGAATACAAAGAAAACCTAGTGCAACAAATCCAATGACGAAGTTAAAATACCTTTAAATTTACCACAACAACTATTGCAATACCAATGGCTGTTACGAAAAAGTGACGATTAAATATTGTTGGTGTTTTAAAAGTTTTAAATAATTCATGAGTGCAATTTGCATGTTTTTTATATGTAGGATACGAGTATTGTCCAAAAAAAAAGCTTAAATTTATTTTAGTTTTCCGTGTAAAACAAAATGATAAATTAAATATGTAAATAACAATGGCATCCGTAAATATTTTTTTGTTCACAATTTGTCTAGAACCTTATAGGAACTCGGTTAAAGTTTGTGGACAGACAGAGTTGATTAAGGAAAAAATGCAAAAATATTTAGAACCGCCAACCTTGCCTTAAATTTCTATCCGTTTTACCTTTATATATGAAATAGACAATAAAACATTTTAAAGCGTTATTTGTATTATTTTCAAAAAGCCGTTTCCAAAAGACAACTACTGCAACCCTTTCACATGTTTTACCAAGAAAACTTTTCCCTTGGGTAGGGTAGCAATACGAGTTCATATAAAAAAAAAATTCAATTGCAAACGAAAAAAATTTGTAAAATTCCACTGATAAATGTGGACAAATCGTAGTATTAACGAAGTAAAAAGTGGTTTTAAATAAAGAAGAAAAAAAAAAAAAAAAAATTCACACAAATTGAAGAGCAGAAGCAAATGTAGTTTAATGATGAAATATGTTAAAAAATTTTAAGCTAAACTTACTTAAAAAAGAACACAAATGGGAAAACTTTTTACAATGTAACAAATGCGCTTTTTAGGTTTAAAGATAAATATTTAAAAAGGCTTGAATAAATATATGTGGACTTTTAGAAATGAAAGAAACATTTTTGATCGAATGTGCAAAAAATTAAATTTAAATGTTATTGGTTGCTAATGGTAATAATCAATTTCAACACCATGAGGATCTAAAAATTTCCTGTTCAAATAATAAACGAACATATACCCAAAAATTTAGGACAATTTTATTTACAACTAGCTATCGCCGGTGCGCACAGTGGGATTTGTTCATACAATGTTTGGAAAAAAATATAAGGAGTGCCCGTAGAATGTGGAAATTTTGCTCTGAGCCTTTGGTTAGCCCAATTAAGAAAAATATAAAGTTTCATCAAAATTGGCCGCGCCCACTACCCACCGCCCGTAGAGTCCAAAATTTATTTTTGGCCCAAAGTTTTTTAATTAAGAATAAAATAAAGTTTCTTCAAAATTTGCCACGCCCACTCCCACCGCTCATAGATCTCAAAATATATTTTTGGTCCAAAATTTTTGTAATTTGGCACAGAGCCTTTTATTACCTCAATTAAGAAAATAATAAAGTTTTATCAAAATTGGCTACATCCACTACCCACCGCCCATATACCCCATATTATATTTTCTTCCACAACTTTTTGTTTTTTTACCAAAACTAATTATTTTATAAATAAATTTCAATACATGCATTTAAATATAGACTTTTATTCATCATCAATCATTTCATCAAGTTCCAGAACCTGTTAACGGGGTTGACATCTAATGCTACTTATAAAAGTATATGAGGATACTAGAAGTCGAAGAAAAAAATCTGTATTTGTTGCAACTATATCACACTTTCTGGAGAACCTTAATCTATAATAATCTTTATTTCTGGCTTCTTCAGAAAGCATTCCAATAGGAAGTATTGCCGCATCCGTGTATCAGTATTTTGTGTATTGTTACTGGGATATAATACCAACTATATTTTTCAACAAAAAGTTTTGCTGTATCTTGAGCAAAATTATTAAACTTTAAGGAATTAACTTTTTTGCCACAAGTTATTATTTGTAGTATAATGCGAAATCGATTAATTAGTTGCTCCACTACACCAGTCACATCGCCAATAAGTGCGGGTGTAAAAAATAAACTCCTGGACGTATTTCCAGACCCAGTTCGTTGTTGAACTGCATCCACTCGTATACCCATCTGTTCCTTTAAGGCCTTCTGAATTCGAAGTTTATTTTCTTTCAAATGGTTTGTTGTAGGCAATATGCACTCCATAAATTTTATGCAAGCATGTAAGGAGGAAACTCCCATTTTGGTGCTTCACCATCAATAGCTTTGCTTGAAACTAATTTAAGATTATTCACTACAATTAGTGAGTTCGTAACTCAGTTCACTATATAAAACAGAAAATAAATTCATTTTAATAATACCTTTTTCACTTCTCTATTTGCTATTTTCACAAATTGTAATTTAATTTTTAATTTTTTAAAATTAAAAATTTCATGTATTTGGAGACAAATTTTATGATTTTATAAAAGATTATTAATTATTTAAACTTTTTTTTTTTTAATTGATAGTATGGAGTCTTACCTTTCATTTTATTATAGCGGGAGCACCGAGCACAACCGAGCAACCTTTTTTTTTCTTCCAAGGAAGTTTGTAATCACGGCACGTTATAGAACAAATTTTATTCTATGATATCTTTTAAACCATATGCGCGAACTTAATTTTTGTTTAAATACGCAGAAAAACATATATTTGAAAAAATCACTATTTGAATCAGAGCAATAAAATTATCTTACGTACAAATACTATAGAAGTGCGTAAACAGTTTTCAATATTTTAAACCAAAATATACATGTGACTTTACTTCGTTATTTCAAAGACAAATGAACGTTTTTGTGGCATACAATTTATGGATTCTTCATACTGAATCAATTTTCTACAAAACTGCATCATTATATTTTTAAATTTTATGTGTCGAAAAAATTACACCCTCTGCGTTGCGCTTCGCTATACTTATCCACAAAAAATAAAATAAACACATGGAAGAAAGGTATGGCTAAATTTAAACTCGAAAAGACACGCTATTCGCACGACAAAATTATTTCAGTTTTTATGCAAGGTACGACGCCCACTGTTCCCATCCAATCTGTATTTTTCTAGACTATGCGTATTAACACGATAATAATATTTTGCTTTGTATGGGAAGTACCACTCCCGGTATCATAGTCTGTATTTTGCTAGATTATCCACATTAGTATGAGGGGTTTTCAAGACTCTACATATTGTAATTATCTAGATACATAATTATAACGTTTTACTTAGTATGTGAGTTACCACGCCCACTATACCAATCCAGCCTTGTATATTGGTAGACTATGCACATTAGTATGCTGGTTACTTGTGCAAAGTTTTAAGATTCTACCTATAATTGTTCACTTTGTATGGGCGGTCCCACGCCCACTTTTGCAATCAAGCGTGTTTTTCGCTAAACTATGTATATTAATAAGAGAGTTACTGGTGCAAAAATTCAAATATCTACCCATTATTATACTCTAGCTACTTAAAAAGTGGACGTAGTCAATTTTTCCTTCCATAAAAACCCAAGTTGGGTTATGATGAAGATTTAGAAAAAAAGGCCAATTCGGCACAGCCAGTTTTGTGAAGTGAAGCGATTATCAACGAACGATATTTGATTTATATAGAAGATAATTCTGGTTTATGAGCCGTAGAGTGCTTTGATAGACTGAATGGTAGTGCGCTTTTCTATCAGCCTGGGGATTTCAGGTTCTGGTTGTTTTCTGCAGACAATCGAGACGCTTCGCAAATAGTGTTGTCTAGTAAAACAAAAAAAAAAAAAAAAAAAAAATAATAATATGGGAATTATGAGACTTGTGAAATACGTGTGTAGGAATACATGATTTACTGCATGCATTATTTGACAGCGATGGATACGGAGAACTTCCAAGAAGTGATTAATCTCTGAAGGAATTACGATTTTTATTAGCCACACAAATACATCTTAAAAGATAAACGGGTTAGACATATAAAGGCCTTCTAAGTTAACATCCTCTCAGCAAGTCCAAAAATTGCTTAGATATAATAAAATTTCCTTAAACGGGATAATTGCATTAGTGTTGCCATGTAAATTTTAAGTATCTTATTGTTGAAAAATCTAAATCTTTATTCTGATACGAAAGAGATCGTACATTTCTTCAAATGCACAAGGAAATAAGAAACAGCCTTTTGTAAAGCTTAAGTAAAGGATCCTCTTAAATTGTTAATTTATTTTATAGTCAATAGAGATTAAATTTCTTTTGTAAATGTGAGGATATATCGACGACAAACTTTTAGGTTTCCTTTTCACTCCTCTATGGCCCTGAGAGATTTCAGGCAGCTTATTTATAATTTACGACTACCTTATCTTCTTTCGGCCTCATAGTAACACTAGCCTTTACTCTTGATTGTATTGCTTTCAGACTGCTTTTTTTAAATTTTATTTGTTTATTTAATACTGCTGAGTTTCAAAATGACTTTCAATGTTTTTGATGTGTTGGAATGCGATAAAATCATCTCTAGCAAAATGTTTCAAACGGGCAATTTGTTTTAATGCCTCATCATAAGAATTTATAGCATCAGGTATTTCTATACTTGCTTCGTCTTCGGAGTTTTCAGATAAACTTATCTGCTCAACAGCGCTTGAATTTAATATTTCAATTCAGTCATCTTCAGTGCAGACGTTTTCATCTATTTTTAAAAATTCGTCAAAGTCACATGATGAACCGAGTTGTTTTAAATTCGCGTACGTCGCAAGTGGGATATTATCTTCGGCATTAAGATGTGGAAAATTACAAGTATCTGCTGAGAGTCCTGCTTTTTAAAAGCAGTTTTTCATTGTTGTTGCTTGAACTTTATCCCAAAAGATTTTTATAAAGTATATAGCTTCCAAAACATCAATAGATTTGGCAAGATCTAATGCTGAGCTTACTTTATCGATTTTACCTAGTAAGTGCTGTAAAGTCTTTGTAGTGGACCTTAAAATTCTGGATTATACCTTGATCTAGGGGTTGACAAACTGCAGTTGTGTTGAGAGGCAAAAAGACTGTTTATATTTGTTAAATTCAACTCCCTTAATTTTTAATAAAAAGATTTTTGAATGCTCTAGGACGGGCTGCTTTACCTATGACTAAAAGCTGCTCTTTCTCTCCAGATAAGTTTGCACAAAATAAAATTGTGAGTCGTTCCTTCGAAAATTTTTCACCAAAAAATTTTTCAAATTTAAAAGCAAGAGTTCTATAAGGCAAAGCGTGAAAGAAAAGCCCACTTTCGTCGGCATTGTAAATATCCTCCGCCTTGTACCCATGCAAAATGGATGGCAGCTTGGCTTTAAATTGCTGCACATCTACCTGATCGACACTTGCAGCTTCTCCACTTACACATTTAAAAGAAATGTTGTTTCTTTTACGCCATTTTTGCAGCCATCCATTCGATGCAGAAAAATTGGATGCTCGCAGTTGTACTGCTATTTCACTTGCCTTGGCTTTTACAATAGGACCCAAAATTGGAGATCTAGCCTTAGCGAACCAATTAAAGCACATTATGTCAATTTCCACCTGCTCTAACAAACATCATGTTCTGATGAACATTGATTCCAGACTCCCATTTGGAACGAATGGCTTCCTTATTTTTAATGATTTCTGCGGCTTATGTTTTTCCAATGCTGAATCTTAAAATTTAAAAAATAACTAACAAAATGCATTAATGTATAAATCCAGGAAACTATACCTTTTAGCAATCTCACGCACCGAATATTTTTCTTTCTCAAACTCATTTATTACTTCCATTTTTTCTTTTATCGATAACATATTTTTTTCCGCGACATTTTGTGAACACGATAATCAAACTTATTCTTCAACTAAACAGTATTTTTTCCTGTTTTTAACACATGAGTATTAACACTTATGTTAATAGGGGAATCATCAATTTCGTTTGTATTAACACAAGTATAAATTAGAGTTGGAAAAACAAAGAACTACTAATTTAATACAACTCTTGTTGCTATGTTTAAACGCTTCTATCCGTTTATGAGAGAAATTATAAACTATTTTTTCTTAAATTAAGTGTCCGCGTCCGGTTATTGGAGTGTCCGGTTATGGGAATGCATTTTGTATGGAAAACCTATTGAACTGATTTGGTCTTCAAAATATGTCTGGTTATGGGAGTTGTCCGCTTATCGGAGGTGTCCGTTATGAGAGCTAGTATGTATAAATGTAGTAATATAATACACTGTCCCTTAAAAAGGGCACTCAATTACATCTAGTATTAGCGTAGAATTATAATTATATATAATAGTTATACAATTTATGTATTAAATTATTAATATAAACCGATTTTGACTGTCGATTAGTAAATATGAACCTTTCAGTACAATTCGAGCGTACCTACATGTGATACCCTCTCTTAGCCTCTTTTGATTTAAAATGTCTCCCAATTATTTTGACTTTTTTCGAGCTCAGCCATTACCGAGTGTAACTAAACTATCGGTTCTGGAGCACAAGAATTCGCAGTTTACAACAGTAAAAATATCAATAATGGTAACATTAGCAACCACGATTTCAACAATTTTAACTTTTATTTCATGACGGTTTAACTTTACAAAATATTTGCTTATTTAAAGTTAAATAAAAATAAATTGACAAAAGGTTGATAAAATGCTAACACTTGTAAAATAGCGACAAGATATATTAATTTTAAGAATTTCATTATTTTACATCATTAGTCACCTATTCATAGAATAAAAATTGTCTGAAGTGATTATTGCAACAAAGGATACTTACAATGCCGCGTTGGCAAAGCAACATAAACATATTTTTAGTAACAAACAAGTGAGCAGCAAAATAAAAAAGCTCTTCAGTTGTAAGAACTTTTACGTCAACATAGTCATGCAGACGTAGAGAGAAATAAATAGAATTTTAAATAAATGAGGAAGGAAATTATAACAAGATACAATACAAATTTTTATGGGATATGGTTTTGTTGTTTCGTTTTCCAGTGTCTAGAATGCTTTAGAGGAGGTAACTGTATAACATTCTTAACTTAACATATTTTGTTTATAATTAATATATTATGATAAAAAATTATTAATATTAAAGATATGTATAGGTAATAAAAACATATAAACTTATTTTATAATATGCATTTTTTAATATGGTTAATGCTGAAGGCCAAAGCATTAGTTATGAAATATTAGATGGTCCAATGTTTGAAGATTACTCTCCATGCAGCATGTAAAGTCTTTTCGGACAAAAGTTCAAAATTTATAAACCTACAGTAATTTTAACTGGTAGTACTTTGAACGCTGACCCCTGTATTCTATCAATACAGGTATTATTAATTTCAACACTACTGTGTTCAATAATCAAATTATATAATTTAAAAAAAATCCTACTGTTTTTAATTGCTAACAAAAGGTTAGCTGACAGCTTTATATGTAAGTATCAGTTATAAGTAAAGATAATTTTTATGGAGAGTAAAATAAAGAAAAATTATTTGCTTGATAGTAGAATAAATAAATAAATATGCCCTTATACAAAAGTAATAAAGTCTTATCCAAGTCTACTTTATAACAAATTTTATAAGAATTTTTTTTTTAAAGCTCACTTCAATTTCTTTTGCACACGCAAAGAAAAAACATGGTTGAGGTAACCATAAACTAAGACCAATATATTATGGTTAAATTATATGGTTGTAGTTAAACTATATTATTGTTGAACATTATAATATTATGGTTAAATTAAATATTATATTATGGTTAAAAAATATAAAATGTCATTAAAAATTTTTTTATTTTTTTCATTTTCGTTGATACATAAATTAGCCAAATTTAATACTTACTTTATACTGCAAAGATTAATTAAAGTATCTATACAATTTTCCAAAAATAAATATTTTTACTATATTTTTATTTTTTTTTTTTTTTAAGAAAATATTTTGTTTTCTGTTGTCAAACCGGATGATTAAAATTTCGTTACATTGGAATATATTATTTTTAAATATTTATAAAACTTTGGTTGTGGTTTGAATTTATCAAAATTAGTAGAATAAAAATCAACCATATTGAATGTTTTGGATGTAGTAAACATTTAATAATAAAATCATAACCAAAACTTAATTATTTAATATTATGTTAATTACCCATAACGTTTTTTAATAAAAATTCAGTTTGTTTGTTGGGGGAAAAGAGCTAGTTCCTAAACGTATTTCACTGGTTACTCAGGCCAGATCAACAGAAAACCTTTTTCCTAATTTTAGAGAAGCCAAAAATACTCTATAAGTAATAAAATTCTACAAAACCCAATGAGAAGTATGCATGTTATAGAATAATATTACAGAATATTAAAGCTTCAACAAAACACCAACAAACAAACCAGGTTTTTATTTTTCCTTACTGTCCTTCTGCATTTGGATGGTTTTTTGCCATCACTGAATGCAGACGTTAGGTGTGATGAAAAGCATACACAAGTTAATTTTGTTCTCGCAAGAGAATCGAAAAATAACAACTTGTTTATTGTGACCAAAGTAATGCTACAAACAACTAATATTTGTTCATCGCAACCATACATTGTTACAGATAATATAATGTGATCCCTGTGAACATACCATAACCATGTTTTTTCTTTGCGTGCATAAGAGTATAAAAGTGTAAAATAATTTTAACAAAAAACTCCACCACTTATGAAATCTAATAAATATATTTCTCAAACAATTATTGTAGTTTTTGACCTTTATAATAATTTTATTAACCCATTCCCAGCCATTGTACTCGCTTGAGTACAGAAAAAAGGCAATATTCAAGCACGCACAAATTTTTAAGCAAAAGAAATTAGGCAACGTTTCTTTTACTTTTGCATTCGATGTATTGCGTTTAAAAAACACATGAAAAAAAAATTAAAAAAAAATATACCGTTATTGTGCATTTTGGTTTGTTTTTGTAACACTTTGTCATTTTTGCGACTTTTAGATAGGTCACTCATAATAGAGCTCCGTGGAGTAAAGTCTGTTTTGTTCAAACAAAAGTATTTATTAGTTTTGTGAAGAAGAGTGATTGTGTGTACATATTACAAAAAGTTACAGGAAAAATATTTTTTTTTGGACAACGTTTTGTGAGTAGCAAAATCGCTGTACCCAATCGAGTACAATGGCTTAATATGTACATATATATTTTTTTAGAATTTGGACTAAAATGGAATTTGGAGCCATCAAAACCTCAAGTTTTTATGGTAAAGCTTTTAAAAATTTAAACAGCGCTCTTGATTTTGTGGAACATGATGTTCACACAAATTTCGATATAGCGATTATTCCACCAGATCCGGACTATAATACAGATGAGGAGGAGGGTAATGCTGAGGATATTCTTTTTGATCGCATGCCAAATGATGTACCAGGTGAAGTCGAAGTATTTTTCGATAGTGATAGCGAAGATAATATCCCACTTGAGCAGTTGCGGCAGACAATATCTTCAAAATCAAACAAAACCGCTCCTAAGTGGACAAAGAGACCTTGCGATATTCAAATGAAACATACCAATTTTTTTTCATACAATGAGGTCAAGATGATTTCAGAATTGAATGGCAAATCACCGGTGGAGGTTTTTGAAGTTTTATTTGATGAAAAAGTAGTCAATTTAATCGTCGATCAAACTTGTATTTATGCGTCACAATCAAATGAACACAATTTTTCTTTTAACGCAGAAGACTTGAAAGTATTTGTCGGTATTTTGTTATACAGTGGATATCGCTCTATGCCTAGAGAGGACATGTATTGGCAGCTTTGCGAAGACACGCACACCCCAATTGTTTCCCAAAATATGTCGCGAAATAGGTTTAGAGAAATAAAACGTTTTATTCACTTGGCAGATAACACTAAATTAGACACTACTGACAAAATGGCTAAGGTAAGACCTTTGTCAAAACTTCTGTCAACAAATTTTTGCCAGTATGGTTATATGCATGAGAAGCTGTCAGTTGATGAATCCATGGTGCGATACTTTGGAAGCCACTCTTCAAAACAGTTCATCAGAGGTAAACCAGTGAGATTTGGTTTTAAAAATTGGATGTTGACGAGCAGCTCTGGTTATTTATACCAGTTTGATACCTATTGTGGGGCCAAAGGTGTAAGTAGAGAAAGGTCAAAACTGCCCCTTGGATCCCGAGTTGTGCTCGATTTATTAGACAGCGTTCCTAACCCTTCAGATCATATTGTATTTTTCGATAATTTTTTTACCTCATATGATCTTTTAGTTGAATTAAAAGAAAGAGGATTTCGAGCTATTGGAACTGTTCGAGATTCAAGAACAAAAAAATGTCCACTAGAATCAAACGCTCTTTTCAAAAAGCAAAAAAGGGGCTATTTTGATTGTAGATTTGACAATACAAATAAAATAATATTTGTTAAATGGAACGACAATAGTGCTGTAACCGTAGGGTCGAATTTTGAATGTGTTGAGCCAATGCATAGCGTAAACAGATGGTGTTCAACTCAAAAGGCAAAAATTAGTGTTAACCAACCGAGATTGATCGCAGAATATAATGCTGGAATGGGTGGCGTTGACCTCCACGATCAAGCACTCAATAATTATAGAATAAAATTCCGAGGAAAGAAATGGTGGTGGCCGCTTTTTACCGCAATGTTGAGTTCTACTGTAGTAAATGCATGGAAATTGTTTAAAACTGCAAACAGATCTCAAATGGACTTGCTTGAGTTTCAACGAAATATTGTTCGATTTTATTTGCGAAACTATACCCAGAAAGTAAATATTTCCAAACGGTCACTGGCCCCTGATGTTGCAACTAGTGGTGGAAACCACTTTCCTAAAAGGATAAAAAATCAATTACGATGTCGTGAGTGTCATAATAGAATAAGATGGTTATGTGAGCAATGCGATGTTGCCCTATGCGTTGAAAAAGAATGCTTTAAAAATTTTCATACCTAAAAAAATAGCATACTCATGGCGCCACTGTACCCGTCCGAGTACAGCCCCAAAAACAAACTTCAAAATTTTTTATTTTTTATTTTTTGTTATTTCTGTATTTTTTAACTGTATTCAAGTAAAAATAAATAAATGAACTTCAATTTTTTTTACTTTAAATGGTCTTGGCGTTTAATGGGTTAAAGAGGAATTTCGACCTATTTACGACCTATTTGTTCCTTTGTTAGTTCTCCAACTTATAAGTTATATAGATATTTTACGAACATATTAAAAAAGATTACTAAGCTTTCAAAATACAATACTAAAAATAAAATCTACATATAAAAGATAATTAAAAATTAATTTCATTAGATGTAGTATAATATTTCCAAGTATGTATACCTGTTGACTTAGCAATTAATACAATAGAACAAAAATGGGATATTATAGAAAAATTTACAAAAATAGAGAAATCCTTAATTTTACGTATTCTCAAGTTTTGTATAGAGAATAATAGATATTTCCAATATAATCAGAAAATTTACATACATACAACAAAAAGGACTACCAATGGGATTACCTGCTTCTCCAATTGTAGCGGATATAGTTATGAAGAATTTCCTAGATTCTTGTATTGAAAAATTAAGTATAAAACCAAGAATAATGACCCAATATGTAGATGATTTGTTTTGTATAATTTCTGAATCAGCTGTTAATAATATGTTGCAAACATTTAATGAATTTGATAATTGCATTAAATTTACAATAGAGAAGGAGTGCGATTCAAATCTTCCATATTTAGATACCTTAATAATTAGAATGAATAACAAATTGGTAATGGATTGGTATCAAAAACCCTCAGCTGCGGGTAGAATTATTAATTATTATTCTAAACAAAATAAACGAACAATTAATTATCAATACAGCAAAAAATTTAATAGAAAAAGTGTTAACCATTAGTGACAGAGAATACCACAACGAAAGAATATAGATAAGATAAAAAAGATATTAAGCGAAAACGATTTTCCAATTCAGCTAATTAATAGATTAATAAGGAAATACAAAATTAATATAAAACCAAATAAAAGAAATGAGACAGAACCAAAGATATATAAATCAATAACTTATGTACCGGATTTATCTAAACGGTTGGAAAAATTAAAAACATTTGATACAGTTAAATACAAGATGGCATATAGAACGTATAATAAATTAAATAGATTATTTAGCAAACCAAAAGATAAAATACCAAAATTAGATATGTCAAATTTAGTGCACAAAATACCTTGTAAAGAAAATGACAACGAGAATTGTACAACGAAAAATAAACTGAAAACGAGAATAGCTGGACATAAATTAGACCAGAGATATAGCGATAAAATCAGATTGCAAAAAACAGCATTGTGTTCCCACTAAAGGGCTGCATAAGTATATTCGTTTTCTTAACTTCAATGAATGACATGCTTCAGTGTACAATGCACTGCTGTCCAAATTTTTCTTTTCCACTCAACACCAAATAAAAACGCAAACAAAAGCAAGCATTGTATATGACAACAACATAACAAATGTGCGTAAATTTCGTATTCACCCATCCGTTCACATGTCATATAGATAATTTAAATTTCGTTGTTGAAGTGTTGTGTCTTCAATTGTATTATCTATTTCACGAGTAATTCGAAACTTTTAAAATACAGCAGTGCACTCTATAAAGTTTAATTTTATAACTCATACATGATGAAAATAAAAGAACATGTTTGAAATGCAAAAATTTTTTGTTTACTTATAATCTTGTATCGTTTGAACATAAAATTTATAAAAGAAAAATATTTTTATCTGAATTTTTAAAAAAGTAAGGCAAAATAAAAGTAAATAAATCAGTCAAGTGCGAGTTAGTCTCACACACCTAAGGTTCCGTACTATGTTTAGTACGACTTTAAAAATTCAAGTTGTTATTTTTTTCATGTCTTATGGGGCACCCTTTATTTTTTAAATCGAAGTCATATTTGCGAAAATTGCAACGCTATTGGAACACCCTTTAAATTTTAGGAATTGTTGTTATAACGGACATGGTAATACACTTTCTATAAAAAAATCAGGCCTACCTTTTGCGGTTCAAAAAATAAGGTAATATACGTCAAAAACATGTCACTGATGGATCACCCTTTAGTAATTAGTAATTGTTACAGCGGCCGAAGTACAACATCTACTGTAAACAATTCAAGAGTCTACTTATTACGGTCCAAAAAATAAGGCTATTTAAGTAAAATCATCTCTCTGTCGCAACACCCTATAATTTTGTTATTTGATATGGCGGCCATGGAAATTATCTTTCAATGAATATAGCAAGAGTTTACCTATTACGATTAAACAAATAAGTCACTGTACGTGAAAAATATGTTATTGTCGGAACACCCTTTAATTTTTAGTAATTGTCATATCGGCCGTGGCAACAGATCTCCTGTACAAAATTTTAAGAGTCTACCTATTACGGTTCAAGAAATAAGGCGTTATACATGAGAATCACGTCACTGTCGGAACACCCTTTAATTTTTATTATTTGACAAATTTTCTTTAGTAATAAGCCTCCTGTAAAAACTTCAAGAGTCTACTTATTATCGTTAAAAACTAAGGTCATATACACGCAAAGCACGTCACTCTCGGAACACCCTTTAATGTTAAGGTTTAATTTTATATATTTGTTTAGAAAGCGAACATAGTGTTAATTACAGTCTACAAATTTGAAGTGGTTACCTCTTATAGCTCAAGAAATAAAGACATAAAGGCAAATAACACCTCACTTTCAGAACACCCGGTAAGTTTTAGTATTCATTACTATAGTGGCCACAGTTATACACCTTCTCTGAAAATTTCAAGAGTCTACCTATTATCGTTAAAAATTTAGGCCTTATACATGCAAATCACGCGACTATCGGAAAACCCTTTAATTTGTAGGTTTATTTTTTTATTGTTGTTTATATAGCGAACTAAGTTTTAATTACCGCTTGCATATTTTTGGTGTATTCCTCCTACAGTTCAAGAAATAAGCAGATATTCGTGAATAACACTTCTCTATCGGAATACCCTATAAGTTTTAGAATTTGCCACTATAGCGGCCACACCTTCTATGAAAATTTTAAGTGTTTACCTATTATGGTTCAAAACTTAGGCCTTATACATGCAAATCACACCCCTATCGGAACACCCATTAATTATTAGTTTAATTTTTTTATACTTGTTTATATAGCGAACTAAGTTTTAAGTACTGCTTTTAAATCTTTAGTTTATGCCTCCTACAGTTCAAGAAATAAACACATTTTCGTGAATAACACCTTTCTATCGGAACACCCTATAAATTTTAGTATTTGTTACTATAGCGGCCACAGCTATACACCTTCAGTGAAAATTTCAAGAGTCTCCTATTACAGTCCAGAGATAAAAGGCGCTGACAGACGGACATACATTGTAGCGAAAACAATAGGGATACGTTTTTACACTTTGTGTACGGAACCCTAAAAAAGGAAAGGGATTATTACTATAACTTTTTTATATCAATATGCACTTATTTGAAATCCTATAACATTGTATGGTTCATGCGTAATTTCTTTTATTAAATTGGATGGATTTGTTCCACCAGTAAATAAAATACTGTTGTCATAGGTATGACAACAGTCTTTTATTAAAATTTTTATTTAATAAATATGTATAATTTAGAAGCACAAAATATATTTGTTTGTATGTTAGTTTGTTTGTCGGAAAACAACAGCTGCCTACATGGGAGGTACCACGCCCACTGTCCCAAACTATGCCTTTCTCTTAACTATGTATGTTGATATAGCGGTTATGAGAGCAAAATTTCAAACCGCTACCTATTACTGTTACCAAGCTACACGATGATAAATATTTACTTTGTATGGGGGTTCCACGCCCACATCGAATATCAAAAAATAAGTACCCTATTTTACCAACCGTATATCTAATAACAAACTGAGAAAATTTCAGAAAGATCGGTATGCAGCTATAGCTTTCCGACAAACAAACACACAAACAAACAAACACATTTTGTGCTTCTAAATTATATAGATTTATTAAATAAATTTTAATAAAAGGAATTACGCATGAACCATACAATGTTATAGTATTTCAAATAAGTACATATTTATATAATTGCCTATTTTTTTAAGTTACTTTTTTTACTTTTATTTTGCCTTACTTTTTTAAACACTCAAATGAAAATATTCACCCCTATTCTAAGTTTCGATTCGAATCGACATTTTCTCCTTTTGTCAACTTTGGTATTCTGTGTTCCGTTTCATTTAGTTTTTTTTTTCGATTGTATGTATGTATTCGGCATTACGATCGTAGCTACGTTTTTGTAACTTGTGAATTTGTTAACGGAAAGTTTTTCGATTTTTGTTTGTTTAGTTTAAAAGAGCGTGTAATTAAGAAAGATGTAAATATGTAACAAAATAAATAGTTTTTTTTTAACAATTAATTGCTTTTCTGCTGAAATTTGTAAGTTTTATATAATTCTTGGTGGAAAAAACAGCACATGAGCATTATGAAAAGTTGGCGAATTTTATGGCAAGGAAAGATTTATAATTTAACGGGTGGATCCGTAAATGAAAACTTTATTTTTGTGCTTCAGTGATATACATAGGTATACAAATTTTAATTAAACCGCTGGCGCTACAGGATTCTTCACACTAGAATAGTTGTAGCACAAATTCCTTTTAGTTATTGTATAGTTTTTTTGTTTTCTTTTTAATTTTTATAAGATCCAAAAATATATACATATGTCTGTAAGTTCTCCCGGAATTTCCTGTTTTTTCTGTTTTCTTGGGCAAAACTACACCTTGGGCAATTGGTACTCCAGACAATAATTTGTTTAACTCTTCGTTAAACAGTTTAATGGACAGTGGTTAATGGCAAGGAATGATTCTGGTCTTTTTGTTGCCACGAGCAGCATTACCAGCCAATTCAAGAATTTCAGCGTCTAAATACTCCTTAACGGCAGCTAAATATAAGAAAGCACCGGCACCAACACGTTCAGCATAATTGCCTTTATATAAAACGATTATGTAATTGCCTTTAGCAAACGTTTTGCGCACTTAATTTAACTTTTTTTTAATGACAAACAGAATTGTTTATTAATAATTTTTTGTTTTTTTTTTATTTTGTGTTCCTATTTATTTCATTTGTTTCATAGAAAAACAGCTGTATTAAACATACTCTTCTCTTCTTCTTTTTCTTTCGATTCAGTTTTTGTTTGGAATACCTTTTTTTCGATTCGTGCGTAACTGAATGCAGGAACGTAATCGAAATGCAGAATAGGGGTGATTTTTCTTTTACAAATTTTATGTTCAAAAACTTATTATACATACATATCCATGTAACGATACAATCTTATAAGTAAACAAAAAATGTTTGCATTTCATAATAACACACAAAAGATCGTTGTGCAGCGAAGAAACATGTTCTTTTATTTTCATCATGTATGAGTAATAAAATTAAACTTCATAGAGTGGTGCACTGCTGTAGTGCACACTGAAATTATGTTTTCTAACTTAGTTGTATTTTGACCGTCAGTGTCAGGTATTGTCTATCACTCACTACTCGTTGGTTATGTTTTCTCTTTTCCTATTATTGTTGTTGACACACACTCACTCATACTTCTTGTAAGGCAAAAAGTATACAACCTGAAGTAACTGCTTGGGCATAAAATGTTTTATTGTTTATTTAAATTGTTCTATGCAGCCCTTTACTTCCCACTGTTCAAAAAGTAATCACTATCCCAACTTTGAAAATGTATCAATTTTAAATTTGGAAAATAATTATAAACTTCGTTATATGTTAGAAATGTTACAAATAATTAAAGTTCCGATTGAAAAAAAGAATAAATTTTAAAGTAGATACAGAAAATGTTGCACAGTACATAAAAAATAATAGAATAATAGAATCTTTAATTTTTTGTAACTTTTCCGGCGTAATTTATATATGCATATGAATAAGGAAATTATTTTGTTTTTGCTAAAAATATTTGAATATTTTTAAATATAAGAAATTTTATGTATATATGTAGTATATGTATTACATACTATGAAATAAGAAAGAATTAATTAAATTACATATTAGGTGATAATATTAAAGAAAAATTGGAAAAATTTAATTTTTAGACACCAGCAGGAGCGTAATGCACATTTTTTAGACAGCCACGTCCGTCATCAGCACTCTTGTATCTAATGTAGTATATGTTTTAAAAATGTTTTATCATTTGTAGTAATATTTTATTTGTTTTTTAATGTTTTGAAATATTGGTTTTTAAATTTGATTGACAAAAAAAAATTGTTTTTTCATACATTTAAATTTTTTTCTTTCAATTAAATATTATAAAACTATTTTTATTTCCTGACGATGCCAAAATAAATTTAAAAATTTTTATAAAAAATAATTAAAGCTTAAAAACATAATTACAAAAATATATTTCTCGTATTCTATTTGTAAGAGTTGTTATAATCGAAAAATGTTACCCTTGTTTTCAATAAAGAACTTGAACCTAAAACATTTAAATATTATATAGTTTTAATTATTGTACGGAATAATTTTTTCAATAAAAACAAAGGGGTTTTTCAACAAGGGACGCTACAAAAGTAGAGCGACAGGGACAGCAGACGACGTTATAGATCTTGCCGCTCTTTTGACATTTCTCTTCAGTAAGATTTGCCATTTCATGATGGAAAGATATATGTATGCACGAGCCAACAACGAGTCGAAGATTTACTACCGAAATTCGGAGTCAGTGGCCTCAACGTTAAGAGCGCTACGTCCAATTTATGGTCGTCATAATCGTCCTAGCAAATCAAAAATTGAGAGTCTGGTGGAAAAATTTTAATCCACAGGCACAGTACAAAATGTTCCCGCGCCAGTGAGACAAAGAAGTGCCTGTAGTGTCGAGAATATTGCTGCCGCTGACGCTTCAGTTGAAGAAAGCCCAAATGTGTCTCTCACACGTCGTTCTTAAGCGTTGGGCATCTCTGTGACATCGTTGTGGCGAATTTTGCGAAAAGATCTTGGCCTACATCCTTACAAGATCAAATTGACGCTAGAACTGAAGCCGCTTGACCACCAGAAGCGTCGTATGTTCGTGAATTGGGCGCTTTGTAGCGCTCTTATTGAACCCTTTAACTACGAATAACTGTATCAGTATATTTCCTAGATATATTATATCGAGTACAAAAGATTATGAAGATTATTACAACTTAGTGATAAGTATGAAGGTCGACAACTTTTAAGCAATATTTAGAAATTACTAGGAATCATAGGGGTTGACTTGCACCCACCCAGCAGTCTGCTTCAGTATCCTCCTACACAATAATTTTTTTTTTTTTAATTTTAAGAAAATATTTCCATTTAAGTCTTTCATCATTTCGCCCAAATTAAAATAATGAAACTTTCGGAATATTTAAATATTTTTATAAATCCTTCAAATGGTAATCGTAAACCTCACGAGTCTACCATAGCAAAAAAAATAAATTATTCAAGTGCGAATTAGACTTCAACACACACTATGTTTAGTACAACTTTAAAAATTCAAGTTGTTAATTTTTTCACGTCTTATGAGTCACCCTTTAATTTTAAAATTAAAGTCATAATTGCATCACTGTTGGAACACCCTTTACATTTTAGCAATTTTTGTTATAGCAGCCATGGTAATACACTATCTATAGAAATATACATGAGCCTACCTATTGCGGATCAAAAAATAAGGTAATATACGCGATAAACATTCACTGATGGAACACCCTTTAGATATTAGTAATTGTTACAGTGGCTGAATTACAACATCTACTGTAAACATTTAAAGAGTCTACCTATTTCGGTTCAAAAAATAAGGCTATTTACGTACAAATCATGTCTCTGTCGGAACACCCTTTAATTTTGTTATTTGCTATGGCGGCCATGGCAATGCTCTTTCTATGAATATATCAAGAGTCTACCTATTACTATTAAAAAAATAAGTTACTATACGTGAAAAACATGTCACTGTTAGAACACCCTTTAATTTTTAGTAATTGTCATAACGGCCATGGCATCACATCTTCTATACAAACTGGAAGAGTCTACTTATTACGGTTCAAAAAATATGTCGTTATATATGCAAAACACGTCACTGTCGAAAAACCCTTTAAATTTTTATTGTTTCTATAGAGGTCATAGTGATACACCATTTGTGAAAATTTCAAGAGTGCATGTAAATCACGTCACTGTCGGCACACCCTTTAATTTTTACTATTTGTTATAGTGGCCATAGTAATACTCATCCTGTAAAAACTTCAAGAGTCTACCTATTTTCGCCATTTGCCATATACACATACAAATCACGTCACTAACGGAATACCCGTTAATTTTTAGGTTGAATATTGTATACTTGCTTATAACGCGAATATAGTTTAAATCACTGCAAATTTTAAGTGATTGCTTCCTATAGCTCAAGAAATAAACATATAAAGGCAAATAACACGTCACTTTCGGAACACCCATTAAGTGGCCACAGTTATACGCCTTCTGTGAAAATTTCAAGAGTCTACCTATTGTGGTTCAAAACTTAGGCCTTATACATGTAAATCACACCACTATCGGAACACCCTTTAATTGTTAGGTTGATTTTTTAGACTTGTTTATAAAGCGAACTAAGTTTTAGTTACTGTTTGTAAATTTCAAGTGTATCCCACCTACAGTTCACGAAATATGCACATATTCGTGAATAACACCTTTCTATTGGAACACCCTATAAGTTTTAGTATTTGTTGCTATAGCGGTAACAGCTATACATTATCTGTGAAAATTTCAAGAATCTACCTATTACGGTTCCCGAGATAAAAGGCGGACAGACGGATAGACGGACAGACATGGTAGCGAAAACAATAGGGTTACGTTTTTACACTTTGTGTACGGAACCCTAAAAAAGAAATCAGAAAAAAATATGTTATATTAATATGAATGGATTTTGTGCCACCTGTGTTTGTTATTTGTTTCATTGTTTTTTCTTGGTTTTTTTGAACTTCATATGCCATGACAACATTTTTCTGACAACATCATTGTTGTTTGCGTTGTTAGCATTTGACTGTAACGTGCATTCATTTAATACATGGGGTCGTAAACAAAACAAATCGTCAACATTAAAGCTTGAAAATATTTGTTTCTCTTGCTTTTACACGAAGAAAAAAAACAAATAAAAGGAAAACAAAAACGTAAAACTTGACAAAATTTGTTGTTTGCATTCAATTCTTTTGTTTTTATGCTAAAAGCAAATTAAATTAAGAGAAAAAAAAAAAAATAAAAAAATATTAAACCATTTTATAACTTTGTTTCAAATCCATTTTCAATCTTAGATAAATGTTGAAAGGATTTTAGTTGAGTTTAAAAATAAATCTTGTAATACAATTTGTAATGGAAAAAATATACTTTTCAATTGTTTTTTTTTTTATAAATTCCAAGTAATTTAGAATATAATTTGCATGTTTCTACTAGCGTGGGAATTATACTTTATCTCTGGAGCGTTCGCTACACCCGTCCACAAAAAATATAATAAAAACTTGGTAATAAAAGTATTGCCAAGCTTTTACTCAAAAACACACGTTATTCTCGGAAAAACCTGTGTCAAATTTAGATTGGGTTTCTATTGTTTTGTAGGTATACCTTAAGTACTTTGTATACGGCTACCAATTTCCTATATCTTAATTACCAGCTTTATCTCGAAAACTCACGTTATTCTCGGAAAACCCTGTGTCAAATTTAGAGTGGGTTTCTTTTGTTCTGTAGGTATAGGATAAGTACTTTGTATTTGGGCTACCAATTCCCTACGTCTTAATTACCAGCTTTATCTTGAAAACACACGTTAACCTCAAAGTAAAAACTTTCAACACTCTATTTTAGATCCCTAGTTATTAACACGATGATAATTTTTCACTTTGCATGGGGTACCTACCTACTAGTCTACTACCTACTGTCCCAATCTAGTCTGTATTTTTTACACTATGAATTAGAATAAGAGTTACTTGTGCAAACTTTCAAGACTCTACGTATTGTAGTTCTCTAGCTACACAATACTATTTGTTTCACATTGTATGGGAGGTACCACACCCACTGTTCCAATCCAATTTGTGTTAATTTAAACTAAGAACATTATTATGGGCGTTACTTTTTCAAATTTTCAACTCTCTTTCTAATATGGTTCTCTACCTACACGGTAATAATTCTTCACTTTGTATGGGACGTACCACGCCCAGTATTCCAAACCAACCAGTTATTCGCTACATTATGCATATTAACGAAGGAGTTATTTAAACAACATTTTAAGGTGCTACTTATTTGATTAGAGTTACCAAGTAACACGATGAAAAAGATTTACTTTTTATGGGAAATGAAACACCCACGTAAATATCTTAAATAAAGTACCCTATTTTACCTACCGTATATGTGGTAAAAACTGTGAAAACTTCAAGAAGATCGGTCCACTGCCGTAGGCAGCGCTATAGCTTTCCGACAAACAAACATACAAACAAATAAATGTATATATTGTGCTTTTTATATAGTATTCCTTCTACTAGTATTTTTTCAAATAGAAGTTTAGAGCAAAGGATTTTCAGGATCTGCTATTCCTTTTTTCGTATCGCATTTTTATATTAAAAGTTTTTAACGTTTTTCTATTAAACTTCACTTTGGGAATAAAGAGAAAAAATATTCTGTTTAAAATTACCTTCTAAAAACTATGATGGCCCTTTGGCCCTCGCAGTTTATCCCAAAATCTACGTGGATTTTGGGAGAAACGATATTTTTTTTCGGTAACGAACAGTTCTATTTCTCGAAATAATGTCCTTTAAGAATGATAAATAAATATTCCCTCCAAAATGTAAGATTTGTTATGGCCTCAAAAGGAACCTTGTTTTAAAAATAACCTCTTCCTTTGACTGAAATCTCTTACCATCCAGTTTTTTTTTTCAAATTCGGAAATTGGAAATAGACGCAAGGACTAAAACTGGTGATTATGCTGGATATGAAAGCAGCTCGTAGCCCAATTCATTCTTTTTTGCCAGTCTGACTGTACACGTGTGTACTATTGATTGCGGTACTCCTCATGCGAATAGCTTTTTCATATTAAATTTAAATATGATGGAGCCTATAGCCTCAGCCACCTCACGCAATTTCATTCTCCAAATTCAAACATCATTCAATAGACTAATTGTGGCTTGACGAATGCATTTGGGCAACTAAAATGCTTGGCGTCATTTGCGCTAGTAAGAGTACAATGATACTCAGCACATTATTTTTAGGGTTTTCGCTATAATGTCTGACCGTCTGTTAGCGCCTGCTTTCTCTCGTAACGTAATAGGTAGAATCTTGAAATTTTCACAGAAGGTGTATAACTGTGGCCGCTTTAGCAATAAATATTAAAACTTATAGGGCGCACTATGGTCAATATTTTGAGATAGCGGTCAAAACTCCTTTTGGTTTTTGTTCTCCGATTTTAAAGTTATTAGACTCATATGAAAGTAAATAGTAGTAAACCTCGGGAGCTAAAAAATTAGAACTCTATTTCAACTATTTCACTGAGAACAGGGTGGTCCAAAATGGGCTTTTTCAGAATTTAGTAAATTTATGATATTTTTAGTTAATTTTTAAAGTTTAAATGATCATAACTTTTTTGTTTTTCAAGATTTTTGGACGAAATAAATTTTGTGTTGTAACTTAACTTATTTCCTATTACTGGTAAAAAAAATTGAAGCTCTGCTGTTTTCAGAACAATTTAAATATTTTTTTTTAAAAAGGTCAAATTTCTCGGAAATTTCCTACTTCATAGAGCACAACTCCTGTGAGTCAAGCTGAGTCAAAACACAAATTTACTATTTTGTAGTCCTAACTCTCCCCTGCATTCCTATATACACATGTCCATGCATCGGGACTGCACTTTTTGAGCTACAGCAATTTTTCTGACCCAAGGTAAGATATTCGGTACAAATGCACGTCATATTTTTTGAGAAGTTATTTGTATGTGAAAGTGGCTATTATGCATATATTTTGATGAAATTATGTACAAGAGTTCTTGTTGACCCAAAAAATAATTCTGTTCAAATTAGGAGAAGTTGGCCCATATTTGGACCTAGTCCACATAGAAGGGTGTATCAAAATTTTGACAAAAATGACAATAGAACTCTCAAAATATGTGGTATCTGGCAATTGATTTGGAAAAGGTAAAAAATGATTTTATTGCCATCTAATATTACATAACTTAAATACCTGAAAATTGCAAATAAATTTAAAACCAATGGAAATAACTGGTAAAACCAAGTACCTGTTATATTATGTTTCAAAGAGGTAAAAAAGATCATGTTGAAACTTCGAGCAATAGTATATTAATCCATGCATTCATTTTTGTTCTTCATTATTGTTTAAACAATGGCTAAATTCAGTTATAGTGTTCTATCTGATATATATTTTGAACGGAAAGATGAAAACGAGATTATTTTACATATAACGAATAATCCATTCTTCAAAATATGCGACAAACAAGAAATTAAAATTCAAAACTTAAAAATAAAAAACTTTTTAAATACTTTAAGAAAACGGTACAATCAATCTTCCAGAAACAAGAAATTGTTTTACTCACGCAACCAAGAATGGCTAAGAAATAAACTTATTTTTAAAAAGCCATGAGTAAATACCACGGAAACTGGAAAAGGTGGTCGACCAGCAAAGCCAATTGATAATTGTAGTGAAAGATCACGAAGACGCAAGCTTAAACATATCAATGAAGAAGTTTCTTGTAGCATCATAAAGGATTCATTTCTGCATCAAATTCAACCATCGAAAACTAAAAAGAGTAAAATTGCTATCATTAAAAAAATAGTGGAAGCAAGCCCCAGACGCACAAAAAGGTTTTTAAAAAGTATGCCGACACCAACTGAAGAAAATAAATTTATTCCAGAAGAAGCACTTGCACTATTTTTGGATTTGAAAATGACTAAAAACCAATATACAGAATTGCGGAAGCGAACCAATGAAAAAAATTGTGGAATTTTTCCATCATATCGAGATATAGTTTCTGTGAAAAAAATTGCTTACCTTCACCAACTACTATTAGTGAAACTTCAAGTTCAGCAGAAATAAAATTGCAGGATCTTCTTGAACACACTGCAGAACGATTATTAAAGATATTTGATGCTGACTATTTAAAGAAGTTTAAAAATTGCAGCATGACTTTAATTTCTAAATGGGGATGTGATGGGTCCTCTGGCCAGAAACAATACAAACAATGTAATGCGGAAAATTCATCAGATGCCAATTTATTCATGATTTCTTTCGTTCCATTACGTTTAACAAAAACTTATATTGGTTCAGACCCATCAACTAGTAGAGCTGCAGAGATAGATGTATGGAAGAATGAAATTCCCTCGTCAACAAAATTTTGTAGACCAATAAAGTTTGCTTACAAAAAAGAAACTAAAGATGTCATAACTGAAGAAGTTGGCAAAATAAGAGATGAAATTAAAGAACTTCAACCAGTGATATTTGAATTTAATGACCAATGCATCGAAGTTAACTTTAAAATGTCACTTACAATGATCAATGGAAAAGTTGCACAAGCTTTAACCGAAACAAAGTCTTCGTCAAGCTGCACCATATACCAAAAAACATCAAGTCAATTGAGCCAACCACCAACACAAGATGATAGTTTTAATGAAGCATATGAATTTGGAATGTCACCTCTTCATCCTAGAATTAGTTTTATGGGGCATATTCTTAAATTGGGATACGATTTGGAATTTGGCCCGTTAGGCGGAACAGTGAGAAACAACAAAGTAAATTTGGAAAAAAGAAAGCAAAAAAAAAGATATTCAAGAAAAATACCGTGAGATAGGCCTTATAATTGACCAGCCAAAGCAAGGAGAAAGAAATTCTAATGATGTAAACTGCAGCTTCAATAACTGGAGTAGATTATGATTTAATACGACGATTCCAAATCATATTAGAAGTTATAGCATGCAACCCTTTATAACCAAAAATATTCTTGGAGACATATGCCAACCACAGTTCACAAAATTTTGTTCCATGGGGAACAAATAATTCAGCACAATATGCTTCCAATTGGAGATCTCTCAGAAGATGCGCAAGAAAAAAGGAACAAAGACTACAGATTCTTTCGCGAGCACAATACAAGAAAAATTTCCAGATATTGTACTAATGAAGATCTTATTAATATTTTGTTGTGCACATCAGACCCATATATGTCCAGTATTCGACAAAAATGGAAATCAACCACATTAGAGTTAGATGAAGAAGCTAAACAACTACTGCAAAATGAAAATCAAAGCTATTTGGAAGAAATTTTTATTAATATTGTTTAATTAATACTAGTTTAAAGATTATAATTTGTTTCTAAATTTAGTATAAATTTTTATTAATACATTTAAATATAATTTTTGCAAAAAAAACCGACTTCAAAACAGATAGAAGGGCACCAATTATAAACTAAAAATGTAAGAAGTAATCTGTAAGAATTAGATTTAAGCCAAATAATAGATGCGCTAAAATTAGCGGAAAAAAGTAAAGACTATGTGAATGTCAAGCATCTACCTATTACTGTTCAAAATTTAAGCTATTTTCACCAGCATCCGTATTTTATGGGGACACCATTCAAGCCTGTGTCTGTAACGGTTTCAAAGATAGGGTCACATAGATCAAATAACATCACCTATTCGGACACCCTTTAATTTACAGTTTTAAATTAAAGACCTGTTGTTATAGAGGACTTGGCGACAAAGATTCTTTGTAAATTTCAACTATCTGTCTATAACGGTTAACCATATATATCAAATTACATGAACTATTGGGACAGCCTTTACATTATAATTCCAAATATTTATACTTGTTATCATACCAAATTACATAATTTATGGGGACATATACATAGAATTACATTAACTATTAGGACACCCTTTTATTTCCAAATTCAGATTTTATACTTTTTGTTATAGCGGACTTAGCAATACTTAGCAATACAATACATTTCAGCGGTCTGTGTACAACTGTTCAAAAGTTTGGCCATATACATCAAATTAAATGAACTATTGGAGCACCCTTTAAAATTTTGAATATTTATACATTTTATTATAACAGTCAGAGTAATCGTCATTCTGTCAAATTTTTAAGGTTTTGCCTATAACGGTTCAAAAGATAGGCTCAAATAGGTCAAATTATGTCACCTATGGGGACACCCTTTGAATTTTAAATTTATTTTTTTTATTAATTTCTGATGTTGGGAGCTATAGCGACACGAAATTTTTTAAAATTTTAATTTGGTGCCCTTTACGATTCTTAATACACGTAAAAAACATGTATGTTGTATGGGGACACCCTTTAATTTTTAATATAATGAACCGATTTTAAAATGGGACCAACCTGAAAGCATAACCTTTCAAATAAAGAAATCAAATAAAAAAATCGGTTCAGAAATGGCTGAGTTCTGCGGTTACATACATATAAAAAGCAACATTCAGACGAATAGATAACCTCCTTCTTTTTTGAAGTCGGTTAAAAATATATGTGCACTTTAAATCAATAGTAAAAGTTTACTTAAAATTTTATCGATGTTGTGTTATGTATATAATATATCCAAATGGTATTAATATTGTTGGGAATTTCAGTGTTATTTTTCAGTTTAATATTCACAAGAATTAGCTTTCTTCCAAAAAAACCAACCTTTGGCCCCTGTGAATATTGAGACTAAATAAATGTCAGGGGCCAAATGTTGGCATTTTCTGACCAAAATTAAGTTTAGGAATAATAAATAAGTATTGGTTGCATAAGAAATTATAAAAAAATACCTATTTAAAATGTCAAAATATTCAACTTTTACATGGAAACTCAACAAAAAATTAAAACGCATTTTTAACGCCACATTACTTACGTTGCTATCAGTCGATTTTTACATTTGAACAAGCAAATTGAAGCTTAAAGTCCCTCCTATTGAACAAAACAAATTGCGTAAAAAAATACCAATCCGGTCAAAAGTTATAGAGTTTTGACCGCTATCTCGCGAAATTGACCACTCTGGGGCGTTTCGAAAGAGACGTGTTATTCGCGTATATGTGTTTTTTTTTTTCTTAAACTGTAGGAGGCATACACTTAAATTTATAAAAATTAATTCAAACTTACGTTGCTACATAAATAAGTATTACTCTTTTTTGTTTGGTCCATTCAGTTGTGAGTTACAGGATGTTAAAAATGAAAGTCAATAAAGAGGAAATTCGATACATTTTACAGTGTTTTTTTGATAAAGAAAGGTGAAAATGCAAGTCACAGCAAGGATTCGCAGACAGAATTTCGATTCATCATGTTTTTTCTTGTTATTTGGTATGGCCCCCCACTTCGCTAGCGTCCTTATAATATTTTATTCGATTTTGCTTTGAAAGCAATCAACACCAAAGACCCTTACTATTTTAGTGCTTCAGTTATGGTTTATGTGTTTACTTTATATAAAGGGTCTCATCTCTACAAAAATAAGCCGTCTTAAAGTATGCATTTTGCTAAAATTTCCCACTTTCACTGTTTTTCTCCACTTTCTGTTATAAGTAAGATATTTTTGCCAAAAAAAATTATCCTATATTTGTTTCAGGATACTAAGGTACATTCTCACAAAATTTTGTTAAAATCCATTAAGTAGTTTTTAAATGAACGCAAACAGACAACCAGGAAATAAGTTACTTTTTTATTATATACTAGCTGTACCCGTCACTTCGTCAAATATTTTATTTGATTTTGCTTTGAGAGCAATCCACACCAAAGACCCTTACGATTTTAGTTTTTTTTTTTAAGAGAAGTAACACTCAGGCAATTTTTCAATTTCACTTAGGCTTCCCGATACCTGCACCGTGTTCCAGGCTGAAATATATGCTATATTGGTAGCGGCAAGGACAATTGCGACGGAGGCGTCGGCTATCGATATTTTCGTAGATAGTCTAGCCGCCATTAAGGCCCTTAATTCAAAAGTAGTGAAATCTAAATGTGTGTTAGCTTGAATAGAATCTTTAGCCCTACTTGAACGACATCGTATAAGGATACTGTGGGTTCCAGGGCATGAGGGCATTCGTGGAACCGAGATGGCCGATCAATGTGCGAGGAACGGTTCGAATCTGAATGTGACGGTTGCCCAAGGGGAAATCAATATCCAATTTGCGGGCGGCCCGTTTAACCTAACACTCAGGCAATTAATGCCTACATTAACTCTGTTACTTCATTTAGAAAAGGATAGTAGTAGATAAGACAGATGGTTAGTGCGATAGTAAAGCTTCACAAGCGCTTCTGGTGTTCTTTAGGCAAATTAGTTTGAAGCTAGCATAGCCAATTTATAATTATTTTACTAAGCAGGCGATTTAGTGCTACAGGCGTTTTTAGCTCCGCCTTAAAATATGCTATGTATCAGTTTAAGTATTTTTTACTTTATAAAAAATAAAGTATTCATATCCGGTTAGTTCAACTGCGTACTTTCACTGCTTTTTCTCCACTTTCTAAAATATTTTTGCGGGAAAAAAGTATTATATATTGGGACCAGGATACTTAGGTACCTTCTCACAAAATTTTGTTAAAATCCTTCCAGTAGTTTTTACGTGATGCGAACGTCAATGAAAAGCAGACAGACAGATAGACAGACGGAAGTGAGTTACTAATTTATTATATGTATAGATATAGATTTAAATTACAAGTCTCGCTGCTAAATAACACAATAATTTAAAAAATTTGGTCAAATTAATGAGGTATTACGAACAAAAAAAATACAAACTACAAAGATAAAATGCTGAAATCATTAGCGTTAATTTAATGACAACTTCATTTAATCATATTAAAGGTGAAGCTCTCTTCAAAGAAATCTTCTCACGGTGATTGAATCCAAAATATATTTCATATAATACAAATATAATATACTGCTGTGTTTCTTTCTTACACCTAAAACTAATAGCATACAATTATTTATGTCCTGTCAGCAGTTTTCTTTCAGAAAACAGCAGAAGAAAAAAAAATCCCACATTAAACAATTTGTTGTTGGTCGGTCTGTCTGTCTACTGTTCATTGTAATACCACGTTTTACTCCTTAGACTGTTATTGCCAGAATGAAAAGTGGGTTAAAAATCATGTTTTTATGTTAAATTCCAAGTAGACAATGTAATATGCGCTTTCCTGCCAGTCTGTTAGTTATTTGCTGCAATGTTAATTCAATGGAATTTATTGTGTAGGTCGTGAATTTTATATGGAGAATTTTTAATTAAATAAACTGGAAATTGAAATATTAAACTGGAAGGAGAGAATATTTATTAACAACAAATATGGTAAGTATTGTTAAAGAAAGACACAAAGAGAAAATGGTGAGAGCTTAGAAATAAAAAAGCCTAAAGGAAAATGACTGCTAGCGCCAATTTTGCTTAAGTGGTGAGTTTTGAAAGTTAAATTGAGGGAAATTTTGTCATTAATTTTGTTATACTCTTGAGAGTAAGAAGCTGCGCATTTTGTATTTAATAATCTAGAGTTAGTAGTCAGTAAAATTATATTATAGCGAATTTATGTTGCTTAAAATTTAAATGTTTAATATAAATCCTTATTTTTGATTCTGATTTAAGCGAAGTTATATTTTAAAAATGTTAAAATTATTATTGTGTTACAGGTACTGGTGGTTTATACAGAATTTGAAGTTTATTACATTCAATAAAGAGTTTGTTGGTTTTTCATTACTATTAACACTTAATACTGAAGGTCAGCATCAAATTATCCGTCGCACTGTGGTCAATATTTTGAGATAGCGGCCAAAACTCCTTTTGGTTTTTGTTCTCCGATTTTAAAGTTATTAGACTCATATGAAAGTAGATAGTAGTAAACCTCGGGAGCCAAAAAATTGGAACTCTATTTGAACTATTTCACTGAGAACAGGGTGGTCCAAAATGGGCTTTTTCAGAATTTAGTAAATTTATGATATTTTTAGTTAATTTTTAAAGTTTAAATGATCATAACTTTTTTGTTTTTCAAGATTTTTGGACGAAATAAATTTTGTGTTGTAACTTAACTTATTTCTTATTACTGGTAAAAAAAATTGAAGCTCTGCTGTTTTCAGAACAATTTAAATATTTTTTTTTAAAAAGGTCAAATTTCTCGGAAATTTCCTACTTCATAGAGCACAACTCCTGTGAGTCAAGCTGAGTCAAAACACAAATTTACTATTTTGTAGTCCTAACTCTCCCCTGCATTCCTATATACACATGTCCATGCATCGGGACTGCACTTTTTGAGCTACAGCAATTTTTCTGACCCAAGGTAAGATATTCGGTACAAATGCACGTCATATTTTTTGAGAAGTTATTTGTATGTGAAAATGGCTATTATGCATATATTTTGATGAAATTTTGTACAAGAGTTCTTATTGACCCAAAAAATAATTCTGTTGAAATTAGGAGAAGTTGGCCCATATTTGGACCGAGTCCACATAGAAGGGTGTATCAAAATTTTGACAAAAATGACAATAGAACTCTCAAATTATGTGGTATCTGGCAATTCATTTGGAAAAGGTAAAAAATTATTTTATTGCCATCTAATATTACATAACTTAAATACCTGAAAATTGCAAATAAATTTAAAACCAATGGAAATAACTGGTAAAACCAAGTACCTGTTGTATTATGTTTCAAAGAGGTAAAAAGATCATGTTGAAACTTCGAGCAATAGTATATTAATCCATGCATTCATTTTTTTCTTCATTATTGTTTAAACAATGGCTAAATTCAGTTATAGTGTTCTATCTGATATATATTTTGAACGGAAAGATGAAAACGACATTATTTTACATATAATGAATAATCCATTCTTCAAAATATGCGACAAACAAGAAATTAACATTCATAACTTAAAAATAAAAAACTTTTTAAATACTTTAAGAAAACGGTACAATCAATGTTCCAGAAACAAGAAATTGTTTTACTCACGCAACCAAGAATGGCTAAGAAATAAACTTATTTTTAAAAAGCCATCAGTAACTACCACGGAAACTGGAAAAGGTGGTCGACCAGCAAAGCCAATTGATAATTGTAGTGAAAGATCACGAAGACGCAAGCTTAAACATATCAATGAAGAAGTTTCTTGTAGCATCATAAAGGATTCATTTCTGCATCAAATTCAACTATCGAAAACTAAAAAGAGTAAAATTGCTATCTTTAAAAAAATAGTGGAAGCAAGCCCCAGACGCACAAAAAGGATTTTAGAAAGTATGCCGACACCAACTGAAGAAAATAAATTTACTCCAGAAGAAGCATTTGCACTATTTTTGGATTTGAAAATGACTAAAAACTAATATACAGAATTGCGGAAGGGAACCAATGAAAAAAATTGTGGAATTTTTCCATCATATAGAGATATAGTTTCTGCCAAAAAAGATTGCTTACCTTCACCAACTGCTATTAGTGTAACTTCAAGTTCAGCAGAAATAAAATTGCAGGATCTACACTGCAGAACGATTATTAAAGACATTTGATGCTGACTATTTAAAGAAGTTTAAAAATTGCAGCATGACTTTAATTTCTAAATGGGGATGTGATGGGTCCTCTGGCCAGAAACAATACAAACAATGTAATGCGGAAAATTCATCAGATGCCAATTTATTCATGATTTCTTTCGTTCCATTACGTTTAACAAAAACTTATATTGGTTCAGAGCCATCAACTAGTAGAGCTGCAGAGATAGATGTATGGAAGAATGAAATTCCCTCGTCAACAAAATTTTGTAGACCAATAAAGTTTGCTTACAAAAAAGAAACTAAAGATGTCATAACTGAAGAAGTTAGCAAAATAACAGATGAAATTAAAGATATTTGAATTTGAAATTGATTGATTGATATTTGAATTTAATGACCAATGCATCGAAGTTAACATTAAAATGTCACTTACAATGATCGATGGAAAAGTTGCACAAGCTTTAACCGAAACAAAGTCTTCGTCAAGCTGCACCAAATGCCAAAAAACATCAAGTCAATTGAGCCAACCACCAACACAAGACGATAGTTTTAATGAAGCATATGAATTTGGAATGTCACCTCTTCATGCTAGAATTCGTTTTATGGAGCATATTTTTAAATTGGGATACGATTTGGAATTTGGCCCGTTAGGCGAAACAGTGAGAAACAACAAAGAAAATTTGGAAAAAAGAAAGCAAAAAAAAGATATTCAAGAAAAATACCGTGAGATAGGCCTTATAATTGACCAGCCAAAGCAAGGAGAAGGAAATTCTAATGATGGAAACACAGCAAGGAGATTTTTTTCCGATCCAGAAACTGCAGCTTCTATAACTGGAGTAGATTATGATTTAATACGACGATTCCAAATCATATTAGAAGTTATAGCATGTAGCAAAAAAATAGATGCAAAAAAATTTGGTCAGTATGCTAATGAGACAGCAACCCTTTATAACCAAAAATATTCTTGGAGACATATGCCAACCACAGTTCACAAAATTTTGTTCCATGGGGAACAAATAATTCAGCACAATATGCTTCCAATTGGAGATCTCTCAGAAGATGCGCAAGAAAAAAGGAACAAAGACTACAGATTCTTTCGCGAGCAAAATACAAGAAAAATTTCCAGATATTGTACTAATGAAGATCTTATTTATATTTTGTTGTGCACATCAGACCCATATATGTCCAGTATTCGACAAAAATGGAAATCAACCTCATTAGAGTTAGATGAAGAAGGTAAACAACTACTGCAAAATGAAAATCAAAGCTATTTGGAAGAAATTTTTACTAATATTGTTTAATTAATACTAGTTAAAAGATTATAATTTGTTTCTAATTTTAGTATAAATTTTTATTAATACATTTAAATAAAATATATGTGCACTTTAAATCAATAGTAAAAGTTAACTTAAAATTTTATCGATGTTGTGTTCTGAAAAAATATATACAAATGGTATTGATATAGTTGGGAATTTTAATGTTATTTTTCAGTTTAATCCTCACAAGAATTAGCTTTCTTCCAAAAAAAAAAAACAACCTTTGGCCCCTGTGATTATTGAGACTAAATAAATGTCAGGGGCCAAATGTTGGCATTTTCTGACCAAAATTAAGTTTAGGAATAATAAATAAGTATTGGTTGTAAAATACGAATGAAGAAAATAAGAAATTATAAAAAAAATACCTATTTAAAATGTCAAAATATTCAACTTTGCATTTTTAACTCCACAGTACTTACGTTCCTATCAGTCGATTTTTACGTTTGAACACGCAAATTGAAGCTTAAAGTCCCTCCTATTGAACAAAACAAATTGCGTAAAAAAATACCAATCCGGTCAAAAGTTATAGAGTTTTGACCGCTATCTAGCGAAATTGACCACTGTGCGTCGCACAGAGGGTACCAATAAGAAATGTAAAAATTTAAGTATGCAGCTCGACAGACAACAAAATTGTTCATCGTATTCGATTTTCAAGGCTTTTGCTTGAGATTTGTCGTTTTGGGACACTGTTAAAATGAGGAGAAGGTTTATTAGTAGCTATGTTAATTTTTAGAATTTTTTTTTTTAATTTTTAATGATTTCGTTTAAAATTAAAAAAAAGTTTTTTTGTAAAATTTTTTGTCAAAAAAAAAAGTGAAAAGCTTTTTAAGAGTGATCTCCATCGCGATCCTAAAAATGTTATATATCAGTGCAAAATTTACGATCGCTACTTTTATACTGTGAAAAAAACGTTGCGCGTTTTTGCGCCATTTTTTTTTTGCGTATTTTTGAAAATTTTACCTTTTTATGTATTTTCTTATCTTGGATAGGTAAATACGAGTAAGAAACCCTTGTATATTCATAAAATGTTTCGGTTTTTAATAACTGAAGGTATATGTTTTTTATTCAAATCATCTAACACTGTTATTACCTGTACAAAAAACAACTTAAATAAAAAAAAAATATAGACGTAGATGCCCTTTCTTTCGGACTATCTACTTTACACGCCAGAATTCGCCTATTTGAGAATTTGCATATTACACCTGTCATATAAACTGACAGTGACAAAATGGCAAATAAAATCTCATGCGGACAAAGCCATTGTTAACGCGAGGAAAAAAAAAATATCCAAGAAAAGTTTTGAAATGAATTAGGCCTAATAGCGGGTGTACCGAAAGCTGGATTTGGAAACACCAACGATAGTAACACTAGCAGATGATTTTTTTCCAATTCTGAATTAGCTGCAGAAATAACTGGAATTTAGTTTGATTTCTTATACCGAAGGTTATTATTGAAGTAATATAAAGTGGTCACAAAATCCAGATGAACGAGTTTTCGGATTATTGCTTAGATAATGCAAAACTTTCTATTCCCTATATTAGGGGCATCCTAGGACACCTACAATGCACAAGATTTTAATACATGGTGCAACTGTTATCAACGAGGAATTGTTGCCTACAACCTTTTTTAATCATTATTATTATTGTTATTAAAACTTGCTTTACTGCTTAATAACATTTCCGGCTTTACAGGCAGAATTTTGCTAGAGAGTTTTCAAGGGTTCAGTGTAACATAGATATTATTCATAGGCTTTTGCTAAGTTCTGACCCACTCTTTACTAGCCCCACTCCAAAAAACGGTCATTACCTTTTACGAAAAAAGCAATTTCTTTCATGCTTCCCCCTGTACTTAACGCTGAAAAGGATTCAGGAAGAGGTCTTTGAAGAATCAGACGAAGAAGAACCATGGTACTCATCATCATCTTAGTGCAAAGGAGAAGTTGTTTTAAATAAATTAGTTGTTGTAATTTTATATAAAATTTATCGTTACAATCATAAATAAGTTATTACTATGAATAAATTAATTATTTCCCGATAAATAAATTACTATCAAGTAACAAATTACAAAAATATTTTTTTATTTATTATTCTTGGGATGCGAGGATTGGTTAGGCATTGGAAAGCTTGAAAGTGCCCAAAGGACTGGTACCACGGGAATCGGTGGCTCCACAGAGAGCCTATCCTCTCTGTGACCGGTTATTGGTGAGGTCCCCTTCGGGGGTACACGTGGTGGTTGTGGTTTAAGATCGATTTATGTAGGTAAGGTGCAAGGTCGAACAAGTGTGCTGTTGCACTCTCAACAGACGGACTTTGGATAGTCTCCAAACCCCTAAGCAACAGGTTATAATGTGGATCTAGGCTTGCCTTAAAAAGGCTTGCCATATTTTATAAATTGCTACTCATTGTGACTGTATCACACACAAAAAGTGATTGGTGGCAATCGTAAAGTGTTGTTATACTACACAATGGGGGCGCTAGTCTACGCCTAAGTTTCACTTGGTGGTAAGACCACCGTGAGGTTAGGCCGAGTAGGCAGGTACTCACGTTAATCTTGTTCCACAATAAGTGAAAGAACAATTCGTCGCCGTTTACGTGAAGCCAATATAAAGACGTACATTGCAAAAACCATCCGTTTTATTACTCCAAAAAATAAAATGAAGCTAAAAAGTATATCAACAATTCAAAAGATTCCAAGTCTTTGGTGGATTCCGTTCCGATTCACATCCAAAAAGTTTTAAATGCTAAAGGAGGATAGATTTTTAGGGTTTCGTACACAAAGTGTAAAAACGCAACCCTATTGTTTTCGCTACAATGTCTGTCCGTCTGTCCGTCGGACAGCGCCTTTTATCTCTGGAACCGTAATAGGTAGACTCTTGAAATTTTCACAGATGATGTATAGCTGTTGCCGCTATAGCAACAAATACTAAAACTTATAGGGTGCTCCGAAAGTGACGTGTTATTTGACTTTATGTATTTATTTCTTGAGCTACAGGAAGCATCCACTTAAAATTTGCAGTGATTTAAACTATATTAGCGTTATAAGCAAGTATACAATATTAAGCCTAAAAATTAACGGGTGTTCCGTTAGTGACGTGCTTGTATGTATATGGCATAGGTTTTGAACGATAATAGGTAGACTCTTGAAGTTTTTTGAGGATGTGTATTACTATGGCCACTATAACAAATAGTACAAATTAAAGGGTATGCCGACAGTGACGTGATTTGCATGCACATTGACTAATTTTTTAACCATAATAGATCGACTCTTGAAATTTTCACAAATGGTGTATTACTATGACCCCTATAAAAACAATAAAAATGCAAAGTGTTTTTCGACAGTAACGTGTTTTGCATGTATTACGACATATTTTTTGAACCATAATAGGTAGACTCTTCCAATTTGTATTGAAGATGGGTTTCCATGGCCGTTATGACAATTACTAAAAATTAAAGGGAGTTCTGAAAGTGACATGTTTTTCACGTATAGCAACTTATTTTTTAATAGTAATATGTAGACTCTTGATATATTCATAGAAAGAGAATTGCCATGGCCGCTAGAACAAATAACATTATTAAAGGGTGTTCCGACAGAGGCGTGATTTGTACGAAAATAGCCTTCTTTTTTGAGCCGTAGTAGGAAGACTCTTGAAATGTTTACAGCAGATGTTGGCCGCTGTAACAATTACTAATATCTAAAGGGTGATCCATCAGTGACATGTTTTTCACATATCTTACCTTATTTTTTGAACCGCAATAGGTAGGTGCATTTATATTTTTATAGAAAGTATATTACTATGAATTTAAAGGGTGTTCCAACAGTGATGTAATTTTCGCGATAACGACTATAATTTTAAAAATAAAGGGTGACTAATAAGACATGACAAAATTAACAATTTGAATTTTTATAGTGTACATAGTACGGAACCCTACGTGTGAGTCTAACTCGCATTGACTGATTTGTTTAGTTTCAATTAAAAAAAAATAATACAAAACATTTAAAATGTGAAAGATCTTTTGTGTTCTAATAAATTACAATATTTTTTATTATTTTAAATATTTTTAATTTAATTTTTTAATTGCATAGGACCGGTAATAAAAAATGAAGAAAAACAACTGATATCTCAAAATAAATATGCCGACTAGGGAAATAAGCCTAAAGAATTGTTAATTTATAAATATAATAAAACAGTAATTTACTTCCTGTCTGTCAGTCAATAACATTTTTTAGGGGTATTTTTGAGATATTCAAAAATAGGATACTTTTTTTCTGCAAAATTATCTTATTTCCAAAAAGAAAGTGGAGAATAAGCAGTGAAAATATGCCGATTTTTTTCACCGATTGAAAGGTAGTGCATACTTTAAGGCATCTTTTATTTTTGTAAGCAGAAAATATGTATATACAAAACAGAAAATATGTGGTCATGGCATCTGGCATACAATGTAAACAATTATAAACGTAAACCGAGAGCACTAGGTAGAGTCTAACTTTTGCAAAGTAATCCTAGAATTAATGTTTGATGTGAAGGCTAGTGGAAAACAGATTATGTACGCCCATTGTGAAAAATTATTGTATTGAAAAATTATAACGGGTCCGCCAAATAATTATTTTTTGGGAAAATGCTATAAAAAACTACTGAATATTTTCTCAAATTTCCTTTTTTATGTGATAGTACAATCCTTCCGGTTAATAATGGAAAATAATTTCATTCAAATGGCTGCCTCGGCTGGCCATGCAGTAGCCTTTACGATCGGTCCAATTTTTAAGCACATTATCTATTGTGTGAAGCTGTATTTCACCAATGGCTTCACGAATATTGTCCTTTAAAGCGTCAATTGTCTCTGGCTTGTCGGCGTAACACTTATCTTTGACGGCACCCCACAAATAATAATCCAACGGTGTCAAATCGCAGTACCGAGCTGGCCAAACGACATCAGCTCTGCGGCTGATAATAAGATCTTCAAAAACAGGGCGCAAAACATCGAGTGTAGCTTCGGCTGTGTGGCACGTAGCGCCGTCCTGTTGAAACCAAATGTTGTCAATATCCTCCTCTTCAATTTTTGTGAACAAAAATTCGTTCAACATGGCCCGATAACGATCGCCCTTGACTGTAGCGCCCACTCCTTGCTCATTTTCGAAGAAAAATGGCCCAATTATGCCTCTGGACCAAAATTCGCACCAAAAAGTGACTCGTTTTGGGTGCATCGGATTTTCAATGTATGCCTGCGGGTTTTCTGTGCCCCAAATGCGATAATTTTACTTGTTTTCATACCCGCCAAGATCAAAATGAGCTTCATCTGAAAAGATGATTTTTTTTTTTGCAAAATCGAATTCTTCTGTAAGTCGATCGCAGACCCGTTGTTCAAGCGTATACACAACCATATTCGATTAGCGGAAGGATAAAACAAATTATCTGTCAAATCAGACATGAGCTAAGAGGTACCATTCACGAAATAAGCACTAGTTGAAAAAAAAACGCTAGATTGTGGAGCCTTTAGAAGTAGAGCAAATCGAGTCTGAAATTTTTTACAGGAACTTCTATATTTACATGCATTTTCGCACAACAAATTGATGGGATTGGTAGGAAATATTTATCTTTATCTAATTTTATTTTTTTTATTGAGTATACTTGATCAAAAACCTGGCTGGGTTGGAACAGTGGCCGTCGTACCTCACATATAAAGTAAAAATTATTATCCTGAACCTAGGGAACTATATTCCACTCTGAGTATAATGAATGTTTTCAGGTAATATTTTTGGGATACGGACTGAAGGACGGGGTTTCCTAAAACTACTTTGTAAGCGCCTAAAAATTCTAAGCTTTTTGCTGGTAAACTTGTAACATACAATTACATGAGCGGTATTCAGTGTTTGATGCAAATGTCCTTGCGAAAGTGCAAATGGATTATATAATAACTTTTTTTCAAAATCAACAAAAATTTTGGTGAAAAAAAAAAGAAAATATTTTGCACTTTTACTTTTGCAAGACCATTTGCATCAAACACTGAACTCCGCTACTGATTCTTTCATTCTTTTTACACACACTTACAATGCACTAAAGTTTAAACTTTAAGGTTCAAATTTTCTAAAAATTTCCCACTATTTTTACAAGCATATAATACTAGTAATTCTGATATGCTCTCTTTTTTTGAGATTTTCTCAATTTCTCTTTTGTTGTGTGTCAATTTTCTCTTCTACAATAAGGTTTTATTCAAACCTTGATAATTTTACTCTTAAAAAATATGAGAACAGTTTTTAAAGTTCTATATTTCCCTTGAAATTTAAAAAAAAAAGTATACAAACTGCTGGGAGCACGTATCCTTTAACTTGCATAAAAATGGTAAAACTAAGCAAACAAACAAACAACAAACTCTTAAAGACTTATGGGAAAATTTACATGTTTTAAATAAAAACTCATCTGGTTTTTCTGTACACTTATCAATGAGTCTGTGTTTGCTCCTGTATGAATATGTTTTTTTTTTTGTTTTTTTTTTTTGCTTTGTTCTTTGTAGTGCCGTCATACTTTAGTTACTCTATGACGAAATGTTTGTACAAAACAGTTTTCCTTTTAACACAGTCAACATCAGCAATCTATGCGTATATACATATAGATGTGTGTGTTTTGTGGCTATGTAAATATTCGTGTGCGTGTGTGTGGGTGTGCATATTGGTATATGTTGATTTCTATATGTGACGTGAAATGTTAAAATGAAAGAACTTTAACTATATCAATATTTTCAAAAATTTTGTTTTTTTTTCTTATTTATTTTGTTTACAAACGACCTAAATTCTGTTATATTCAACTAAACGAAACTAAACTAAACTAAAAAAGGAGTAAGGTAAACGGAAAATAAAGTAAATTTATAGAAGAAGATATGAAGAGCAAACTTTGTAAGAGGTTGGTAATGACGTTGTCTATACAATGCACAGCTGCGTTAAAGTATTTATGGTTGTTCAAGTTTGCCTTTTCAGATGCTTTTTAATGATTTTACGGACTTGACTTGGACTTGCGACATTTCCGTAATACGTAAAAGAACACTAAATTCAAATTACTGAAACTTAACAAAATCACACAAAGAATCTCGAGACAGACGGTCACCTTGCTTGCCCTCCTAAGCATGCCAGAACTCTTCCGTTACCTTTTTGGTCTACGACAAATATTTCTAAAATATCTTTCTACCCGATAAATCTAAATAAAATAAAGCATTCGGTATCTTGCTAAAATTCTGATAGATACATATTTAGCAGGGCCTTGAAGCTAAGTTATTCGTCGATGTTCCGCACATACCTCCGGGGGTTCAATTGTCATTGCAAAAAGCTCTTAAATTTATTGAGTTAAATTCTTTCTCTACATTTTTAGTATACTTTTAAGCAAGTTAGGACTTTCTAGTGTTTACCGCGTGAAAGAGCGTCTCAAAAACTATCGAAACCAAGAAAAAGTGGAAAATTTTTTTTTTTGAGTCATAAGCCACCTTTTCATAGGCCGGGTCACATATAATTTGTATTTCTATTGTAACGTTTAATACATAAATAAAATAAAAAAGAAATTTTCGGTCTGGTTAACAGCTGTCTAAAAAGATCAACAGGTGAATTTGACTTAATTTTGTATTTTATGATGGTGTTTATATTCGACTTAGATGTAGAGCTACTGGTTCTCTAGTCCCAAGATCGAGGAGAAATGATACCAGTATTCACAAAACATAATTTTTACTCTAGTCTGGCTGAAAACCAAGTATATTAACTTTTTTCTTTCAGACTTATAATATGAGTACTTGTTGTTGTTTTAAATATATTTAAGAATAACTGTTCCCTCACACGTCCGTGCGTCCTGACAATATTTTGTTCGATTTTGCTTTGAAAGTAATGTACACCAAATTTTAAGACTCTTACTTTTATAGTGCTTCACGTATATGTATCCTTGAATAAAGTTCTAAAAGTTCTATAAAATTCTAATATTAAAAAAAAAAAAATATATGTTATCCGGTCTATGAAAAGGTGGCTTATGACTCTAAAACAAAATTTCGAAAAATTAGCTGTTAAAGATAAACAATGCATTTCGTCAGTTTCTTCAATTTCAAAAGTTTCAACAAGGATAGCGACGAAGAAAACTACTTAATACTGCTAAATAAATATTTTTTTGTGCAAAACAGCTTTTTTTTGGTAAAATCGTTTTTGCAGCGTTCAGTCCTGTTTTTAAATTTATCAATTCCATTTGTTATCTTTATTCTGGATTTTCAATAAAATTCTGTTTTTCTTTCATTTGTGCTCTTCTTTCTCTATATTTTTAGTACACTTCTAAGCAAGTTAGCTCTTTCTAGTTTTCACCACGTGAAAGAGCGTCTCAAAAACTATCGAAACCAAAAAAAGAGGAAACATTTTTTTTTTGAGTCATAAGCCACCTTTTCATAGGCCGGATCACATATTTTAAGAAAAAAGTAATTGCACAAAGTAAAACTACAATTCAATTGACTATTTGGCAGTAAGTAATTCATATTTTGTGATTATTTTAAAACAGCGCCATCAGTTGTGCCACCGTGTCATTTTAAAGCAGCGCCATCTGTTGGGATAAATGATGCCTTAAAGTACCCTTAAATCGGTAAGATTACGTACGTACTTTCACTGCTTTTTCTCCCCTTTCTCTTTAAAATACGATAATTTTGCGGAAGATAGTATCCTATATCCTATATTGTACCTCCTCAGAAATTTTTATTAAAATCTATCCAGTAGTTTTTACTTGATGCGAATACTACTATTTTATTATACATATGTATGTAACACTATGTATAGATAAAATAATACAAAAATTGTATTTTATTTACTGGCGGAACAAATCCAATTAACTTTACAGTTTTATATCTTACAAAAAGTATATTAAACTAATAGAAGGAAAGAAACAAATTAGAAAAGGAAAAATATTCAATTACATATGACTAAATTATAACAATAGTTTTCTGTGTATATCAGTAAACATTGACATTGAAGACTTGCCAAGGAATATGAAACACAATGTTTATTAGACACCCAAAGCATAAGTAGCAAACAAAGTTTTTCTATCTTGTTAAATATTATGAATTGCGAAAAAACATTTAAATATAAATATATTTTTAGCATCGTGCATCTTATTAGTTGCCCTGAGCTGTAAGTAAATATATTTGGCTTTACTTTTACTTGTGTGGCAGTTGTTAAAAGACATAAAGTACTTTTCATGTAACAGTTTCAAAGCCTTTTTTTGTTTTTTTTTTAAACAAGTTTATAGTATAACAGTAAATGTTGTCACACATAATAACATATACGAGCATAAATGTTTTATACGTTTTTAAAACCTTTATGTTTGTAAGTATTTTTAAATGCTGTTTTATTTATTGCCTCTTAACTTAAATAGAGTTTTATTGCTAAAAATCATTCTTTGAAAGATTTTGATTATTGCTTGCATTAAAAAAGTATATTAAACAAATCAGACAAGTACGAGTTAGACTCACACACGAAGGGTAGCGTACTGTGTTCAGTACAAATTTAAAAATTCAAGTTGTTAATTTTTTATGTCTTATGGGGCACACTTTAATTTTTAATTGTTTTTTATAGTAGATCATAGTTCTAAATGCCCTGTGTAAATATCAAGTGTCTGCCTATAAAGTTTAGAATTCGTGAAATCTAAGGAACACCGTTTTATTTTTATTCAATTTTATTTTATTTTTTTTTTATTTATTAATGGTTATACAAAACAGTAAATTAGTTTTTATAACGTAAATATACGAGTATGAGCATTAAGGCCTTCAACTCTGTTTTAAATTTTTCTTTTACAAATTTAAAATTAATTAATTAAATAATATTAGCAATTTTGGATTTTTTTAAAAAATTAAAATTTTGTGAACATTATTACATGATGGTAAACAAAGCAATGAACTAGAAATGGTGGAACCCAAAATTTCAAATCTCTCTTAAGTAAATAGCTGACAACTGTCCAATATGTGATCAACAGTTTGTGTGACATTACAACTACTGCATATAGGTTTGTCTTCTCTTGATAGCAAGTACTGATGAGTGGTTAAGGTATGGCCAAGCCTTAGCCTTGAGAATAACCTTGCTCCACTTCTAGAAACTGTTGAAAGATATACAATTTTCTCTCCTTTAGGGTTAATTGTTTTATAGCGATGTATGTATGTATGTATGTATGTATGTATGTATGTATGTATGTATGTATGTATGTATGTATGTATGTATACCAATCGTTGTTTTTTGATGAATTCATGTGATTTAATATACGTAATTTTATATCTTTATTTTCTTGCGTGTGAAAAAATAATAATGAAGATCGTTGGGCTTGTCTTGCAACTCTGTCTGCTGCTTTATTACCTTTAATGCCTGAGTGCCCTGGGACCCACATTAAATGAATTTTGCTAGGATACAAATGATAAATTTTCCCTTGAGTTTTTGAACATTTTCTATGGCCAATTTTACTGAAAATATTTCTGCTGTATAAATACTGCAATGGTTTTCGAGCAATCCATTGTATAAGTTAAGACACAATCTTATTATTTCTCATCATTATTACTACTCCTCTTATTATAATTAATATCACTTATTTATGTAATTAGTATTTGCTCTCTTTATCGTTTTTTCTATTAGAATTGAGAATGTTCTTAAAAGCTATTTGAAAGGAGTTACTCTTTCTTTCATTTTTTTTTGATAAAACTTTTGATTTCATTCTTGTCAGAGCAATCGGCAAAAAGCAATCCTCATAGCAGGAAAGCAAGAAAAAATAATATAAAATAAAACTTATAAAAAATAAATAAAACTAATTGAATTATAAATCCCCAAATATTGTGGTTTTACTTTGTACGGATTCCTCCCAACTAATAAATAATACCCTGAGAGGTTTAACTGGCGCCCAACGTGGGGCCGTGCAAAGTTTATTGAATTATAAAAGTTAAATTTTATGTGTGACGAACTTATCAAAGAACGTGAACAAATAAAAAAAATACAATTAAAAAACGTGGAAATATATTTCTTTCTAATAAAGCAACGGTGACTTGTAAAACTTAAAAAAGAACTTATTGAAAAGTTTAGTAATTATATGACTGAAAAATTTTCTAGAATATGTTAAACAATTTTTTTTTGCCAAATAGAAATTATAATATAAAAACTCAATAATATTAAACTATGAGCATTATTAATATCGATAGCCAGTTTCATAAATTGATCAAAAACAGTTACATTCTTAAGAATGCGTGCGATAATAAAAGAAACATAATTAAAAGACTCTGAAGATAATACAAAAATAATTCTGATGGTGTAAAACAACGTACAAAAGAAGAAGAAGCGAAACAAATCAACCTTTTTAACTAATTACTACGAAATTTTAACGGCAAAAACTTGAAAGTAAAACAAAAATTTTTTCGAAGAAAAAATAGGAGAAATAGAGTGATTAAACTTTAATTGCTATGACTGCTACTCATTTTGAATATTTTGTTGCTGACTGTGTGTTGATGAAAAAAAGTTGCTGAGAAATGTTGCTGAGATAAAATGTTACTGCTAAATATAATTTAAGCTAAGTACTACCGTTTGTAATTATCATATAGCTAAGTATAAGTAAAATAGATTAATACTTAAAAACATTAGGTTTAAAAGTAAAAAGCGAATTAATCACTTAATTTAAAGAATATCTAAAACGAAAAAAAATAAGATAAAAAAAAAACTTCTTTTGAATTAAGAAAAATTTTGTTAAAAAATTTAAGTTTGTTAATTCAAATAAATCTCTGTTAAATATTATTTTTAATCATATCAATTATAAATAATTGTAAAGAAGAATATAATTAACGAAAAACATAGTTCTATAACTAATAATAAAAAAAAAATTTCTATGAGCGTGGATGATTTAATTTTAAGCTTAGAACACTTAAATATAAAATCTTCTGTAGAAAAGAACACAATGGACGCTGAAACAGTTCAAACTTTATTAACAACTGCTATTTCCCAAGCTACTGAGCAAACCCGAAAAAGTTTTCAGAGTAGTATTGATAATTTAACCAATAGATTATCGCTTTTAGAAACACCAATTCGTGTAACGGAATATGAACCAATCGAAATAGTATCAGACATAGTTTGCTATGAATCGCTTGATATCGTAAAATCAATGCATGAATTTGATGGAAATACCACAAAATATGTTTCTTGGCGCCAAGCTGCCGTGACTGCCCATAAGATATATGAAGGTTACGAAGGTAGCTCAAAGTATTACCAAGCAGTGGCAATAATAAGAAACAAGATAGTAGGCGCTGCAGATACTGTTTTAAGTTCGTATAACACTGTACTGAACTTTAACGCTATACTAGCGAGACTTGATTTTTCGTACGGTGATAAAAAAAGTATTTTTACGTTAGAACAGGAACTTTCAACGCTTAGGCAAGGCTCTAATACTATTACACATTTTTATGATGAAGTAGAACAAAAGTTAACCGCAATACTTAATAAAGTTTTAATGTCAAATGAAGGAAATCAGGTTTTAATAAAATCGCTTAGTCAAAAATACAGAGAAAATGCCCTTCGTGTCTTCATTTCCGGTCTGCGTCGACCTATGTGCGACATATTATTTTCTAGTAAGCCTATCGACTTGCCCTCTGCTCTCGCTTTGGCACAAGAGCTAGAAACTAACAATTTACGTTACAATTTCGCGACAACCTTTTGGAATCATTCTAGAGGAAACATATTTAATAATTCACCGCATTACCAGCCAAACCGGTCTCTAGGAACACAAAATCGCTATCAGAATGTCTTCCAAAACCATGCAAGTAACGTTCCAAGATATGGAATATCACAGCAAGGACAATTTCATCCCAACAGAAACAGTTTCCGAAACCCCCAAGTCTTATCCAATCCTTCAAGACAATATCAACCTATGGAAATTGACCCAAGTACTCGTTTCAATTTTCCCATGCAAAATGCACAAAATTTCCAACAACCAATTGCTTCCAAAAGACCTTTCGAATCCGTCCGTCAAAATCAGAACAAATTTCAGAGAATAAATCACTTCTGCCAACAAAATAATCTTAAAAAAACGCAGTCTGAATATTCCTATAACCAACATTTAAATTATGCTCAGGACGAATATCAAAAACTTCCTATGGACAACATATCTCGTATTGATCCTTCTGAAATTTGCTTTGAGGATGAGATAAATTTTTTAGACCTGGGTCCCTCCTTTCATACATCGAAAGAACAATAGGAGGAAGGACATTAAAACTGCTGATAGACACTGGTACTTCCAAAAATTATATAAAAAATTTTGAAAATCTAAAAGCTATTAAATCACTTCACGGAAATTCTAAAATAGTTTCAAAATGCCTAGTAAATTTGCTAAATCATACATCCTGCTTTTTTATATTGCCCGAACTTTCAACTTTTGACGGAATAATCGGTTTTGATTTCCTCAAACATATCAATGCCCAGATTGACTGTAACCAAGGACTATTGAGACATAAACATGGAGAGGAGCAACTCTTATTTCACTATTGTCGTGAAGTTAATAAAATCATTATTGATCCCAATAATTGCTGTATTTCACAACCTATTTTTCAAAAGCTTATGATGGTTTTAGAAAAAAATAAGGGAGTTTTTGCAGATCCAAATGAAGCCCTACCCTTTCACACAGACATAATAGCCAAAATAAGTCATATCCATATCCTCTAACACTTAGAGAATTTGTTAATAATGAGATCGAAAATTTGCTGGAGAACGGAATCATAAGACAATCTAGATCACCATATAATAATCCTATATGGATCGTAGATAAAAAAGGTTTTGACGAAACCGGAAAGCAAAAGAAAAGGCTTGTGATAGATTTTAGGAAACTAAATTCTAAAACGACAAGCGAACGTTATCCGATACCCGATACCACCGTAATTTTGTCCAATTTAGGAAACGGCTGCTTCTTTACAACATTAGATCTCAAGTCCGGATTCCACCAAATAAGCTTAGCTGAAGCAGATAGGAAAAAAACAGCCTTTAGTATTAATAACGGTAAATTTGAGTTTTGTAGGCTTCCTTTCGGGCTAAAAAACGCACCTGGGTTTTTCCAAAAAGTAATCGATGACGTGTTGCGAGACGAAATAGGTAAAACCTGTCATGTTTATATTGATGATATCATCATTTTCTCTCCTAGTGCCGAAAAACATCTACAGGATATTGACAATATTTTAAAAAAACTTTTTTTGGCAAACATGCGCGTGTCATGTGAAAAATCAAGATTTTTCCAAGGATCTGTAGAGTACTTAGGATTTACTGTGTGTAAAAACGGAATTAAAACTTGCCCAGAAAAAGTAAAAGACATTTTAGATTTCCAAGTTCCTCAAACTATTAAAGGCCTCCGATCATTTCTGGGATTAGCTGGTTACTATCGGCGATTTGTTAGAAACTACGCTCAAATCACTAAACCGCTTACACAATACTTACGGGGTGAAAACGGCAACGTCAGCAGCAAACAATCAAAAAATATAGCGGTTAAACTAAGTGACGAAGCGCTCAGAGCATTTAAAAAAGTAAAAGATATTCTTGCTTCAGAAGATGTGCTATTGTTGCATCCTGATTACGGCAAACCATTCGAGCTTACTACTGACGCTTCTTCATCAGCAATAGGAGCTGTTCTTTCCCAGAACGGTCAACCGATTACGATGATTTCGAGAACGTTATCACAAACTGAAGAGAATTACGCAACCAATGAGCGAGAAATGCTGGCAATCGTTTGGGCTTTGCAGAAATTGCGTAATTATCTGTATGGTGCGAAAAATCTAAATATTTACACCGATCACCAGCCGCTGTCTTTTTCCATTTCTGAAAAAAATCCTAATCCGAAAATTAGACGATGGCGCGCTTTTATTGAGGAATACTCACCCAAATTCTTCTATAAACCTGGGAAAGATAATGTTGTGGCCGACGCATTATCTCGGCAATATATCAATCATGTAGAATATGAATCCGACGATAACTCAGTGGACGCAACGGTTGGTTCGGAAGCACATTTGGCTACAATGCAATCAGATACCGAAATGGCTTCAGAAAATTCCGAGTCTGGAGATTCAACAAATCACAGTGAAGAATCTTTGTCGGAAATTATAAAAACAGTGTCAAACCCAGTAAACTGTTTTAAAAACCAAATTCTGTTAAATAAATCTAATATGTCCAGTATGTCATCTAAAACTATTTTTAAAAACCAAAACAGGCATTTAATAAATTATGTTACTGTTAAAGATATTTTAAAATTTTTAAAAAAGGTCGTAAATTGTCATGTTGTAAATTGTCTTCATTGTGATATTCATATTTTAGGTTTGATTCAAAATAAAATAGTTCATCTTTTTCCATCAGTAAAATTCGTTTATTCAGACAAACTCGTAATAGATATTCACAACCAGGACGATGCAGGTGAAATCGCTGTAGCTGAACATAATAGAGCTCATCGTAATGTGCGTGAGAACCTAAACCAAATATTGCAGCACTATTATTTCCCTAACATCAGAAAAAAACTTAAGACAATTGCTTCGAACTGTAAAACATGCCATGAGTCAAAATATAATAGGCACCCACGGAAGGTACTGATCGGTCAAACACCTCTTCCTGATTATCCTGGTGAAATTCTGCATATAGATATTCTTACAACTGACAAAACTAACTTTTTAACTTGTATTGATAAATTTTCTAAATTTGCACTTGCTTTTTTCATTGAATCGCGTTCGATTATTGATATCAAAGCTCCTTTATTATCAATTTTAAATTGTTTTCCTAAAGCTCGTACCATCGTGTGCGATAATGAAAAATCCTTTAATTCGCATACTATAAAGTCTCTTCTTTTAAATCAATTTGGTGTCCAAATTTTTCCTGTTCCGCCAGCGCATAGCACCAGCAACGGGCAAGTGGAAAGGCTTCACAGCACAATAGGGGAAATATCGAGATGTTTAAAATCCGAAGGGCATTACAGCGACACAAAGGAACTTATTCTCATTGCATCGCAAAATATAATAGTACCATCCATTCAATAACTGGTGTTAGACCGATAGATATTTTTAACTCTGTTACAGAAGAGCTAAGAATCAATATAAAAGAAAAACTGTTGAAAGCACAAAATTGTGAACTTAATTATCACAATAGAAATAGGCAGAATAAAATTTATAAACCCGGTGGTAAAGTGTTTGTTAAAGTTAACAGGCGGCTGGGAAACAAATTTAGCAAATTGTATGTTGAAAAGGTTGTTGAAAAAGATTTGGGCCACTCAGTTTTAATTGATAATAGACTGGTCCATAAAGATAATTTAAAGTAATATTAATATTAATGGTAAAATTTCGCTCACGCTTTTTAATAAAAAAGGATAGTTTTAAAGAATAATTATAAACTAAATATTATTTTGTTAAATAGAAATTATAATATTGTTTTAAACAAGATACTGTTAAATTAACCCTTTGATATGCTAAAAATTTTGTTATTTGTCGGAATATCTTTAATTACTGAAGAAATTTGTAAACAGTCGGGACGACTGTTTTTCGAGGGAGGAGGTAGTTAAGACACAATCTTATTATTTCTCATCATTATTACTACTCCTCTTATTATAATTAATATCACTTATTTATGTAATTAGTATTTGCTCTCTTTATCGTTTTTTCTATTAGAATTGAGAATGTTCTTAAAAGCTATTTGAAAGGAGTTACTCTTTCTTTCATTTTTTTTTGATAAAACTTTTGATTTCATTCTTGTCAGAGCAATCGGCAAAAAGCAATCCTCATAGCAGGAAAGCAAGAAAAAATAATATAAAATAAAACTTATAAAAAATAAATAAAACTAATTGAATTATAAATCCCCAAATATTGTGGTTTTACTTTGTACGGATTCCTCCCAACTAATAAATAATACCCTGAGAGGTTTAACTTATATAAAGAAGTCAGATAAATATATAAAGAAATTAGATAAGATATTTCCAAATATTTTTGCTTAAAATATACTTGTCATTAAGAGTTATGTGGTCGATTGGCCCGTGAATACCGCTGTGCATTACAGAGAGAATTCTTTTTTATAACCAAACAGTCAACTCATATCAGTTTCAATGTGGGAAAATTTAAATCCCATATACAAAAAAAATATCTCTTTTATCCGCCATCCTATAAAACAATTTTCTAGTTTAAGCACAATGTAGGGTCATCCCCTGAATGCTGGCCCCTTTCCTTTCCTTTCCTTTCTATAAATATATCAAGTTTCAAAAAGTTAGACAATATACGTGAAAAACTGTCACTCTCGGAACACCCTTTTATTTTTAGTAATTATCATAGAGACCGTGGCAACATATATTCTGTTCAAATTATAAGAGTCTACCTCTTACGGTTTAAAAAAATAACGCTTTATATGTGCGCGTATATAGCACGATACTGTCGGAATAACCTTTACTTTTTACTATTTGTTATAAAGGCTATATTAAAACACGTTCTGTGAAAATTACAAGATTCTACCTATTATAGTTAAAAAATTAGGCCATATAAATGCAATCACGTCCCGGTCGGAAAACCCTTTAATTTTTCCTATTTGTTATAGAGGCCGTAGTGATATACCATCTGTGAAAATTTCAGGACTCTATCTGTTATGGATAAAAAATAAAGCCATATTCATGCAAATCGCGTCAGTATCGGAACACCCTTTAATTTTTAAGTTTAATTTTGTATACTTGTTTATAAAGCGAGCATTGTTTTAAGTGCTGTCTGTAATTTTATTAATACAGCTCAAGAAATCAAGACATAAACGCAAAAAACACGTCACTTTCGGTAAACCCTTTAGGTTTTAGTAGTAGTTGCTATAGCGGCCAAAATTTAAGAGTCTACCTGTTATGGTTCAAAACTTAGGCCATATACGGGCAATTCATGTCACTATCGGAACACTCTTTAATTTTTAGATTAATTTTTCTATACTTGTTTATATGGCGATCTAAATTTTAAGTTTAAGCCTGCTACAGTTCAAGAAATAAACACATTTACGTTAATAACACGTCTCTATCGGAAAACCCTATAAGTTTTAGTATTTGCTAATACAGCTGCAACAGTTATGCATCTGTGAAAGCAAACGTCTGCATAAATGATATTTGGGATCTCTAAACATTTAAATTGCACAGAGAATAAAGACATATCAATAAATTTACACTGAAAAGATTTTTAATTTACAATAATATAATTCACGGATTTAAACGCATTTTTAGGATTTCTCTTTCAGTCTATATAAAAGATCAAAGTAACGACCCAAATATAAGATGGCCAACGTCTTAAAGGTTGAATTTTTCCGAAAACCAGGCAAAATGCCATCAGATCATATTCGTGCAGTGGACATACTTGATGTTGTTATTCGCACCTAAGGAAGAAAGCGCAAAGATCATATCGAATCTATTTAAATAAGACCTAAAGCAATCACATTCTCTTAGCAGTTGCGTAACTTAATAATCTAGATCTACATGCATCCATTTATACCACTTAATCCAGTATGATATAAGCAAGTGTGTCCATCCTTCCTTTTCGTTCTCTCTCTCTCTTATTCAGCACTTCTGTCTTATTTATTTAATTTTTTTACACTTAAATTTAGTTTGATGGGCATCATTTCACTAATCACAAGAGCCATCTTCGAAAAGAGCAGTGAGCCAATACACTGAATTAATAGAGCTACACGCAGCAATGGTGCCAAATAAAGAATAACACTATTAACCACTTCAAACAAAAGCCTACTTCGCAAGTATTTCGGTTATAGGAACATGCTGTCCCTAGGTATAAGGAGGTTAGGTCAATTGTTGATGGAACGCAGGTGTAAAAAACAAATATTCGGAAGACTGCATCAGACACTCATTGCGGAAGGCGTTTGTACAATGAGTGCAGAAATACGATATCAGAAATTTTACTGATGTTTCTCTTTTGGGCGGTAGAGCAGGAGCAAGTGTATACTCTATTGAGCTCAACCTGTCTTCTAGTCTGCATTTAGGAGAGTTCGTATCCGTTTACCAGGCAGAATTTTTTGGGTTGGTGCAAGCGTTAGATCATTTGCTGCAAAGTCGGGTGCATGGAAGAAAGGTTCTCATTGCACTTTACAACCAGTCGGTTAGTGAACATATAATCTAATCTAGTACTGGAATGTATTTTACAACTTAACATGTGTGCCTCGGTAAGTAAGGCGTTACGTTCATATGCGTTAAAAGCCGAAGAGGATCTGCTGTGAGGCCAGCGAAGCTCTTACAATGGTTGAACTTACTAAACCATAAAAGGTGGAGGAAGGCCAGTAAGGTGTTTATAATAGAATATAGAAGTACCTTAGCGGGATAACTGCATTAGTGACATATTATCTAGCCAAGATAAAAATCGATGAAGATAATACTTGCAGACTAAGCATGGAAGATGCTGACACGGTAATGCACATTATGTGTGAATGTCTAGTACTGGCTAGTATAAGACTTAGGATCATGTAGATTCCATGTGAGTACTAAGCCTTGAACAAATGTTAACAATTACTAGAGACTCCGTTATGAGAAAGAACCACTAAAGTCAACAGTAAAAGCTAGTGATAGATCGTGATAGATCGTGACTCAGTGAAAGTAAGGTTGCAGTAAATTACAAGCCGATTGCCTATAATCATTGGAAACGAAAGGGTGTCGAAAAGGGAAGCACTAATGAAGTGCGCTGCCTCTATATTTTCCTAACATTAATTTATAATAAGTTCTTAGGACCTCTGGTATTTTGCATTATCCAAGACAACGCAGTACATGTTCTCGAAGAATATGTACTAAGTGTAAAAATATTGTCAGTCCTTTCAAACACAGCAATACATTCTCTGATTTATCGTTAATTGTTTCGTTTATTATTAACTTATACCCGTCCCCGTTCAAAAAAAAAAATATTTCTACCTCTATTTTATCAGTTGTGTATTACTGTCAATTTAACAGAAAATGAAAAATACATAAGCCTGTTGCTCGTCTCATTTATTTTTAAATATATTTCAATACCGAAAAACACTTTCGTTTTGCCGTTCATAACAGACTTTGTTGAACGTTGATAAATAATAAATTAACATATTATATTTTAATTTAAAATTACTTTCGCTTACCAGCCCCATTTGTTTGTATGAATAAGACTCAATTATGATGAATTGACATTTTGGAAAGGTGTTATTTCGCCTTCATTTGCATCGTTTATAAACTTGACGGTAGTGTTCCTTTTTCATTTCAGCAAAGATTAACGAGGCCCTTTTGTTTACTTGCAAAAAAAATTTACGAGTTCAAGAAAATACTCGTTTAAACATAAGGGTTTTTTTTTGAAAGCCCCAACTGCAAAAAACAAATTTAATAAATGTTACATACACTACAGTATCAGTCAAAACTCGTGGTACTAAGATTATACATGGGCTTTATAAAATTTTTTATATTAAAATAACTTTTTCTGGCTTATTGCTTAATAACCCAGTTGACCTTGATTATAAGACATCTTAAACGAGCGTTACAGTGCCATAGCAATTTCTTAAAGACAAATAGGCCATAGCCTACTATTTGTAGCTCTTTCTACAAAACCAGCGTTGTCTATCGTAATTTTAAGTTAATTTCGACGAAATTAAGTAAAATGAATTAATTTGCGCAATGGTAAAATGTATGCGAAATTACGAAATTTCAAGTTTATTTCGGCCGAAATCACAAAATGACTTAATTTCCTAGCAGCTTGAACGGGTTGTAATTAAAATTGTATTAGACGAAATGTTTAATAAAACATAATAATCAAAATTAAATTTGTAAACGGTCGTGTTTTTGCTAGTGCTCCACAAAATAAATAAAACTCATCTTATAAAATCTTTAATAAATTAAACAATATAGATAAAAATATCAATCATTTTATCGTGGTCATAACAATTAAAGATAAAATAAATAAATAATAATCAAGGGTACAAAAATAATAATAATAATAATAATATATTTAAACAATTTTGCAACAAGACAATAACAAAACAAAATCCCAATAGTTCGCAAAAATCAGTAACAAAAAGAAATTTGCAAAAAATAAAAAAAAGTGTAAGCATCAAGTTACTTACATACATAAATACAACAATAAAAACACCAAAGGCCTACAATAAATTTACAAACAACATCTTGTAACAACGACAACCCGCCGAACTAAGAGAACAGCAAATGAAGCAGATTTTGGATTGCCTGATGATGTTGCTGCAGACTTAATTTTTTCATCACCTAGAGTAGAGTGTCTTTCTCTCGCAGTCGTATGTGGAATTGGCTTTATGAAAAATTTAAAAAACAAGATGAATATATAAGAGAGCAAACTGAGCTCATAACAAATTTTATCGCAGAAAGTAAGAGCAGTTTACTAAATGAGATTGAAGAAAGATTTCCAAGTATTAAAAATGAATTTATAAATGATGTAAACAGAGAGGTAAAAGAATTAAATGACAAAGTATGTACACTGGAGATGAAAGTGATAGAAATTGATAAATTAAAGTCCGAGGTTGAAAGCCTAAAAACTAAATGCCTGAACCAGGAAAATTCGGTGGTGGCGTGTGATGTACGTATCACTGGCTTACCTTTTAACAATAATGAAAATTTAAATCAAATTTTTGCTAATATCTGCAACACCATAAATATTGCCACACCACCTTTTAAATCCATATTCCGTGTCAAGAATTTTAAAAACCAGAAAAAAAGGTCCCAATATAGGGTACCATGATACAAAGGTACCTCCTCACAATATTTTATTAAAATCCATCCAGTTGTTTTTACGTGATGCGAACACAAACGAAAAGCAGACAGACAGACATATGGAAATGATTTACTAGTTTATTATATGTATAGATTTATATATGTCGCGAATTTGAGTAATTTTTCCTTCTTTTCTCAACGTTATAGGCAAACACTTGACATTTATACAGGGTATTTAGTACTATGCTCTAGTACCATAAGACATGAAAAAATTAACCACTTGATTTTCTAAAGTTGTACTGAACATCCCAGCAAAAATTACGTTTACTTTGAAAAAGGTAGACTTTCCCTTCCAACCTGCTTCAGGAAGGCATGATTTTTGTTTGCGATGTCCCACTTGGTACGTCTCGTTGCTTCACCAAATTCTTTAGAACAACTTATTAGACTTCATACCTGCATCCTCATAAGCAAGATAGGATGCAGTTTGTTATTATTGTCTTAAAATTATAGCATTCTGGAATTCGGTTATTAGATGCGCTTATGAGAACAGCTTTTGTAAGATATGAGTTTTATTTTACTGCTTACCAAACCCAGTAATTTTTTGCTGGGATAGTACGGAACACTGCGTGTGTGAATCTAACTCGCACTTGACTGATTTATTTTCTTTAAATTAATTAACGGCTTTAGTGGGATTGATTAAATTATATAATTAATTAAGAAAGATTAAAATAAAAATTAAATAACAATTCTTATTAAATAAATGATTGATTTAATAAAAAGTTTAATCAAAGTCGTACCCGATACTTATTAAAAACTTTAATTGGCGAAAATAAGTTTTTCTGTGTAATGTTTTGACTATCACTGTATTTTTGTTTCTTTTCATTAAATATTCTGTTACTTCTTTTACATACATATGTGTGTGTTTTTTTATTTAATTTTTGTCACTCACTACAACATCCGTGTTTTGCTTTTAAAAGTATTTTTTGTTTGTGTAAGTAAGCCAGCTGTTGCTGATGTAATATATGTTTTTATAAAATATTGCTGTTTATAGGTAAAAATCATTTGTGTTCAAATCTACTTCATGTCAGCAGCGTAACACATAAAGATTAATTTGGCTTAAACAAGAATTATCACATGATGGATGAATTTTTATAAAACTCTTTGACAAATGAAAACATTGACATAGATTTCTTTGAGATAATTGAAAATTTAACTTTATTTAACCGGGATACACAATTACAACTCCTTTCAAATATTTCAATGCTAAATGAAAAATATGAGATGTCATAAATTATTATAAAATAAAATGAATCATATAATTTTTAATTGTTTAGCATTTATCAAGATTGAAATAACGAAAACAAATGATTTTTTGCTTTATTTATTTCAAATTGGAGCTGTATCACAAACGTTAAAGTATTAAACCTTTATAATAAAATAGTCCGTTTAAAATATACATATCAAAATACATATAAATTTCGAAACATGCTTCATTGTACTGCTTCATTCTTCAGATGTAGTTAGGAATGTTGTATATTTTAAGGAACCGGAAGCCATATTGTTCTTGTCTTGAGAATATGACTATGAATTTTGCTAACACTCCATTCTAATAATACATACATATGTGCAAAATTGCTTTTCCCTGGATCTTATGTTATAATTACTAACGGCTCATTCTCTTATAAATATTTTATTGTTGTTTTTTGTTAAGTTTATCTTTGCATCTGGTCTAAATGAGATTAAACAACGTGTTTATCTAAACTATGTCTAAAAATGGTATTTTATGAAAAGAACAAGTTTTGAGACGAAGAATTTGAATCCGTGGTATTCAGTGACAAAAAAGTTTAATTTAGACGGAGCAGATGGTTTTCAAAAAAATTGGAGAGGTGTAAGACCCAAACGGGAAGCATGCCACAAACGAGTTCATGGTGCAAAATCACTAATGGTATGAGCGGTATTTTTTTTTTTTATATCAAAAGGAAAGTCCAAAAAAGGTTTTGTCAATTTGAACCATGGAAAGATACACAATAGAGCAACGCGTTAAAGTTATTCAGGCTTCAATTTTCGAAGAAAAGCATCTTCAGTGATGAGACAAATTGTTACCTCCGTGGATTCGTCAATAAGCAGTTTTGTCGCATTTGGGCGAATGATAATCCAAGATTGATTGTCGACAAACCAAGGCACCAAGGCACATAGAGTGACTGTTTGGTGCGGCTTATGGGATGGTGGCATCATCGGGCTGTATATCTTTCAAAATGAGGCCGGTCAGGCAGTTACTGTGAATGGTGTTCGCTATTGTGAGATATTAACGAATTTTTTATGGCCCCAATGGGAAGATATGTATATGAAACAATGGATTTTTTGCGCCACAAATTCAATGGCCGTGTTATCTCACGTGGTGCCGGTGTCAATTGGCCGCCAAGATCATGTGATTTGACACCGTTGGACTTCTTTCTTCGCGGTTATTTGAAAAAAAATGTGTACGTCGATAAGCCAGCAACAATCCAAGAGCTAAAGGATGTGGAACAAGATTAACGTGAGTACCTGCCATACTCAGCCTAACCTCACGGTGGTCTTACCACCGAGTGAAACTTAGGCGTAGACTAGCGCCCCCATTGTGTAGTATAACAACACTTTACGATTACCACCAATCGCAATTTGTGTGTATACAGTTACAATGAGTAGCAATTTATACAATATGGCAAGCCTTTCCAAGGCAAGCCTAGATACATATTATAACCTCTTGCTTAGGGGTTTGGAGACTATCCAAACTCCGTCTGTTGAGAGTGCAACAGCACACTTGATCGATCTTGCACCATATCTGCAATAATTGATCTTAAACCACAACCACCACGTGTACCCCCGAAGGGGACCTCACCAATAACCGGTCACAGAGAGGATAGGCTCTCTGTGGGGCCACCGATTCCCGTGGTACCAGTCCTTTGGGCACTGGTCAGGCCTCGAAGAGGACCCGTGTTAAAACAACAGACCTTTTCTTCCAGATTTAGGCTCTAGGAACCCTAGCGTCTGGTGCCCCTATTTTCCCCCAGTGAACCGCGTCAAAGCATTTGCCATTACTGCAGTGACAATTGGAACCCCCGGGGGTAGAGCTAAAGGATGAGATAATTCGGCACATTAACGGCAGACAGCCTCAATTATATCTCAGCGTCATCGAAAATTTGGAGCATCGGATGGAAGTGTGCCGCCGAGGTCGAGACGGCCTTTTGCCCTATATTTTGTTCCATACATAATTGAACCATACCAATATTATCAATATAAAAAGAAATGACAATTTCCGAAATAATTTGTATTTTATCCAAAATCAGCATCGGCCCTTCAAATTTTACCACCCTTTACATATATACAACTTTTATTTTGTAACTAAAATAAAATAATGTATGCACATATAATTATTTTTTATATTTTTTCCATGTCTGAATATAATTTTGATATTTTTTTTTATTTCATTTTCATTGTTTCTTTTAATTCAAATTAAAGTTGAAGCATTGCACATATAATTATTTGTCCAAGGTGTTAAAAATTATTTAAAATTTCGAAGGAATCTAGTTAATTCAATGCGCTTGACTATGGGTTGCGGAGGTGATTATAATACTTACTAGATGCTACAAGATTGTTATCATACTAGCGTATCATTTTTCTGAATGCTAAAGTTTAAATAACAGTGTTATTAGCACAGTAATATTAAATACAATAAAAAATACTTAGTAGCTTGTACTTGTCGTAAGTCATTTTACTAAAAATATAAATAAATTATTCAAGTGCAAGTTAGACTCACACACGTAGGGTTCCGTACTATGTTTAGTACAACTTTAAAAATTCAAGTTGTTAATTTTTTCATGTCTTATGAGTCACCCTTTAATTTTAAAATTATAGTCGTAATCGCGAAAATTGCATCACTGTTGAAACCTATAATTTTTTTAATTATAGCAGCCATAGTAATACACTTTCTATAAAAATATACATCCGCCTATCTATTGCGGTTCAAAAAATAATCTAATAAACGTGAAAAACATGTCACTGATGGATCACCCTTTAGATATTAGTAATTGTTACAGCGGCCGAAGTACAACATCTGCTGTAAACATTTCAAGAGTTTACCCATTACGGTTCAAAAAAGAAGGCTATTTACGTAAAAGTCATGACTCTGTCGGAACACCCTTTAAAATTGCAATAGCGGCCATGGCAATTCTTTTTCTATGAATATATAAAGAGTCTACTTATTACTATTAAAAAAATAAGTTGCTATACGTGAAAAACATGTCACTGTCAGAACACCCTTTAATTATTAGTAATTATTAGTAATTGTCATAACGGCCATGGCAACTCATGTTCTATACAAATTGGAAGAGTCTACATATTACAGTTCAAAAAATATGTCGTTATACATGCAAATCCGTCACTGTCGAAAAACCCTTTAAATTTTATTTGTTTTTATAGGGGTCATAGTAATACACCATTTGTAAAAATTTCAAGAGTCGATCTATTATGGTTAAAAAATTAGTCAATGTGCATTCAAATCACGTCACTTGCGGCACACCCTTTAATTTTTACTATTTATTATAGTGGCCGTAGTAATACACCTCCTGTAAAAACTTCCAGAGTCTATCTATTATCGTTCAGAATTTATGCCATATACATCCAAATCACGTCACTATCGGAACACCCGTTAATTTTTAGTTTTAATATTGTATACTTGCTTATTACGCGAACATAGTTTAAATCGCTGCAAATTATAAGTGTTTGTCTCCTACAGCTCAAGAAATAAAGACATTAAGGCAAATAACACGTCACTTTCGGGACACCACCCTATAAGTTTTAGTATTTTTTGCTATAGTGGCCTCAGTTATACACCTTCTGTGAAAATTTCTAGAGTCTAACTATTATGGTTCAAAACTTAGGCCTTATACATGCAAATCACACCACTATCGGAATACCCTTTAATTTTTAAGTTTATTTTTTTAGACTTCTTTATAAAGCGAACTAAGTTTTAATTTCTGTTTGTAAATTTTTAGTGTATGCCTCCTACAGTTCAAGAATACAACACACATTCGTGAAAAACACCTCTCTATCGGAACACCCTATAAGTTTTAGTATTTGTTGATATAGCGGCAACAGCTATACATCATCTGTGAAAATTTCAAGAGTCTACCTATTATGGTTCCAGAGATAAAAGGCGCTGACAGACATTGTATCGAAAACAATAGGGTTTCGTTTTTACCCTTTGGGTACCTAAAAAAAACTTCTCATAAATATATTTATAAATATAACTTCACTCAATTATTTGTTTTTTTTCTAATTTCCAACTTTTCCTATTTTTTCAAGTACATATTTTTTTTTTTATCATGAAACACATATTTACTCTGCTTAATATTTTTTTCGCCTTTGGCTTTCCGGTGTTCTTTTCTATATTTTATTTTATGTTTTTCCTTTTATAACTCGTTCATTCGTATTACAAACAAATATGTAAGAAGTATTCAAGCCTTAATAAAAAAAAAAAACTAAAATATGACTTTGTATATAAAGGTCCTGTTTTTTTAAGGAAACATTAAAATACAAATATTGTCTTTATTATTGCAGCTAAAAAAAAAAAATTTTCTGACCCCAAACCATAAAAATGTTGTTGAAAAGATTTTTATTTGAAAGCATGTGGTGAAGTTTTTGTTTATTTTTTTTTAATAAATGAAATATTTTCGTTTATTTTGTGGGACATTTATATTTACGTAAAAATTTTAGGAGTGTTTTTTATTAGCAAAGCAATGACAAATATTCTTCACAACAGTGTCCCACATGCTACTAAATTTAAAAAAGTAACAATAAGTCAGCCGAAAAGAGCATGGCGTTATTTACTTTCGAAAAAGTAGTGGATATTTTCGTAAACTTTAGAATAATTAAAAAAAAAAAAATGTTAGGTTTTTAATTAAAAACTTTTGTTTTTTCAGTGACACTGCTAAAAAGCACATTTTATTATCTATACATATAAACGTGTTATATGTTATATCTATACATATAATATATATGACGTAAAAACTACTGGATGGATTCAACAAAATTTTTAAAAGGAGGAGGTACCTTAGTATCCTGTTTCCAATGTAGGACACTTTTTTTCCTCAAAAATATCTCATTTCCAAGAGAATTTGGAGAAAAAGCAGTGAAAGCACCCAATTTTCGGTTTAAAAGTGCTGAAATTTTCGGTTTAAAAATGGGATATTTTAAGTGGCATATTTTAAACAACAGGTGGAGATAATTGAATCAAATTTATATTTTTACTTTACTGGGGAATTACATTGTTATTAAAATATTTTAAACCAGGGACATAAGTGTTATAAGTAATATTTAAAATAATCCTGAAATAATGATTAACCAAGAACTTTTTTAAATTACTCTCTGAATAACAGTTATAAATAAGGAATATTTTTGTGGTCTGTCATTACTATTATAATTAACCAAAAAAATAAAGCTTTCTATAACTTTTATAAAATATTTTTATTTTTTTGGTCTTACATAACTATTAAAAAAATTCAATTAATGTAGAATCGGTTAAGCCACCGATTAGTCAGTACTACAGGATGATATCAGACTGGGTAGTCAGGAGAATCAACGTGTCTTGAGAAGTAAGGGGGATTGCAGAGTGTCAAAGTCAATCTGGCCTAGACTGGACGCTGCGAAAACCGAGATACTTCTGGGTCTAGACAGGGGGGGCTCTTCGACATCGCGCGGTGTAAAATCGAGGATGTCGTCGGCTTCATCCAGGAAATCGGGTGGCTGAGTGATAGGTGGCAGGAAGCATAATAAGACTCTCTTTTTCCCCATAGTTTTCTTAGTTTTTTGTAGTTTAGCTGAAGGGAATCAGAATGGACCAACAGGTCTCCGAGTTTTGTTTTGCACAACCCTTCCAAACCTAACCTAACCTAACTATTAAAAATGAGTTCTATTTTTTAGGTCTTTAATAACCATTTAAATTTTAATTATTTAATATTATGCTAATAACCCATAACGTTTTAAAATAAAAATGCAATTTATTAGTTGGGAGAAAACAGCTAGTTCCAATACGTATTTCACTAGTTGCTCAGGCCAGATCATCAGGAAACCTTTTTCCTAATTTTAGAGAAACCAAAAATATTCTATAAGTAGTAAAATTCTACAAAACGCAATGAGAAATTTACATACATATATGTGACCCGGCCTATGAAAAGGTGGCTTATGACTCGAAAAAAAATTTTCCACTTTTTTTTGGGTTTCGATAGTTTTCGAAACGCTCTTTCACGTGGTGAAAACTAGAAAGTCCTAACTTACTTAGAAGTGTACTAAAAATGTATAGAAAGAAAGAAGACAAATGAAAGAAAAACAGAATTTTATTGAAAATCCAGAATCAAGATAATAAATGGAATTGAAAAACTTAAAAACAGGATTGAACACTTAAAAAACGATTTTACCAAAAAAAAGGTGTTTTTAACAAAAAATATTTATTTATCAGTATTAAGTAGTTTTCTTCGTCGGTATTCTTATTGAAACTTTTGAAGTTGAAGAAACTGTGCGAAATTCATTGTTTATCTTTAACAGCTAATTTTTCGAAATTTTAGTCTTGAGTCATTAGCCACCTTTTCATAGACCGGGTGACATATAAAATTTTTTTTTTTAATGTTAGAATTTTATAGAACTTTTAGAACTTTAATCAAGGATGGGTACCTTCATATAAATTAAATACATATACATGAAGCACTATAAAAGTAAGAGTCTTAAAATTTGGTGTGCATTACTTTCAAAGCAAAATCGAACAAAATACTGTCAGGACGCACGGACGTGTGTGGGCACAGCTACTCTTAAATATATTTAAAACAACAACAAGTACTCATATTATAAGTCTGAAAAAAAAAAGTTAATATACTTGGTTTTCAGCCAGACTAGAGTAAAAATTATGTTTTGTGAATACTGGTATCATTTCTCCTTGATCTTGGGACTAGAGAACCAGTAGCTCTGCATCTAAGTCGAATATAACCACGATCATAAAATACAAAATTAAGTAAAATTCACCTGTTGATCTGTTTAGACAGCTGTTTACCAGACCGATATTTTTTTTTTTTTTTTTATTTATGTATTAAATGTTACAATAGAAATACAAATTATATGTGATCCGGCCTATGAAAAGGTGGCTTATGACTCAAAAAATAATTTTTCCACTTTTTTTTTGGTTTCGATAGTTTTTGAGACGCTCTTTCACGTGGTGAAAACTAGAAAGTCCTAACTTGCTTAGAAGTGTACTAAAAATGTAGAAAAAGAATTTAATTCAATAAATTTAACAGCTTTTTTGTTGTCAGATGGTGGAAACGCTCTCGCATGTATAGATTGCTTATTTGCTAACCCATGTACCCGTGTTATGGCACCATGTGTATGAAAATGTCGAAGTAAATTTCCAAAACGTTTTCTTCCACACGCATGTACAAAAAGGAAAAATGAACGGCAAACAGATAAGTGATAAAAAGTGAACATCAATTTATGCCTTTCAACATCTTTGCTATTTGCCTTCCATGTTTCCTCCATTTCGTCATTTCTGTGTAAGCATCTCTAAGTTTGTCCGTGCACATCAAGTTCATGTTTTGTTAATTCTAGATAGTTATTTCTTGCAGTTTCTATCATCTTTCGCGGTGTAATTTTTTGGCATTTTTTATTACAGCAATCTTGCGAAATAAATTTATTTACCAACTCCTTTTCTTCGTTTATGTAATAGACAAGTCCACTGTAAAAATATTTTCATCCACTTCCATTTGATCTTCAGCTTGAAACAATGCTTGTAGTTCGTCCTCTTAATTGATACCAACATCATCGAAAGAATCATCATCATTCTCTTCGTTTTCACAGAAATATGTTTGAAAAACCTCGCTAAATTCTTCTTCGACAGACATTATTCACAAGTGAGACACGTCAGGTTTCTGGAATATTTTTGTAAAGCAGATGTTAAACAATTAAAAAAGTCCAAAATTGAAAATATTCAAATATTAGAACATAAGTTATGGTAAGTCAAAGTCGATTTGGGGATTTTTGTGGGGATAAAATCCCCAAAAACCTCACAACGCTGGGTCAGAAACTGGTTTGTGCTTTGCACACGAACTTATCTCATTTATGCTGTCTTGCATTTTTTGGTTGCCTTTTGGGCATGGCTGACTGTTAATAATGCAAAAGAAAAACTACTGAGAAACTGACGAAATGCATTGTTTATCTTTAACAGCTAATTTTTCGAAATTTTGTTTTTGAGTCATAAGCCACCTTTTCATAGACCGGGTCACATATCTTAATAGAATAATATTACAGAATATTAAAACTCAAACAAAATTTAATTATTTTTTTTTGTTTTTGGTCTGGTATAACCAATAAAAAAAGATTTTTATTTATTCGATCTTCAATAACTATTATTAATAACCAAAAAGTTTTTTGATCTCTTATCTGTTCAGAACTATATACTAGAATTATTTAAACACGCATTTTTCGAACAAAATTTCCATTTTAATCATGAGTTACGTTAATGAATTAGTAAAAGGCCGAAAACTTCCACACAAGTCAACTCTGAAAGAGCCTTTTCTGCTCTGAAAGTTATATTAAGTGACTTACGTTGCAATTTATCTGAAATAACATTGCGTTCATTACTGTTTCTTAAATTGAATTCTAAAAATGGTTTTACACGGCGTGTGTTTGTCATATGACTTGTCAGTTTGATAACCCATATGTGTTTATCAAAATAGACATTTTACATACGGTTTATAATCATTGCTTTCAAACGTACATGTGTAATTACATCTGACATAACCTATAATATATAATTTTTCCGCCACACAGTTTTGTATTACCAACCACAGCTGATGCAAATGTGCAAACGTAGTGCTTTTGGTACCACAAAAAACCCAGAACAGCAAAATATCAAGTTGCCATTACAGGATGTCAGATGCTTTGTCACATCAAAATAGAACACTTTCTAAATGAAAAATGTCATATGTATTGTACACATGGAAAATACACATATTATATTTGAAAGGGTTTACACGATGTGTATAGAATTTACACATGGAAAAGTGACAAGTCATATGAAAAATACACGCCGTGTAAAAGCACTTTTAGTAAATAGACATATTTCATTTTCAAAGATTAAGTTTTATACTTATAATGGTTCCAAAGGGTGCAAGTAATTCAAATGATAATAAATCAGTCAAGTGCGAGTTAGTCTCACACAGGTACTAGGTTTTGTACAAGTTGTTAATTTTTTAATTTGAATTTTTTTTACACTAGTGTATACTACTAAATAGCCTGCGTAAATATCAAGAGTCTGGCTATAACGTTTAGAAGAGAAGGTCAAATTCCTCAAATTCGTTAAATCTAGGGAACACGTTTTAATTTTATTAAATTTATTTTCGTTACTTGTTATTACACCAGATAAACTTTAAGTGTCAGCCTATTACTGTTCAAATATATTTACCTACTCTGAAAATATCAGGGTCCTAAAATAAGGCCATATACGTCCAAATAATGTCACTATCGGAACACAGTTTAATTTTTTTTAGTGTACTTTTTTATATAGCAAACTAAGTTTTAGTTACTGTTTGAAAATTTTAAGTGGTTGCCTCCTACAGGTCAAGAAATAAAGACATAAAAGCAAATAACACGTCACTTTCTGAACACCCTGTAAGTTTTTAAATTTTTTGCTATAGCGGCAACACTTATACATCTTCTGTGAAAATTTCCAGAGATAAAAGGCGCTGACAGAGAGACGAACGGGCAGAGGTTATAGCGAAAACAATAGGGTTACGTTTTTACCTTTTGGGTACGGAAGCCTAATAAAGATGACAATGAATTAAGTCGTTATATTTGTATGACAAGAACTATACCAAAACCATTGACCAACCAGCTTTAGAAGACCAAAAAACCTTTTGGTTACTTATAATGGTTATAGAAGACCAACAAAATACAAATTTTTTGTAATGGTTATTAAAGATCAAAAAAATAAAAATCATTTTTAATTCTTATAATAGACCAAAAAAAAAAAAATTAAAATTAAAAAAATTAAATTAAAAATAAAAATTAATTATAATGGTTATGAAAAATCTAAAAATTAAAAATCTTTTATAATGGTTATGGCACACAGTAAACTGTCTAGTGGAAAAAAAAACTTTCGAATTTATCAATAAACACATGGGATGCTAAGACTCCCACGATTCCAAAGGTGGTTTGGTTTTTTATGTGCGTTACACCTATAAAAAGTTACACGGCTTTAAATTCTAATTATTTTGATAATATTTTCATAATTTTTAAGTAACAAAAAATGGGTTTGGAAAAATAAATCTCAAAAATTAATTTTTCAATAAAAATGCATGAAAATTTCTTTTTTTTATTCAGAAATGTAGCAGAAACAGTGAAAAAATCCTAAAATTGAAATATTTATAAAAACACTATAAAAAAATTGTGAAGTTTTTAGCCAAAATATGTACTTAAAACAAACAGTCAGCTTCGAATAGGCACATCAACTATTTTTTCGGGTCCATCGAAGCTGACTGTTTTTTTTTTTTAAGTACTACTAAAAAATACTTTTATGAATCAATAATCTTATTTTCTATTATATATACTAAAATATGAATAAAAAGGTTTAGGTGTTTTCTATGCCAACTTTTGAAATATAATGATTTTAAAAATCATCCATAAATGATATTTTTATTAATATTATCAGTTGATATTTTTAATATTTGAAAATGTATGAAATTAGTAAGCTATGCTCTAAACCAGAGCAAACTAATACAAGGTGATTGTACGGGTGAATGCTTTAGAATGCCTTCAAAAAAAAAAATTAAGAAGGAACAGACTTGAGAACACTCGAAAAGATAGCAGAGAAAATTGTAATCAGGAGTTAATGAATAAACTCCTAATTTCTTCTGATCCATTACTTTCATCTAATAGAAATACAATAAATACAAGCAGCTTTTTCAACAATAATCAAGAAGTTAGTAATTACAACATAATAGATGAATGTGTTAACACTGATTCAGACTCAGAAACTTACTTTAGTGATGAAGAAATTGTCTACAATTGTTATGTTATTTGAATTTGTTTGCAATTTTATTATTAATCTTTATATTAATATGTTTTTTATCTTAAATAATAATTTAATTTTAAAATATTTAGTGTTGTCAATTTGGTAACCCTATTCATATAATGTTATTTGAATACCAATGGTTGTGAGTATTTTCAAAACTTTAAAAAATAAAAATACTAAAAAGTTTAAAATGATGTTATATTCAAAAAAGATATACGGCAACCCTAAATAATTAGAGATTTTTATCATTTTGTATGTGAAATGATAGATTAAAATTCAAAAAAAGTAATAATTACTGAAATGGGGAATTTTGGGTATTCCCCGAACTGGAAAAATAAAAGGATTTCTAAAAACGTTAATTCATTTTTGAAAATAGTAGGCCAAGAGAGATATGTGCCATAACTCCTTCGATTTTTTTTCCAGTTTTACTATGGGGACCGTATACTGTGTGGCAAGACCAATTTTTTGTGGCTGCTTATAATTGTCATTATAGGACCGAAATTTTTAAAAGTTATTTTTTCTGCAACCAACATAATATTAAAATAAAAATAACAACTATTTCGGGTCTCTATTTTAAACACCTCTTACAGAGGTTTACAATAATTTTTAGAATTTTATAATAATTTTAGAATTTTATGAAAGGCTGGGTACCCTTTTATAAGGAAAATACGTATCTGGATGGCTTTTAACATAATTTTGTGAGAAGGTACCGTAGCATCCTGATTTTCCCCAAAAATATCTTATTTCCAACAGAAAGTAGAGAAAAAAGCAGTGAAAGTATGCCGATTTTTTTTTTACCGATTTAAAGGTAGTGCTTTTCTTTAAGGCATCTTTTGCGCAATAGATGGCGCTGTTTTAAAATAATGACAAAATATGAATTACTTACTGCCAAATAGCCAATTGAATAAAATTTGTATTTCATTTGTATTTTTACTTTGTGGAATTACAATGTTATTAAAATATTTTATACACTTTTTACAGAGCTTTACAATAATTTTTAGAATTTTAGTATCCAGGGATGGGTACCTTTTTACAAGGCAAATAAGTGAATCACTATAAAAGTAAGAGTCGTAAAGTTTGATGTGGATTACGTTCAGAGCAAAATCGAACAAAAGACTGGCAGGACGCATACAACTTGTGTGGGCACAGCTAGTATTATTATAAAAATAAATAAGAAATAAAAAAATAAAAGTTTTTCTATCCTTATATGTTTTATTATTCGTGTTTATTTTTACACATTATCGCCCGGGATTGAAAGGTCTAGGTTGGGCAAGAAACGCCACTGAAAAGGGCAATATATTTGATAGTCATTTGATTAATGCTTCTACTCAAACTATAGTGACTGATATAGTTGTCTTTTTAGCCATCGATGAAATAGTACACAGATATTATTGAAAAGATTACGGAATATGACAAAATCTATTACAAATGACAGTTAATGAGGCCTCTTGATTCCCATAATGAATATGACCGAATAACCTAGTTTTCAATCTGTGAAATAGTCTAAGTCAACGAGAATTTATTTATTTAATTCCGAATTATCAACACACATCATTGAACAAATAGGCAGATTTATAATTGAAGTCAAAATAACATTTGAAACTTTTGAGAAAGTATGGCTAACTGCTTAAATTATTTAACTGAGGGAAAGTTACTACTTACAAAAGAACATTTTCAAAGCTCCTCAGATGCTTAAAACTGGACCGTTACTAAAAGCACTGATTTATACCCTCATGCAGTGATGGCCGGTAATTAGCTTCTAGTTAGCTCTTGTCTCTGATAGGAGTCTGGGTGAAATAGACTGACCGAAATTTGAATACCTGGCAACATCCAGTTTTACAGTAGTTTTATCTGTGCATATGAGAACTCTGTGTATCTGTTTTTAAAATTCCTGGAAATCTTATGGATTCTAAAAATCGAATCAAAAACTCCCAGCATGAGACTATCAAGGAACCTAACAAATTGCCATTAAGCAGTACATCTTTTCTTTTATTAAAGTACACATGCGAAAAACTATATGAAAAAGTTTAATTTTCTTAGTACAGCGTCTTTAAAAATTTCTGACATCTGAAGAAGTGATCGGTTGTTTATCATTTAAAATATCAGAAAATAGATGAAAAATTGAATTAGAATTAGTATAGAAGTATATTGACAGTGACAGAGCATGTTAAATGCCTAAGACAAAAAATATACGATAATTGAAGCAACCATATTTTTACTCAATATATATAGATAGTGTTAAAAATATCGAAAAATAGTTTATGTAAATACCAATACCCGTACAATTAACTGTTTTACGCAATATATTTTCTGAGAACGTCGAGTACAAGATTCATGAAAAGTACTTTTTTTTATACATTTTTTATACATTTTTATACCCCTCACCGCAGGTGGAAAGGGGTATATATAAGTTCGTCATTCCGTGTGTAATTTCTACCATATTCACTCCTACCCCATAAAATATATATATTTTCTATCCTTATACATAGAGAAGTTGATTAAGCGATGTCCGTGTTCTGGTTGAAAATTTATACAATTGATACATAAAATTAAAGCCCACCAAACTGCCCACGAAAATTTCGCTAATGCAATTTTACATCAGACCATTCTATTCAAGGCTGCGGACAAAAAACCACGCCCACATATATTTTTTCACAGGGGGTCAATATGATCCCCTATGTGCTTAAGTGTGATCATTCTAATGCAATATAAATTGCAGGAAGCTTTTAAGTTTTACAAGAAATTTTCTGTGAAATTTTCACAAAATATTTTCGACAAAATTTTTAGAAAAACTTTTTGATACATTTTTTTAAAAAATTTTTGGAAAAATTTTCAAAAATATTTTCGATATATTTTTACAAAAAATTTTCGATAAATTTTTACAAAATTTTCCGTAAAAATGTTATAATTATGTGTTTTAAGATTTAGGTCTTTTTTATAAAAATTTTTATTTTTATATTCGCTATTTCGCTACACCATTGTAGGAATTGCGTCGTCAGGAAATAAAAACAGTTTTATAATTTTTAATTGAATTTAAAATACCTAAAGCTTAAAAAACATAATTATAAAAATATTAAAAAGTTAAAAATTATTGTATAAAAAATATTTGATAAAAATTTTATCGAAAATTTTTTGTAAAATTTTATCGAAATTTTTTGTAAAATTTTATCGAAATTTTTTGTAAAATTTTTTGAAAAATTTTATCGAAAAATTTTTTACAAAAATTTTACCGAAAAAACCTATAAAAATTTTATCGAAAATTTTTTGTAAGAATTTAATCCAAAAATTAATTCGAAAATTTTTTCTACAATTTATTCGAAATTTTTTTCTAAAATTTTTTGTTAAAATTATATAAAAAATTTTTTTTAAAATTGTATCGAAAATTTTTTTTTTTAATTTTATGGATAAATAAAAGTTAAAAATTATTTTATAAAAAATTTTATCGAAAATTTTTTGAAAAATATTATCGAAAATTTTTTGTACAATTTTATCGAAAATTTTTTGTAAAAATTTAATTCAATTTTTTTTTTTTTCTAAAATTAATTCGAAAATTTTTTCAACAATTTATTCGAAATTGTTTTCTAAAATTTTATTAAAAATTTTGTGTAAAAATGTTTCGAAAATTTTTTGTAAAAATTGTATCGACATTTTTTTTTTAATTTTATGGATAAATAAAATTTTAACAAAAAATTTTCGTATATGTTTTTACAAAAAAATTTTCGATAATATTTTACAAAAATTTTCGATAAAATTTAAATAAAAAAATTCGATAAAATTTTTACAAAAAAATTTCGATAAAATTTCTACAAAACAATTTAGATAAAGTTTTTATAAAAAAGTTTCGATAAAATTTTTACTAAAAAAATCTATAAATCTATAGAAGTCTATATCCTTATATTATTTTTGTAATAATGAAGAGTTGAAAATCATAAAAGTAATAATCAGATGTATATTATTGTAAAATTGGGAAACGTAACAGAGTAAGGGAATATTTAACATTACTATCGTGAACTGTATATAAGATTCGGCATGGCCTAATATAGTACTCTTGCTCATGTTTATAAATTGAGAGTCGAGTTAATACAGCTTGGCCGTCGCGTCTTAATGCTGTAAGAAACACGCACATTTGAAGAGGTTGCGAATGAAGAATAAGTAGAATTTGTGGAGAACATTATCCATCACTGTAAAGCTAAAAGTTCCGTTGGGAGGGTCGATAATTTCATGATGGGTTAGACTATTATTGCACCAATATGAAACCACTATGAGTAATTTATGGAATATTATATGGTGCTTCTTTCGGGCAAAATTTGAATTTTTAATTCTCTTAGCTTATGGTCCATTATAATGGAATAATTATTCCCTTTTAAATAAGTACATACAGAGACGATTTTATTTTATTTGAGTTGAACATTATATATTGCCGATAATGCTAATTTATCATTATGTGTATCAGAAATTTAGGTCTTAATTTAGGTCTTTTCATACAAGCTATATTGTGTAATTTGTCAGCACTCAAGACATTTCCGCTAATCACAGCAATTCCTAATGCAATAAATTATCACTCTTAATGTTAGTCGTACATTGATTTCTACTACGAGTGCCTTGAGATTATGTTAACAAGACATGTTATCATTTCTCTGGGCTCGTTCATGACACGATGACAACAACATCGTCATAAAGTTATTGCAACTCCATTAGTTCCCTCCCAACTTCAAATACAAACGAAGAACATACACACACACACACATTTAATATTAGACTATTGGTGTGCGGGTATTGTTTAAAAATTCGTATTCAGCCATTAATAAAATAAACGATGAAAATATAGATAATAAGAGATTTAGTGTTAATGCACTTAAATTGTGTGGAAATTTCACTAAACAAAAAAAAAAAAATCAACATCAGTATTAGATATTTAATGGAGAAAAATATTTGTAATGAATGACACAGATTTTGCAAAATAAAACATCAACAATAGAAAATATAATGATAGTAGTTTGTCGTATAATGTTACATTTCAAGCCGGAACAAAAAGAAATGCCCTTGGGCAGTTAAGGAAGTAATAAACGATTGCGAGAGTAAAATGGGAAATTATATTGTTTTTTGTTTCTTTCAATGATTTCGAAATAACTTGAGATACTGTGCGAATACATAAGCACGAGATAAATATAAAATTTATAACTGTAAATGTAAAATAGTGGGGCTAAGATAACTATAATAAATCTTTTTAAATTTAGCAAATAAATTGCAAGCCGTAAATGGTGTTCACAAATTAAGCTGTATTCATAATTTTTTGCTACTATTAATGTCATTTTGGCTCTGATTGGTTTGAAATTCTGCTTCAACGTTCCTTGTAGTAGCAGAATGGTTTATATTACCACCATCCCATACAACGGAAGGTCCAAATACAAGTTATCTTTAAAAGTTAAATAAAATGAACTAAAATTAATTTAATTTATTAGAAATCTATAAAAATAAAAAAAACTGTAACAGGACCATTTCCGTACATGAAATATGTTTTGAAAATTGTATTGCAGGGGCAGATTGTAAGCGAAGTGAAATACAGCAATTTTTGGAATTTTTGTATGTGTGTTTGTGTTCGCACCACCTGAAAACTACTCTAAGAATTTTAATAAAATTTTGATAGGAGGTATCTTAGTATATCGGTTCAAATATAGGATACAATATTATATCAATTCCAAGACAAAATAGAGCAAAGGTATAGAAAGTACGCGATTTTACCGATTTAAAAGTACTGCAAACTGGATAGAACCTTCTATTTTTAAAAGTGCGATAGTTAAAACGTTATTTACAGAGCACAACAATAGAGTCAGAATTTTTTATACATTTTAGAAATGTATATAAAGCCTATATGAGTAAGTAATTATCCAGGGATGGATACCTCTATATAAAGTAAACACATTAGCCATAACTGAAGCACTATAAAAGTTAGAGTCTTAAAAGTTGGTGTGAAATACTTTTAAAGGAAAATCAAACAAAATATTATCGGGGCGCCTACGATGTTGCGGGCACAGCTAGTTACAAATATACCCATTATTTACGGCTGACGCGGCTTGACGCGCAGTAGCTTATCCTTTCAAACCAATTTTTACCAGACATTGTTGACGGTTTCTCGTTCTAGTTCACGAATAGCTCGGAATATATTAGACTTAAGGGTGTGAATTTTCCCTAAATTATACTTAACTTACACCATGAAATTGTTAAAATTTTTTGCAATCTCTTCTCAATTCTCTTTTGATCTTTTTTGTTTCTCCTCGCCTCTATATACCTCTTTCCAAAAAAAAAAAACAGTTTAGTGCAACTAATTTCATGAAAAATTACATCGTGTAAATTGCGTATTATACTCATAGTATCGGTCTTCCACACCACCCCATAAGAAAATCGTAGCTCAAATTGACATCACCAAGATGGCTAATAATACGATTGCCGAAGTTAGTGAGCAAATAATCAAACTTCATATCTTCACCCCACACCAAAACATACTCCATAGTGTCACTCTCTTTGGATGGATTGGATTACTGATGAGCGGGTTTTTTGCTTGTTGACATTTGCAATATTCCCAAAGTTGTTCGAGTGTAAAACGATTATTTTTGGTTTACGAAAGTACGACCTGCGAGGCTGCGTGATGAGAAAGAAGGCCGATAGTTACAAGATGACAGTTTGAGATCACTAAAGTCAAATTTTATGGCTGGTGGTAGCACGTGATTCAATGAAAGTAAGGTTGCCATAAATTACAAATCGGTTGTTTATAAGCATTGAGGACAGAAAGCGGAAACTTCAAGTATCATATTGCCAAGATGAAAATCGAAGAAGATGATACTTGCAGATTATGTGTGGCTGGCTAGTATATGACCAGGGGGGCAGATACTTCTTTAATGTGTTGTGGTTGCCATGTGAGAACTAAGCCTTGGACAAATGTTAGCAATTACTAGAGACAGAGTGAAATCTCTAAAGTCACGAGTAAAGAACGTGACTCATTGAAAGTAATTTTGCGGTAAATTACAGGTTGGTTGCCTATAATCATTGTTAATGAAAGAAAGTCGAAAAGGGACCCATTAAGTATCCTTTTTCGATATACCCCCTACATTAATAATATTAATTATAATATAATCTTATTTATCTTTATTTAAGCATAATTTCTAATATTGAAATTTATTTAATAAATAGGGGTTTCATGATGGTTGTAGTGCAAATTTGCATATTGTATGAAAGGTTTCAACAAGACTCGACATTGTCAAACAATGCTCGTGAAATTATATGTTTTTACAAGAAAAAGTTTAAAGCTTTATTTCTACGCACAATGGGTACCATATTCTATGGACTTAAATCCAAGAAAAATGTTCATTTCATCTAAAGGTTGCGGTTTGCCAAGGCTCAGATAAAATATTTTTTTTTGTTTTCTAAAATTGGAAGAACATAAAAAATTAAGATGTAATATTTTTATGTGTTAGTGTTGAAACACATGTATTTTTATTGATTACTAGTAATCGCCGGTGCGCTTCGCTACATCCATCTACAAAAAATACAATAAAAACACTTGGAAGAAAAGTATGACAAACCTTTAACGCGAAAACGCACGCTATTCTCACGTCAAAAATGTACCCATCTAACCTGTTTTTTGCTAGACTATACGTATTAACACGATAACAATTTTTCACTTTGCATAGGAGGTATCAAATTCAGTCTGTGTTTTTTTTTTTTCTACAAAATGTATCTTATTAAGGGGGTTACTGATGCCAAATTCCAAGGCGCTATCTATTGCAGTTCTCTAGATAAAGGATAATCATTTGTACTTTGTACGGGGGGTACCACGCTCACTGTCCCAATTCAGCCTATGTTTTTCTAGAATATACGCGTGGGTATAGGGTTTACTTGTACCCACTTTGAAGACCATACCTATTATAGTTCTCTATGTACACAATAATAATTTTTCACTTTGTATGGGAGGTACCACCCCCTCTGTCCCAAATCATTCTGTATTTTGGCAGACTATGCGCTTTAGCACAAAGGTTTATCTTGCAAAGTTTCAAGGCACTATCTATTGTAGTTCGCCAGGAACACGATAATAATTTTTTACTTTGTATGCGAGGTACCACGCCCACTATTTCAATTATGTCTGTGTTTAACTAAACTATGTACGTTAATATGGCGATTATTGGTGCAAAATTCCAAGGCGCTAGCTAGTGCAGTTCTCTAGATACAGGATAATAATTTTTCACTTTGTATGGGAGGTACCACTCTCGCTATTCCAATCCAGTCTGTATTTAGCTTAACCATGTAGGTGTGTATGGTGTTTATTTGTGCAAAATTCCAAGTCGCTACCTAGTGCAGTTCTCTAAATACAGGAAAATATATTTTTACTTTGTATGGGAAGTACCATGCCTACTATTCCAAACCAGTATATCTTTCTCTACACTATGTATGTTAATATAAAGGTTACTGGTGCACAATTTCAAGGTGCTACCTGTTACTGTTACCAAGAAATGCGATGATAAATATTTACTTTGTATGGGAGATGCCACGCCCACGTCGAATATCAAAAAAATAAGTACCCTAATTTACCGTCCGTGTATCTAGTAACAAACTGTGAAAATTTCAGAAAGATCGGTTCATTGGTGTAGGCAGCTATAGCATACAAACAAACACATTTTGTGCTTTATACATATATATAGATAATTTCAATTATTTAATTGTCAGCTAATCGTTATCTTGTAATCAAAATTTTAAAATAATTTAACCTAACTTAACTTAAAAGTATACTTTTCATACTTGTCTACATTTTTTTAGTTAGTTTAAATTCTGTTCACCTTCACACGTAAACCTGTCAGAGTTTATGATAATTTCTTAATATTAACTTCCTTATAATCAATCAATGACTTCTTTATAAAAAGCAATTTGAAGGCCTTAACTCAAACTAAGTTAAAAGTTTCAAAGGAATATGTCATTATATTACATCTTACATTCTCACACCTTTTTTTGCAAAATAGTTTTACTTAAACAAAAAATAAAACCATAGGAAAAAGTATAGTAAATTCGTATAAAATAAAGTACCACAACATCAATAGCCAAATAAGTGTCAGAGGTCGTTAGTAAAGTTGTTTGTTAAAGAGAAAGTGTCTCAAGTGGTTTTTTAAATTTTAATAATTTTTTCCGTCTTCTTCTCTGCCACTCGTTTGGCATTTATGATTGTTGAAAAAGTTTTAGCACTAAATATGAATACAATGTATCGGGCATGTTTCCCACTTTATGAAGATCTTAATTTTTTGTTTAGTATTTGAGCCAAAATATTTACCCTCAACTAGAATATTTTATTATTATTTTTTCGCGCTTAAAATTTGCATCGTAATATATTCTTAATAAACGCTAAATTTAGTTTCCTAAGAGAAATAAGAAAAATAAGCGAACAGCATAAAGGAAAATGAAAAAAGTAGAGAAAAAATTCACTGAAAATAGCACAAATTTGTCGAAATGTAAAGGAAAAAAATATAGATATGTTTTAGAGAAAATTTGCAATTTTCATAAAGTTGCACTAAGTATGTAACGAAGGCGTAGGAAAGAGAAGATAATTTTGAAAAAAAAAAGAAAACTTACTGTAACACTAAAGAATGTACTATTAAGGGAGTAAAGTTTTATTATTCCTTAAATATAAAAAAACAACATAAATCATTTTAGAAAATTATTTCTAAATTGTTTTTTTCATTTAAAGCAAATAGTCTTACAACGTTTATGTGATTGCTGGAAATGGAGGACATTTGAATTCCTAGATGCTCATTGCAACAAATTAGTTTTTTTTTTAATAATAAAATAAAGTGTTTAATAACATTGGACTCAGGGATGCCACTTTGGTCTGATCGGACCAAAATTGGTAATTTTTAGGGTTCCGTACACAAAGTGTAAAAACGTAACCCTATCGTTTTCGCTACAATGTCTGTCCGTCAGCGCCTTTTATCTATTGAACCGTAATAGGTAGAATCTTGAAAATTTCACAGATGATGTATATAGGGTGTTCCGATAGAGAGGTGTTATTCACAAATATGTTTTTATTTCTTGAGCTGTAGGAGGCATACACTAAAAAATATGTAAGCAGTAATTAAAACTTAGTTCGCTTTATAAACAAGTCTAAAAAATAAACCTAAAAATTAAAGGGTGTTCCGATAGTGGTGTGCCTTGTATGTTTGGAAGTTTTGAACCATAATAGGTAGACTCTTGAAGATTTTACCAAAAGTGTATAACTGCGGCCACTATAGCAAAAAATACTAAAATGTAGGGTGTTACAAAAGTGACGTGATTTGCATATAGCCTAAGTTTTGAAAGAATAGGTGGAATCATGAAATTTTTACAGGAGGTGTATAACTATGGCCACTATAATAAATAGTAAAAATTAAAGGGTTTTCCGCCAGTGACGTGATTTGCATGACAAAGCCTTATTTCTTGAACCGTAGCAGGTAGACTCTTGAAATTTTGTACAGAAGATGTGTTGCAACGCCCGATATGACAATTACTAAAAATTAAAGGGTGTTCCGACAGTGACATGTTTTTCACTTATAGTGACTTATTTTTTAATCGTAATAAGTAGACTCTTAATATATTTGTGGACAAGAAGTTGCCATGGCCACTATAATGAATAATAAAATTAAAGGGTGTTCCGACAGTGACATTATTTTATAAACCGTAATAGATACCCTCTTGAAATGTTTACTTAAAATTGAAGTGTGTTCAATAGTGAAGTGTTTTTCACGAATATTACCTTATTTTTTAAGTTTTAATAAAAAGTGTATTACCATGGCCGCTATAAAATCAATTACATACTAAAATTTAAAGCGTGTTCCAATTATGATGCAATTTTCGCGAATATTACTTTAATTTTGAAATTTAAGGGTGTCCCATAAGACATAAAGAAATAAACAACTGGAATTTTAAAATTATACTGAACATAGTACGGAACCCTACGTGTGTGAGTCTAACTCGCACTTGACTAATTTATTTTTATTTTATGAACGATTTGGTTAGTTTGTTTCAGTTTTTCTGTGTTTTTGGTAGAATAAATTGTTTATCCATTTTAAATGTTAAAATTATTTCCAAATAAAAGGGCCAAAAATTTCTATAGGATTTACTAAAACAATTGTAAATCCTATTTGTAAATGTGCTCTTTATTTACTTAAAAATTAATGAAAGCATAGTGAAGCCAGGAATCACTATCCTACATGATCGTACGATTCAACTATAAAAAAAATCTGACAGAATTCTGTCCTCTCCTACTCAAAAAATCGTTGTAGGTGCCACACTATCATACGAAAAAGATTTTGCAACACTAACAGAGAAAACAAAATATTTTATAATTTTTTTCAAAAGACTATCAAAATGCACAGACCTGTCAGAAAGTGAGGCACATACATAAATATCTAATCGACACTATATTACTTTTTTTTAGCACACATGCCATTTTTGACTGATCGTATGACTGAGTATGATAGTGAATCATTAATGACATTATAAAATCGAAGAAAACAATTTTCTGCAGTTAACAATATAAAGGATACAATTAATTTTGGTAGTTTTTTTTTAGATCTTGATAGGATTTGGTAGATTTTAGGGATAACTTTGGTAGGAAAATATTTTTCTTTGTGGCAACGCTGATTGGACTATGACTTTCTAACTGTAATTTTCAGATTGTTTTTACAAAATTTTTATATATTTATATATTTATTGTTTTATTCATTTTTTTCCAAATATCTCGACGTGACAGAAAACTGCCTGTTTCACAGTGGTCGTGTTATCGCATTTAGAAAAATGGTTATCGTCCATCTAGAGAACTATAAAAGGTAAAATATTGAAATTGTCCAGAAAAAACTTCCATAATAATACGAATAGTCTAGTAGAAACAGACTGGATTGCAACAGTGGGCTTGGTACGCCCCATATAAAGTGAAAAATAATTATCGTGTGCTTGGGAAACTGTGATATGTAGAGTGTTGGCATTTTGCACGAATAACGCCTTCATCAATATGCATAGTTAAGCAAAAAACTGCTTTGATTAAAACAGTAGGCGTGGTACCTTCCATACGAAATAAAAAATTGTTATCGTGTTCATTGAGAACTATAACAGGTAAAATTTTGAAATTAAGTACAAGGAATCCTCTTATTAGTGTGCATAGTATAGAAAAAGAGTGTATGGTTAGGAATAGTGGGCGTGGCAACTGCCTAACAATTTCAAATTCTTATAGCGTACCGAAAGAAATGTAAAAAGGAGAATATTGAAATTTTGCACATGTAACTTTTAATGAGCAAAGCTTAGCGGAAAAGAGTCCGGATCGGAACAATGAGCGTGGAAACTCCCAAAAAAAGAAGAGAAATGAGCATTGTCATTATACAAATACAAATTTTGAAGTAAGGCTTAAGTTCGTTTCATTTTCTCTAAGTGGAAAGAATATATTTTACAAGGAAGTGCCAAACACTAGCAGATTGTAATGCATTTTCTAGATCGCTGCATCCTTCTTCAGCATTGTTCGCATCTATCTAGTTTTGGTGGTGTTTAGACTTCTCGAAGAAAATATGTTATTTGCTTATAGTTTCGCACTTGAAAATAGTTAATTTATATTTGTATTTGACCTACATACATATGTTCATATAAAAGTACTGTGACAAACATCAAATTTGTCCAATTACCACAAACTGTGACTACCCCACATAATAATTCACAAAAAGCATCAGGTGAACTATAGCTTTTATTAAACAGCAACAAAATACACAAACTGAACGGACATATCCTGGCCTTGGGATAAAAATATTACGATGATTTTTTGTAATATTTTATTATTTATTTTATTATACGGCTATAAATTTTTTAAAATGAACATGGCTGGAAAAACTACTTTAAACAAAAATAAAAAATATTAAAATGAAATAAATAATGGCACGGAAAGATGAAAAAAAATCGAATAATTAATTTTTAATGCAATTAAAAATCATAATTGTGTGAGCAATAAGAAAACAATAGTTTAACATTTTATAACTGAAAACTTACAAATTCTATAAGAATAAATGAATGGCCAACGATGGTTGATGCTGACTGGGGCAGAGCAGACACTAACAAAAGAAAAAGGGTTTTTAATCTCAATTTAATTATATTTCATGAAATGACTCTATAACAAATAAGCGGAAAAAGCAGTTGGTTTAAAGAGTAATAAATAAATTAACACAAAATGGATTGCCTTATATGCAGAGAGCGAATTTTAACATTGAAAATTAACGAAATTTTATTGAAACACAATTCAGGGTGAGGCATTGGAAGTTTTGGAGGAAAAATAATTTTATATGTAGCAAATGACTAAGTAATTAAAATATACGTTCTTTGTCCCCAAAATGTATATTTTTTTTATACAAATTAATTTTTGAAGTCAAGTTTAAGTTCGTTTCAATTGTTTCAAAGGTGACAGATTTTTAAATAAAAAATGGAAAAATGTTATTTCAGTCACCAGCAGAATGGAATGTTACGCCCATTGTCAGCATTCTTCGTATCTATTTCCTTTGGGTATTGTTTAGTGTTGAAACCATCATCTATTTGAACAACTAAATTCAGAGAAAGCAATACGAGAAAAAACTGAATTCAATTATCATCGTCAGTTAGTGAGAACGAAGATTATCACAACCTAAAGCTTCCTTCTTGTTTGATATTATATGTCATTTGAGTCACCAGAATCACTTTTACCCAGAGGGGAAATTTTCATTCAAAGCTACGATTCCTAAGCCAGGAAAAGATCTCACAAAACTGGAATCATTCCAACCATACCCCCTCCGCACTTTTGGGCTTCACTTTTGGACCTCAAGTTCCTGCAGTGTTGCTGCCATATCTGTTAAGTATAGGCGCACAGCGTATTCGAAGTGTTCCCCAAGTCTTTAAATGCGAGTACTATGTTAAATAGCAGTGGAGAAAGAACACAGCATTGACATACTCCTGTATTCATTTTGTCTGCTAAATCTCGGTATAAGTCGTTTATTTAATCGTCTATTTTACCTTGAACCACTTTACATTCGAGTGCTCGCCAAAAAGCCTGATGAAGCTTTCGCAAAGTCAATGAGTACGCAAGATAAGTTCGAGGTGGGCCATTCTACCGACTGCTTGACGATGATACAACTGCTGCTGACAAAAGCGTTGCGCACTAAATTCGGCTTGGTCGTTGCGTAATTCTGATGAAATTAATGTTATTCATCGCATTCTGTCAGGTCCTCCTTTTTTGGTAACTCATACCAATATGGTGTTACGAGATTCAGTTGTAGGAAACTGCCTCTGGTTTAAACATCGTCTAAATGATTTAAATTTTTTTTTTCATAAATTATTTATTTTATCTTAAATATTTTTGAACTAACAATAATTACTCATATCTTATGTCTAAAATAAAAAATATACTTTTTAAGTCCAGCCAGAGCTGGACAAAAATAATGTTTGTTTCGCGGATTTTGCAATAATTTGCGGGTCATCCCTCTAATGTACGGCCAAGAAAAGCAGTTTCTCTTCTCTATAGTCGAATGTAACCAGGTTCGTTCAGCATGTTACGCGCCAAAGGGTTTGGATGAGATTCAAGCTTCTTTAGATATGTGACTGCTACTATTTACTATTTCTGCTTTAACTGATGGCATGTTTAAGTCTTTATGGATGTTCGAATTTTTTATATACCAGGTAAATTTATATCCCTGGTAAATGATTTATATGACTGAGAATGCGTAAGTCTAAAATTCCTTCGTGAGTCTTTTAGACTTAAGAGCACTTATTGTTAATTCAAATACAGTGAGGGTACAATCAATGGAAAAAGAAAAAAAGGAAATTGTAAATAAAATCAACGCCTCCAATATGATTCGTTTTGACATATGTGCCTTTATATTTAAAACTAGCTGTGCCCACACACGTTGCTTCGAAAATTCTACAAATTATTGTAAAGCTCTGACAGTCAAGAAATGAGATACTCATTATTTATTGCTTATAATATACTGGTTTCAAAAATATACTGGTTTCAAAAATATAAAACAAGAAAGAAGCTTTAGGTAGTCGTAGACATCGTTATCACCTACTGACGATATATGAATGAATACAGTTTTTCTCCCATTTTTCGTCAAAATGAATCACCTAATTTGTAATTAAAAAAAATTCATTTTACTTAGAGAGAATAAAAAATAAATATTGAGTTCAAGATCTAATATGAATGTGAACTTGGGTGCCAGGGAAGGCTGGTAGGTGGTATGCTAGTCTATCAGTCTGAGGGGTGGAGATTCGATTCTGAGTGAAGTTTCACTACTATGAGTGAAGGTCTTCATTACTATACTCAGTAAATTAAAATAAAATTTTTAATTGTTTGATACATTTAACAAATAAATAAATAAATATTAAATAAATAGTTTGACTAATCAAATTTAAAACTTTCTATATCAGTAACACGACTTCTATAGATAATTTTAGTGCTGATTTTAATTTTTGAAGGAACTGTTTTCCGATTATGGCTGAATATGTGGTGATACCTTCCTAATTCTTGGCAAAACGATTTATCCCCAGAACAAGAGGCCATATAAAAAAAGTAATTCATAGGTATTTTTCTCGCACTGTGTTATTAGTGAATTGTTATTTTAAGAAACAAGACTTATTTCATGAATATAGGAGTTTAAAATATTGGTCAATAATTGCAGCTTATATGAAGAATGTACATTTTATGGAAAATATTTAAGAAATCAAAAATGTCTTAATTTAAATAAAGCGAAGTAAATAAATAATAACAATTCAAAATGCATTTGACTTTTTACAATAGTTTTAATATTATGCGATGAAATGCAAATTAATGAAAACAAAGAAATTTAAGCCAACATTTTAAGTTATAAGCAGATTTGAACTATCATCTACACATATATGAATGTATATTCTGATAATTGTTTTTAACATTAATCTATCACACGCGATCTTGTCGAGCCATTGTTTTGTTTACACATGAACAAAACTTCGAACAGGGGGATATTTTGCGAATCTAGCCGAACATTAGGCCAAAAATTTAATTTAAAAAAGTAAAAATTTAAGTACGCATCTCGACAGACAACAAAATTTTGCATCGTATAGTAATTTTAAAGGCTTTTCAGAAAAATTGAGTAAATAGCATAGTTTTTTTATCGACTGAAAATGACACAAAACACAAAAGTGACAGAATCGCTTCCACAGCAACTACTCACTGCAAAACACAAAACAAAACGAAAGCAGACGTTTCGTTTTGTTTATTTTCGTACTCTGATATATCCTAATAAAATATCGTATACTTAATTTAGGATTTTATAAATATATTAATTATACGCTCAGTATAAACATGTGTACAATGGCTAGAAATGTTTGAAATATGAAACATCTATAAAGGGGGAGTTTGCTTATAAAAAAGTGTCTGGTGAGATTTCTACTAACTGCACTGCAGCAATATTTAAAGGTTTTCTACTAAAGGATGAATAGATTTGGGATTAGGAAGCAAATTGGACTAAAAACACAGTTCTTTCTAACAAATTTAGTTTTATAGATATCAATTATAACTACAAATATATAAAATAAAAGGAGAATATGATGTCGGCCGAATGACCACTATCAAACATGTTCAATTCTGAAACAAAATTTATGAATTATTTTCAAATTCCTCCAAACAAACTAGTTAAAAATTAATTCAGGTGTATCACAAGGCTCTGATCTTTCTCCTACCCTATTTCTTATTTTTATAAGTGACCTTCTTTTTTAAACTTTAAATCTCTTTCGCAAATCTATGTCGCGGATGACATCACCATTTGCTATTGGTAATCTTTCAGTAATAGGCCGATCCACTTAAAGCTGGGGTCGAAAAGGCAAAAACATGAATGATACGCTCAATCACGATCTCGCAACAATATCCGAATGGGGTTGTGTATGAATAGGGTCGATTTTTATGGCCGCAAGACTCAATGTAGCATGCTTATGCATAGGCGTTTGTTCGGAAATGATACTCTATCTATTATTATTGGTGAAATATTAAGAAATCGGTAGGTCTTAATGTTCTTGGGATGAAAATCTAGTGTGATGTTCGATGGACTAAACATAATTTTTAAGTCTCTAAAGAAGCTTCTGAAACGATGTAAGAGGTACTTCACTCCAACTGGTCTTCGTAATATTTATACAGTAGGGTATCTAACTCTAGTAATTTACTGGATCATCGACACAATGTGTGGTGTTACTACAACCGTACGAGTATGTGCTCTAATGACATTGGAGAACTTGTTCCCGATACCCGCACATTTGTGGGTTTAACACGAATGGCCGGTGAATGGCACTACGCATTACAGGAAAAATTCGTTTTTAAGCATAACGGTTTGTATTTGGAATAAACTCCCTTCAGAGGTCTTTCCTGTCATTTTCTGTGTAGAAAATTCAAATCGAATGTCCATAAACACTACCCCCTCTTTCCTCCTTCCAGTAATCTAATTTCCTAGTTCTGGCACAATGTATTTCATAAGGAGTGCTGGTCGGAAAAACATTTGTGTTTTTGTGAATTTTGCTACCCTGCCTATGTTAACGACGGGGTTCTCCATTTTTTTTTTAGAGAATAAAGCCAAGTGATGCACTTTAATACTATGTTTTCAATTCTTAGTATTTCTATCTGATGGATAATTTTGTTAAGTCATATTGACCTAATATTGACACCCTGTTTTTTAATAACTAGAAAAAAAAACCTGCAAAAAACCTGCAAAAAATTCAAATAAATTTACTATTGTTCCGTTTTTGTTTTGTTCTTTCTTTTGGAATGAAAGTATTTCATGCTGAGTTCTTCTACAAAAGAAAGAAAAGAGGCATTATACAAAAAGGATGTAAATAAAATACTTAATTTGTGAAATACTTTTCTTTTTCCTTTTCATATGATTCTTAACTTTTCATTTTGCTGCTCTTTATCTCTAGAGACATCCTCTCGATTCTTTAAAGTAGGTGACTTTAAGGCTTTTTCAAAAATGGAGAAGAAATCAGAAATCAAAGTTTTTGTATGAGCATGATTTAGCCTGTCAATGTGTGTGTGTGTGTTTAAACAGTATAATTTACTAACAAATTTTATTTTCACTTATTAATGAAAATACCTTTATGATTTTTGCTCCCGAATGGCTGGAGGCTGGCGTATCCGTTTCCGTTTAAATTCAGTGGCCTTAAATTTTTATTTCATTGTTTTCTTTTGCCTTGTTTTATTTTATATTCACATTATCAATGTTGTTGCTTACTATTTATATACAGATTTGTCTTTACATTTTTTATACAGTTTATTGGAAGACTGTAGTATAGTACGTTATAATTTTGTTGTTTGTTTTTCTGATACTGTAGTTGCTGCTGTTACTTTTACTGTACAAATACCTATACAATTGTTATTTTCGTTTCTTTCTTTTGGTGGCCTTTAGAGCGGCAATTGTTTCTTCTTCTGTTTATTTCCGTTGAGCTTTCCTTTTCCTTTTTTTGTCTGTTGATTTTTTTATGATACACCATTATTTTACTTTTTTTCCTTTATTTATTTGTTTTTTTTTTTTTTTGTCATTATTATATTGTATTATCCTGTAGAGAGCAAAAACAGAGAAAATGTATTTTAAAATTTTTGCAATTTGTTTGCCAGGTTTTATATTTTACAATGAGTGGGCAAGTGCAATAAGTTCTTAATGATGTTGGTTTTTAATCATTAATAGGTAATTGGTTATCTTTTTATATTAAATATAGTATAGTTGTGGCTAAATAAAAAAACAAATACATATATATATATATATATATATATATATATATATATTTGGCGCAAAAATAACCTTCCGATGTTTTTTGGCTGTAATTTAAAAAAAATGAAAAACTTTGATTCTTCTTGTGGATTATTTTTATTTGGTCTTTTAATTTGTTTACATCAAGTCGAGAATATGATGTCATGTAAATGGCCGCAATGTCAAAACAGAATTGAAAGTATAACGTATGACGGATTCTATGTGCCCCGGCCTTAAAGCTTTATTTAAAATCTTTTATAAACTATCTCGCCGTTTCAGTTTTAATTTTATTTAAATATTGGTGAGAAGCTTTTAGAGAAATCTGTGTTATTTTTTCTGTGTTGGATATTGAAACAAAAGCTTTTATTTAATTTCCAACAGGGCACTTGGACTTGAAAAGAAAGCAACGTTATTGCAGAGAGTTTTTAGAAGTCATAGATATTCTGGAGCCGGGACTAACCAGATTGGGAGGTGGGCTCAAGATATTTTCCATAACTGTAATTTTAACAATAGTTTATATTCTTTCAGGTTTAATAATGTACGAACTACATGCCCCCATTTTGATGATCTCCCAATATTTGATGATGCAAAAAATGATAGATCGTAAACAATTTAATCGGTTTATCAATGAGGTCATACAGCTGTTAAAAGAAAGCTGTTTGATATTGAAAATGGAACCTCTGGCAACGAATGAGCATCAAATGGGTGTGGCCGCTGAGGAGGCTTTGCAAAAAATGGGTTTTAATTAAAAATTATTTAAAAAAAATTTTGAAAATTTAATTTGTTTTTTATAAAAGTTTTGAAATTTAAATTTTTCAATTACAGGATTGACAGGATTACTTTTGCGCCACCTTGTATATATATATATTTACACTTTTTTTTAAATTAAAAAGTGATTTATTCACAACTTTTTAGCAACTCAAATCTTACTTTAGAATCCTATACATTGGTGCTACTTCGGGTTTGTCGAGGTATCGTTATCGGCGATATTTTTGTTGGCAGTAAAATATTGTAACTTTATAGTTATTAAATCATTTACTTCAACAGCAAGTGGCAGTTGATATATTTACGACCTAATTGTTTGTGTATGCAATTTTCGGGACAAATTAGTTAGCAGACAAATTCCCAAACAATTTCAGAATTGGAATTCAAAATTGTTCCTGCCATCTACAAAAATATCGAAATTCTCAGCATTGATGTTTCGATATGATTTAAATCTTATAATTTGAGATTTATAATTTAAAGCATACATTCAAATATTAAGCCTGCATATATCTCTCTCACTCTCTTTTAAAGGATAAAACAAGAAGATATCATCCGCATACATAATTATTCTGCCAGATTATTTTTGATATCATTAATGTAGTTTGTAAATAAGTGAGGAAAACCCCTTCTCTCAGGGTTTTCAGATATGCTGATTTCTCGCAAACGAGGCGATTTTCAATCTTATTTGGCGATCAAATTTTCGATTTGGCGACATGGCGACTTTTTGGCGATTTTTGAAATAGTTGGCGATATTGATGGCGATTTTTCATTGACTTTTGGCCAACATTAGAGACTGAATTAGGGAATATCAAAATGTATCATAAAGAAATTGAAGTTTTAAATGTAAATTGTTTTTCATATTAAATTTGATTTTACTTCTAGAAACCGAAAACATAAATTTTAATTTTGAAAATTTGAAATTAATTAGTCGAACTATTTTTGTATTACATACAATGAAATTTATAGTCAAGCTTAAGTTCGTGTTTATTCTCTCTAAGAAAGAATTAATTAAATTACAAATTAGGTGATAATATTAAAGAAAAATTGGGAAAATGTAATTTTTAAACACCAGCACGAGTGGAATGCACATTTTCTAGACAGCCACGTCCGTCATCAGCATTCTTCGTATCTATCTACTTAAGGTAGTGTTTAGATGTAAGCATCATATATTTAACCAACAAAACCCAGATAAAGAAATACGAGAAAACTAGTATTCAATTATCAATCGTCAGTGGGTGAGAACGAAGTCTACCACTACCTTAAGCTTCCCTCTTGATGAATATTTTTACTTTAATATTTACCACCTTATATTTGTTGTTCCTTCAGCCAACCTTCGGTTAGCAATGAAAGCTACTTTTGTTTATTTGTTTTACTTGCAATACTTAACTTAAGCTTGACTATAAATTTCATTGCATTTGAAACATAAATTTATTAAAAGTTCGCGAACATATTTCCATTTTCATATTAAAAAATATCTAATGAAGGTTTTATTCATTTATTATTTAAAGTTTACAAATATCTTTCGTTTTTAAATGTTTCAATTCCTTATCACAAATAAAATTTCTTGTTTGCAACATTTTTCATAAAACTTTATATACTTTGGGATACTTATCAACCATAATAGAAAATATTAATTTTGTTCTAGAAAGATTATAAAAAATATCATATTCTATATAATTATGTACAAGGTCATGTAGTTTCGTACTTGAAGTGTTGGAAATTCCAATGCATTTTTTTACCTACAAAGGAAGTTTTGAGGTAAGGATTAAGTTCGTTTTATAGTCTCTAAGTTGAAGGAATATTTTTTACAAATTACGTTATTAATTTTAACGGCTTGGATTTTTTGTTGTGTGTGTATATGCTGCTAATTACTGGATAGAAAGATCGATTTCACTAATGATTTCCACCAAAACTAGACTGTCAAACACATCCTGTAAATTTTATGAATTGAAATGGGGCATGTTGCATACATTGTTTATAGTAATGTTGAGCAAATGTAATTCCTCTAAAACTTGTTTTAAATAAGAACACCTTAAGGATGTGTATGTTTAGGTCTCCATTTATTATAATAACCAATATTTTTTATTGTTTCCATACTCATTAAAAAAAATATGTTTATATTTTGGCGAATTTTTTCTATTTTTGGCGAATTTAAGCTATTTCGATTAAATTTCTATTTTGTGATTTATTAAAAATATTTGTAAAATTAAAGAATATTGGTTATAATATAGGCAAATTTTAACAAAAAACTGTTTGGCGATTTTGGCAATTTTTCACATCGATTTTGGCGAAATAGGTGAAAATAAATCGGACAACCCTGCTTCTCTGGGGAATACTCCAACTTCCCGTGGTAACTTACCCAATTGTCACTGCAGTAATGGCAAATGCTTTGACGCGGTTCACTCGGGGAAAATAGGGGCACCAGACGCTGGGGTTCCTAGAGCCTAAATCTGGAAGAAAAGGTCTGTTTTTTTAACACGGGTCCTCTTCGAGGCCCGACCAGTGCCCAAAGGACTGGTGCCACGGGAATCGGTGGCCCCACAGAGAGCCTATCCTCTCTGTGTCCGGTTATTGGTGAGGTCCCCTTCGGGGGTACACGTGGTGGTTGTGGTTTAAGATCGATTCATGCAGATGTGGTGCAAGGTCGATCAAGGGTGCTGTTGCACTCTCAACAGACGGAGTTTGGATAGTCTCCAAACCCCTAAGCAAGAGGTTATAATATGGATCTAGGCTTGCCATATTGTATAAATTGCTACTCATTGTGACTGTATACACACAAATTGCGATTGGTGGCAATCGTAATGGGGGCGCTAGTCTACGTCTTTATTTCACTCGGTGTTTGAAGCACCGTGGGATAAAGCCACCGTGGCAGGAGCCCACGTTAATCTTGAACACATCTCCCGTGGTAACTTATACTGTTACCCAACTCAACATATTGGTTTCTAATTTCTAAATAACTTCTAAAGTTTATATGACTTTAGAAGAATTATAAATTATTCCATAATACTGTCATTATCTCGTGTCCTGACAAGGTCAAATGCATATCATAAAAGATGTTAGCTACATCACTAAAACTCTGATTTCAACTACAACATATGTGACGCAAGGGACTTATCTTGCCAGGGGTCGAAATTGAGTTTTTGATGGATAAAAGACAAAAAATATCACGCAAAAATCTAAGAAAAATTTATAAACTTATGGCGTTTTGAAGTTTTTAGTTTAAAAGTATATATTGTGTAAGTTTTCAGTTGTTAAGACTGCCTAATTTAATATGTCAAATTTGAAATAAAATCTATTTACTAGTTGATCTCAAGAATTGTTAGGTGCAACTGAAAACATGAAATTTCGTTTTGTCCCATACTGAAAAATTTTACCCTGGCGAGATAAGGTCCCTTTCTTTAGCTTGCGTCACACATAAAGTTTACTATATGTGCAATAATATTTTCAGTTCCTCTTCCTTTCCTAAAATCTTACTCGCAATTATTTTATTTTCTAAGTTTTTCAAAAGTTGTTTAAAAAATTTAAGTTTTTTTCGTTATTTGTTTTTGAAAATACTCGCATGAGATAAATTTTTAAGTATTTTTAATCTTAACATAAAATAATTTTTTTTAATTAAGTTCTTAATGAAACATTATTGTAGAAAATGTGTTGAAAAATGTAGGGCACCTTATAAAAATCCTGACCTAATGCATTTGTATTGTTTGCTCTTGGTTTTTATGATTTTTTCGTTTCCATTTCATTGAATATTTTTTTTTTTTTTGTAAAATGTACATATTATTGCCTTTGGCGGAAAACACGGTTCAAAGAAAAAAGTAACGTTGTCGTGGACAGCGAAAGATTCTGGGTTAAACTTAAAAAAACAATTTTCAATATACTGCCTTTATACCTAAACCCAGTTAGTTTAGAGAGAATATAATAAATGAGTATAAGTGTTTGTGTATCGGTTAGTTAGTATATTCCCCGTGGTAAAAACAAGAAATATAAAGGCCCTTTAAAAGGCCTCTTTACTGCTTCTTTTGGAGGAACAAGGCCTCCCATTCGCAGTCCATTCTTATATCTTTTTTACATAGGTGGTCATTGCAGATAAGGCAGATCCACAGGCGAGTATTCCCGAAGCTCTTCTGAAAATTGTCTGCTAGATGATTTTCAATTTAATGCCTTTTTGTGGCAAAAACAAAGAAAATTGTTTTGGACAAAATTATTTATATTGCTGTTCTAATTTTATCAAGCATTTAAAATATATTTTAAATTAAAATACAGGGTGTTCGCCGGGAAGGTATACTACTTTGTTTTGCCGCCATTTTGGTAAACATTAGTCTTGACAGTTCATGAAGTAGACATATGGCAAATTTATTATGGAGAAATATTCGATAAATCATCGTGTTGTAATCGTTAAAACAGCTCGCCCATGACAACCCCGATTTTCATGAAAAAATCGTAATGAGTGACGAGACACATTTTCATTTGAATGTATATGTGAATAGAGAGATCAGTCACCTTTGCTTTCGTTAAAAGTTACAGTATGGTGTGCAACAAGACGGTGCAACATCGCATACAGCCAGGATTGCAATGGAATCAAAGTAGTATACCTTCCCGGCGGATACCCTGTAGTAAAATTTTTTCTTAATTTTTTTTTTTTTTTTTTTGGAATCGAACCCCACAACCACTTCCTGGGTGAAAGATTAGCACACTACTAATCAGTCTTCCCCCGGGGGTTCCAATTGTCACTGCAGGAATGGCAAATGCTTTGACGCGGTTCACTCGGGGAAAATAGGGGCACCAGACGCTAGGGTTCCTAGAGCCTAAATCTGGAAGAAAAGGTCTGTGTGTTAAAACATACGGGTCCTCTTCGAGGCCCACTAGTGCCCAAAGGACTGGTACCACGGGAATTGGTGGCCCCACAGAGAGCCTATCCTCTCTGTGACCGGTTATTGGTGAGGACCCCTTCGGGGGTACACGTGGTGGTTGTGGTTTAATATCGATTTATGTAGGTATGGTGCAAGGTGTGCTGTTGCACTCTCAACAGACGGAGTTTGGATAGTCTCCAAACCCCTAAGCAAGAGGTTATAATGTGGATGTAGGCTTGTCTTGGAAAGGCTTGCCATATTATATAAATTGCTACTCATTGTGACTGTATCACACACAAAAAGCGATTGGTGGCAATCGTAAAGTGTTGTTATACTACACAATGGGGGCGCTAGTCTACGCCTAAGTTTCACTCGGTGGTAAGACCACCGTGAGGTTAGGCCGAGTTGGCAGGTACTCACGTTAATCTTGTTCCACTACCAATCAGTCTATCGTTTTGCCTTTTATAAGTGAGAAATCTAAAAATGGAAAAAAAATGTATTTGCCACAAAAAATGAGAGATATTTTTAGCTTCCCTTCTAAGAGAAGGGAAGTTGGATGAGCCAAGGCAAGGAATACACTGAAAAAGGGTCGTAGAAGGAGACAGTATAAGCATGCCTTATAGAGGACCTGAAGAGAGAAGGCCTTTTTGCTTTTACTACTGGATTGTAACAAAACGTTTGTGTCGTGGTGTGTTTCATTTTTTTTTCTTACTTTTGCTTTGTTTGAGGTTTTACTGCTTTCTTGCTCACACTATACTTTGGCATCTAGTTTTAAACCATATACGAGTATACAGTGTTTTATTTATTTTTTTCTTGTGTCCATTAGCCATTGAACGAACTCTTTGTTGATGACAAACCTGATCTTGCTGGTATTCTGGGTAACACTACCACTTCTGTAACAACTAAAATTGTTGCTGTTATTTTTATTTTTTATTTTTTTAATTTAATGTTAAAAGGTCTGTGTGCAACAATGACATAAAATAACCAATTTGCATAGTTTAGCTAGTTGAACGCTTCCTGCATTACTTAAAGGCATAACGGCAAAATGCACCAACAAACAAACAAACAAACAGAAAAATATGAAAAGTAGTAGCAAGAGCAAAAACTGCGGTAAGAAAAAAATCACAGATTCTAGGGCAAAGTACAATGGTTGTAGAAACGGTTTATATATTTATTTTTTCTTATACACTTAGTTGTTTTATTTATAAACTGAGGGATAAAAAGCAAAAAAAAAAAAAGACTTTATCAGAGTAATTGATGATGAGCAAGAGAGTAGAATGTTGCATACAGAAATGAAATGAAATTAATTTATTCATGTGGCATGTTTATCCCTCCAAATAGGTTAAAAGTTGGGTATTTGTTTTATTTGATTTGTCGTAGAAAAGCATACAATATAAACGTCAATTATTGTATTTAAAGGTAATTTAATAATTAAAAGAAAATGATGATAGTAAAATCATACGGGTTCAAAGTTGAAGAGAGATACATACAATTGAAATTGTAAAAAGGTATTTGCAAAGTGGAGTATTTGTTTTTGAATGCAAACAAACTAGTGTTTATTGTATTGCTGTGAATAACAAATGAAGTAAAACTTAGTTAGGATACAGAACATAACTTGAATTTTAGGAAAAATCATTGTTGAATAATTAATACACATAACTAAAGATATACATATTCAAATACTAATTTTGGCTGATGGTCGCAGATGATCTAGAAAATTAAAAAAACTTAATGAAAGCGCATTAGTATTTAAAAATGAGAATATACGAAATACAACACTGTTACATTATGCAACTTTTGTCGCTGCAATTTTGTCGCTGAGAGAGGAATTGAAAAGGATACACATATCTATGTACTCTTGAAATTCGTTTTGTACTCTCATTCGTAGTTTTAATTTTGAAGTTTAAAATGTAAACAAATGTATGCATCCATACAAGTTGCTGCAATAAAAATTGCACGATATAAACACAAATGCAATATTAAAGAAGAAACGAGAAAGATTGCAACGACAATAGTTCCATAATGTAATGCGGGACTAAGGGTCTGTTACATCAAACGGCAGTCGGTAAAAAATTCTTACAGACTTGTCTGAAGCAATTTTTAGTAAAGCAATTGACAAAATACTGCCTGATTTACTGCATAATTGTATCTACTAATTACCCCAAAGTGTGGCGCACATAGGGGCCATAGCAGAAATATTCGATTATCTTGTTTGTGATATATAAGCTACAGGATCTAGGAACATGATTTTTTTCCAGTTTCAAGGGTATTCCTATAAATTTAGGCCTACTGTCCGACTATTGGAAGTTTGACGAAATTACACACTTCTCTAAATGAGTGATATATAATTTTAAAAGAGGGTTATAAGTTTCGAATTTAAAATTAGTATTGAGAACAGCTATGAATACAAAAAACTAGACGTGTTAAAGTAAAGAATAGAACAAAAAGCATCTGCTTTTATCTGCCTATTCGATTACAACACGGAACGAAAAGAAAGGCTAAAAGTTAGCCTTGATAACAGCAACAAATTTTAAAATTTTATCCAAATATTATATTTTTGTTGTGCATACAAATGTAGATGAGGTAGTCTGCTAAAAAAAAAAATAAGAAGCTCAATATATTTTTTACGTTCAAAACTGTGTGCTTTTAAATATTCCTATATTTATCACACTTCTATCAGTTTATTTGACAGATTTATGTTATGTTACGCTACTGTTATCTCAACAGTATAACAGTATATAAAATTTTTAGGAAAAAATTTCTATAAAATTTTTAGGAAAAAAATTTCTATAAAATTTTTAGGAAAAAAATTCTATAAAATTTTTAGGAAAAAAATTTCTATAAAATTTTTAGGAAAAAAATTTGTATAAAATTTTTAGGAAAAAAATTTCTATAAAATTTTTAGAAAAAAAATTTCTATAAAATTTTTAGGAAAAAAAATTTCTATAAAATTTTTAAAAAAAATTTTCTATAAAATTTTTACAAAAAACTTTATAAAATTTTCTATGAAATTTGTAAAACATTTTCTATAAAACTAGTGAGTTTTACCCGGCGTTGCCTGGCGTTACCTTTAGAACCCTTCTAAGTGCTTGCGAAATGATTTATCTTTCTCAGTTTTGTCCACCCTGTAGGTTCTGTCTCAACAGAGGAGAAACAATTATATTTTCGCGACAAAGCAATTGCATACATCTCAAAAACAGCATCACATATCGGGTTCAACCAATCGAGGAGGAGCATTAAGGAAACGCAAAGGAAAAAGTAACACATACCTATTACAATGCAGGTGTATAGCAAGTAAAAAATAGAATGGTTAGCGCGCAAATAAAATGACGAACAAAGCAACGACAGAAAAGATCCAGCTCAACATTCCAATTAGAAAATCCGAATGTCATTGTACACATAACACATTACGATACATGGTTTTGTAACTTTTCAAGTGACAACAAAAATCATAAAATGGAAAATTGAGAACATTTTGTTGAGATTTGTATGGGAATATATAGGAAAATTTATATGCCATATCTCCGGAACCACTGGGCCGTGCAAACTTCACACAAACCATCTACAGACCATCTTCAACATACCCTAAAGTTTTAGCTAAAATCGGTAGACCCGTTTCCGCAGTTAGCGGTGACATCTGGACGCTTCGACTGTGCACTGTGTGTTATACAGCATCTAGTACTTAAATGATTCTAAAAACAATTTTCTATAATACTTAATCTGAATTTTAATGTTGTTTTATCATTTGATTTCTAAAACATCATTATTGTTTGTTTAGTCTTTATATTTTAATTATGTGAGTTTTTTGTTTGCCTAACGTTTAACATACTTTGGTTTTCTTTACAGTCATCATAATACATACTGGATGAGTCGTGTTTTGCCAACGTATTACTTTTTTTGCGTAGTTTCCTAATGACTTGACTCTGCATGTGGTTTTGGCAGACTATTTTCCTGTTCCTTATTTTAGTTTTTATTATTTTTTGTGTTTATTTAATAAATAAAGTTGAAGTAAATGTTTTATTAAACCAGTATTTACTTTTAGCTTTTATTTTGCCATAATTTTATGCACAATTCTTTTTAATATTTATCCTTATTTCTGTGTCATGTCTTATGCACTTAAGCCGCATTATCAATAAATTACTTAAATAAATGCTTTCATTGTAGTCTTTGCAGTTACTTCCGTTTAAGCTGAGCAAAAAAAAAAAAAATAATAATAATGGAGGAAGCAAAAAAAGTACAAGTACATGGAGAAAAATTAAAAAAATAATTATAGTTTTTCTCAAACGAATTTTACCTAAAATTCTTTTGTATTCTTTTTTCTCTATTTTCTCTCTCAGTGTAAATTATTGGCTAGAGTTAATTGCAAAAAAATAAAACTTTTGGTTTGGTTGAATATTGTGTTTTTATTTTTAGACAAAGTATTTTACTTGCTTGATTGAACAAATCCTTTTTAGAGCGAAAACAATTAGATTAGTTTTATTTCCTTCTATTTTTTTTCTATTGCATTTGTCCCACTTAAAGGGTTTTGAATAGCAAAACTGCTGTAGACAGGATGATCTAAATAAATAATCATAAGAGATTTAAATTGAAATCTAAAGTTTTTTAGGATGGTATTTTACAAACTAAATTAACCCGCAATTAAAATTGTTTTAAATTTTCTTTGTTTAAAATTAATTTAAATTTAAATTTTGTTGGTTTTTGGCTTAAGTTCCTGGTGAAAATAAATAAATAAATGTCCAAAAAACTTTGGCTTTTATGAAAAATGTATTTTATTATCCGATATTTTGGCAAACTTTGTTGGTCATATTCAGAGATATTTTTTAATAATCAGAATCAAAATATTTTAGAAATAAGTCAGCCATTTGCAGACGGTTAGACCGATGCTAAAAGTTTTACCAAAGTTTTTAAAAAACTGGACCAGGGTGATGAAAAATCAAAAATTTTAATTTTGAGTTACTTTAAACACTATCATTTTAAAACATAATTTGTAGATTAATGTATAATTTTGTCGGTATTAATTACACCTTTAAGATGTTATATTTTAAAAATCTGAAAAAAAAATTGAAGAAATGGCAAGCTGTAAAAGAATTTTAGGAGCGTGGTACCCATCTTTGAGACCACAAAGCGCCACCCTTGGAAAGTGCATGATACCCAGCTTCAAAATTTAAGTTTACATACTCCTCTGCTATGGTCACTTTAAATTTCGGATCAATCGGCCTACCTCTTTACATATGGATGTATTATTTCCAAAATATTTTTATTCTGCCCCACTGTGCTGTGTTATTTTAATTATTTACTACAATGTTTTTGGCTTTATAAAATTAATTTTGGGTCTACAATGTTTTGAAATTAATTAAAGATATTTGGATTTGTGATAGCACTGGTCGGCAAAGAAAATAAAACTGGAGTGGCCTACACTCAATTCTGCCATACCAAATGGAAACAGATATTTTTATGGATATATTACATAAAAAATAAGAACTCAAGGTATATTCGAATCGAAAAATTAATTATTTTCGGTTTGGGGTGTTAGGTAAACTAAACCTTGCTCCTACCCGATTATGCCCAAAATTTATACAGCTCCTCATCTCTATAACCCAAAGGTACATACTTTATATCGTTTTAATATGTCGTACGGTATGACCTGTAGAGCTTTCACAAAATTTGGGGGTAAGGAAACTACCCCTTTCCCCTTCCGATTATGGCCAAAAACTATACAGCTCTTCATCTCCATATACCAAAGGCCCATACTAAATTTCATTTTGATATGTCGAGCGGTATGACCTGTAAAAACTCCACAAAAATAGTGGCATACACACCCACATACTTACAGCATGACGGACGGATATTGATATCGATTATGTAGCAACACTACTTTCAAGTTGAGTTTGGATGAGTCAATGATCCAGCTACCTACGCTCCAAGCCAAGACATTAGCCATTTTTGTAATGGCAGCAGTGGTAAAATTAGTGTTAAAATACAAAACATTCTTATGGCCAGATTGTTGGTGGTGCTAGAATGCTGGCGTTTGCTCCGGCGGAAGCTCACGGTCTTGGGGTGGCTAACTTGCTAACCTATTGGCCAACCTGTTTGCACTACAAAACAAAAAAAAAATCATGCCAGTCTTAGATGAAAATTACGAAAAAAAGATAAAAATTGTTGAGCTCGAAAATGAATTAAAAACAAAAAAGAGAAAAAAAAATCTACTCCTTGGGCACAAACCATGGCTAGCTGGTGCTGTGCTAGCTAAGGCAGCCCTCCCTCTTGATATCCTAGCGATGGTCATCATGATAATTATCCCTTTCTCTGAAAAGTTTTATGTTGCAACTACTAATATCTAGGGTTTTAATAGCATTCATCAATATAGAAAGAAGACTGTTTTTAGATTCAAAACTTCAGGGTTAAAAATATTTTATCTTTAGCTACTTGCAGTTTTTAGTATTTAGGACCCAAAAGGCAGCTTTTGGCCCATATTAGTATTGCTTCAGCATTATTCAGACTGTGTCCCTTAAAGCATAACATGTAGACAACCGAAAATTTCGCACAAGTTATAAAACTTTACTTAAAGAAGATAAAATAAATCTTTAAATTCGTTCAAATTTAATTATTTTACACTTGAAAAATTATACAACTGTGTAATAAACTACAAACTACTGTGTAATAATCTACACATAACAATATTTGTGAATTACAGACGAGTTGAAAAGAAAAACAAACTAAATTTAATTTAATTGATTTTCAAAGAACACAGGATAACAAATAACAAACAAAAACAAATAACAAACACTTTTACAGACAAACTCTAATAAACAAATGTTGAGTTGTTTGTAATAAAGAAAATTATTCCAGAGTTAAAGTTATTTTCATTTTTATTTTTTTCTTTTTTTTTCTTTCTTTACAGTATGCCATACTTTCTGGCTGTGATAAGGCTATATAGTTGTTTAAGTTGGTTCGCTGTTGCAAGCAGCGCATGCAATCGTGATAACAAAAAAAATTGTGGATAATATTTGAAAATATGTTGTTTGTTCTGTGAAGAAGAAAAATATGCTTTTTTGCGTGAAAAATTCACTCTAAACAAATTAAAATTCAATTAAAAAGATGAAATGGCATTTCAGGACTTAAATCTTAACTGGATAGACAATGTGGCAGACAAGGCAATAGCTAACGTAAGTAAAAAGGAAAAAACTGCAAAAAACAGACAACGATTCAACCAACCAACCAACCAACCAACCAAACAGCCATAGAAACAACCAAGCAACCAAACAGTCACCCAACTGAAAGACTCTTTTTTTTACTTTAAATAAAGTTATGTATGTATGTGTGTATAAATATAGATTCGTACCAGCCATCCAACCAACTAACGAACAACTAGTCAGCTAAATTCGTTAGAGCAGAGAGTTGGTTAAGCAAAAGCAACTTAGCAAAAACGTGCGAAATGGAAAAGTCGCTGGCAAAAGAAAAAATATTTTTAAAAAATTTTTTAAACTCACAAAAAAACAAAACTCAACTCTACGACTGACGGAAGGAATAACACACCAAGTAATGCAACTGACAAATAAAGATAAAAAAGAAATAACAGAACTAAAGATGAGTTACGAGTACAAATAACAAGAGCAGAATAATCAACAGTATGAATACTGAATCAAACTATTCGTACTGATATCTTTCAACTTACAACTTGACATTCCTAGTAATGACCACAATGAATAAGTAGATAAAAACAGCCAGCCAACAATTCGTTCGGGTATTGAAATGACATTTTATTTCTTATTAAAGAAACTTTTTACACTTTTGCTATTTCTAAGCAGTCATTGCATTTTTATTTTTATTTGCAGTTTTTTAATATCATTTCATGTTCGTTTTAATGGCAACGTTTCTTGTCCAATGCAGTTGTTTAAAACTCGTGAAAGAGTTTATGAGTATTTGGTTTTTTGTAAGTATGTGCTTTGAATATTGAAAAGGAAGGTCATAAAATAATTATTTTTTTTTTATTATTAATTATCTACTTTACCTGCTTTTTAGGTAAACCAGTGGCTGAATATAATTTATTAATTAGAATTTTTTTAAAATATTTGGTGCAATTGGAATTTGTTGGAATCTTTCTAGTTAAAAAATGTCAAGTTAAAATTTTCATATTTGTTTTCTACTAGCGATACAAGGTTTTTTGCTACTCCCGTCGTAAAAAATTTATTAAAAATCTGTAAGAAAAGAAAAGGCCAAGTTTTAACTCGAAAACACAAGTTATTCGTAGAGTAGCGCAGTAGAAATAGAGTGTTACTATTGCAAATATCAAAAGAAACTATACTTAAGGGATCTGGAGGGCTGGCTGCCTCTCTGGGCTAGTAGGTAGTGTACTAGTCTATTAGTCCAGTGTTGTGGATTCGACTCCCACCAAAGACTCTGGAATTTTTCACTACAAGTTGGCAGGAAAACCAAGAAGGTGCTTGGATATAATCTGGGTACCTAAAAATGGTTAACTGGTTAGCACAGGTCATGAGCTCTCAAATATTATCTGCTTAAGTTACAATCGCGGTAAGACGATACTTGAAGACTGTGCCTGGAAAAAGGCTAACAGAAAAAAGGCTTTGTACCACGGGCAGACACAAATTCAATGGAGATGCCTAAAGCAAATGTTAACATAGACTCGATATTTTTCCTCATAGACTGATGAGGAAAAATATCGAGTTATATCAGTCGCCAGTCTGAAATTACTACAGTCGACAGTAAAATGCTAGTGACAGCACGAGACTCCATGAAAGTAAGGTATTCGTAACTTTCCAATCGGATAGGGGATCGAAATGGGACCCATTAATTTAGTGGTCTGCCTTCTCACAAGAGTTTATTATAATTCGTCCAGTAGTTTTAGAATGATCCGAATACAAAAAGACACACGGACAGGAAGGAAGGCTGGCAAAAATTCCAGAAATTGGTATTTTGTAGTCCATATCAATTAATATCTTTAAAATGTTCCAAAAATATTTCATGTACCGAAACGGTTCTGTTACAGTTTTGTCATATGTATAAATTCTATTAATTTTAAAAAAATTTTGTTAATGTAGATACGTATACTAACAAGTATGAGTGCTATATTCGGCCATGCTGAATTTTATATACCCATCACCATAGTAATGTTAGATATTGTGTCACCCTCTTATTTTTCTTTTAAAATTATTTGTAAAATTTTTATGGAGAATTTTTTTTGGAAAATTTTTGTTATTTTTTTTAACTTTTTTAAAAATTTTTTAGAAAATTTATTTGTAAAAACTTTTTTTTTAATTTTTGTTGTAAAACATTTTTTAAACAATTTTCTTCGAAAAATTTTAATAAATTTTTTTTTAATTTTTTGTAAATTTTTTTTACAAATTTTTAAATTTTTTTTTTTTGTATTTCTGCCTTCTTTATTGCATTAGAATTGTCAGATAAAAGCAAAAAAAACCTACCAGTGGGCACCTTATGGGTCTATTGGCTTCTTTTATATGTATTGCTTTCTGTAAAGTTCTTTAATACAAATCAAAGCAGAAAAACCTTACCAGCCTAAATATAAATATAATATCGGGCGTCGCAAAGGGTTATTGATCCCCCGAGATCTGTATGCACTCCTTGCGATCTAGTGTTATTTAACAAAATATTTATTTAATAAAATAAAAAAAAAAAACGGAAAAGAAAATCATTAAAACCGAAAAAGAATTAAAAACAAAAGTGAAAAAATATAGATGGTGCTTTTTTTGCCTACAGCCTCTAAAGGAATGATCCGATGTTCCTGAATTGCAATTTCAAAATCTTCAAAATAATTTTTGGCAGATTGGTGGGCTTAACTCTTCTGTATTTCGTCTGGTGCCTTGGCAAATTACATTACTACCCGAACACAGACGGACATCGTTTAATCAACTTTACAATGTATACGGATCCATAATATATATACCTTATGGGATCTGTAAAGAATATTGTAGAAATTACTCATGGAATGATAAACTTATATATGTATACTCTTTACACCTGTGGTGGAGGGTAGAAAAACTAAAATTTACCTAACAATTTTTTGTGCATAAAATCTATTAAAGCTTGCCACGATTGAACAAAGCATTTAATATTTTTTTTCTTTTCATTATTTTCCATCATAGCACCAATACTCTTTTAATGCACTGACGACACAATGGTAAAAAACAACTTTTACTTCCTTTACATTTTCACCAAACTGGGCATGATTTAATTTTCTGTTGTTATTTGTTCGATCGATGTTATAAAAAAAGAAAGCGAAAAATAAAAAAAAATCAAATTTTAACCACCATTAAAATATTAATGGAGTTGACAACATTTTTATTTAACGACTATAACAGCATTTAACATTGCTGACCAAGTTCGTTAATGATAAAGTTTGGGTTGTTAGTGTTTAATCTACAATCTCCAAGGCACCATAGTTATCAGAAGTATGGTTTACAGCAAGAGGAGTAGAAGCAGTAACTTTAACTACATCATATGGAAAAATTTGCCATAAATACTGTGTTTTCATCATTAACAATTTATTACGATGCATAGACACACACTTTCGCATTTGATAAGTGGAGAGGAAATGAAAATGAAAAAAACAGTAAATTCATTATGCGCGATCACAAGTTGAGGATGTCTTTAATAATTTATTAATGTTTTTGCAAATTTGAGACAACAAAGAAATGGTTTAAATGGATTTAAATAGTTTTGGATGCAAAAATAGCGGAACTAAAAATAAAGAAAATTTAAAATAAAATTAAATTAAATTAAATTTGCATTATTTATTTTTAGTCACGCATGATTCCTTTGTAAATTTATTAAATAAATATTTTATGATTATAAAATATTTATTTCTAAAAAATATAATAATTGAAATTGATTACTATGGGGAAAGCCTATCCAGATAGCTATTTCGCTAGTGCTCAACTAGCTCATCAGTGGATTTTTCCCAATTTTTCTGAATGTGAGTTTTTATTCAGAAAAATTGGGTAAAATCCACTAGCTATCTGGATAGGCTTTCCCCATAGTAATCAATTTCGATTATTATATTTTTTGTTTTGGAAATAAATATTTTATGATTATAAATTTACAAAGGACTCATGCGTGACTAAAAATAAATATTGTATATAACACGATTCCAAATATAATTTTTTGTAAATTAGATTTGTTTAAAAAATTTGTTATTTATAAAGAATTTTGAACTCTACAAACATACTTGTGTTTTAAATTAGTTCGTAACAATGGGCAACACTTTACCGAATATTTTCAGGATAGAGTAGGACAACTATACTTTAAAAACTTGAATTTTGAATTATATATTTTATTTTATTAGTACAGGGTGTCCGCCGGGAAGGTATAATACCCGCAGCAATTCCACTGTAATCCTGGCTACATGCAATGTGACACCGAATTCTTAATGCCACATGTTAATTAAGCCCAAAGCATGCAGTTGTGGCGTTAAAAATTTTTCAATCATATCACAATATTGCTCCCCATTCACAGTTATCGTTATGACGTTTTCATTTTCTAAGAACTAAGGTTTAATAATTCCTCCTGACCAAATTGCACACCAGACCGTCACTTTTAATGTATGCAAAGGAGACTGTTGAATAATTTGAAAATGAAAATGTGCCTCGTCACTCATTATGATTTTTTCATGAAAATCGGGGTTGTCATGGGCGAGCTGTAACGTCATATTGCCTCGTTGGTTTATCGAATATTTTTCCATAATAAATTTACCACGTCTCTACTTCACGACTGCTAAATATGAACTATCAACACTAATGTTTACCAGAAACAAATTAGTATACCTTGCCGGCGGACAAACTATATTTGACGCAAATTGTGTTAATTTCGTATTTTAATTAAAAAAAAAATTTATTTACATAAAAAACCTACACTGAACCAAAAATTTACCTAAATTATATGAAGTGGGGTGTAGAATTGAAAAAAGTTGGTTATTTTAAAAAAATTTTTTTATGCAAATCTACTGACAATGTTCGTAAAAAAAGAATTTTATTAAATTCCTTATATTGAGGAAATTTCCTCAATATTTTCTTTCTGTTCGTTGTTTAAAATTATTAATTAATTTTTTTAATACCTTTTAAGATCATTCTCCCTATTAGATAAAAATCTTCAATGTAATATGAAAAATAGTTTCATAACATTAATGGCTTATTATGATTCATTATTCCTCTTGTAAGAGGAATAACACGTATAAGGCTTCGCTTCGTATAAAGAGCGCTTACTTTAAAGATCTAATAAGCCCAACTGGAGAATGCTCCACTCGTGGTTGTCAGGTATAAACACCTTTTTTCAAATGTACGATGAACCGTGACGTTGACGCCGGCGGGTGTGCGACATAAAAACGGCTAGCTATTGAAAAGTTAGTATTGGTTCTTTCATTGCCCACAAAAAAGTAATAAAGAAGTAAAATACGAAAACCATATTATATTTGAAATTAACAATTACCATACCATAAACGTTCAGTAGGATTATTACGAACTGAATAATTTTTTACCATCATTTATAAAAACTTCTCTGGAGCACAAAGACTCAATTAGCAAAAGAAAAGGAGGCAACCACTAAAGTGCTCCTTAAGAATGTCCAAAAGCTCACTTCCTATTTTTCTCCTTCTAGTTCTTCGGCTGTCATCAGTGAACGTGAGTACCCTTGAAGTTGAAATACTAGTAATAACAGATTCAGATTCTAATGACGAAGATATTATTGAGAATTAAGCTGACAAAACTATATTAATTTCGTCTTCTAAAACTGTTGGCTTGATAAATTCGAATCCATCCTCTTGGCCAGAATTAACAAATAACAACAAAAATAATAAGTTAATTTTTAAAGGGCCTTTGGCATTAAAGGCTGATAATTATTATCCAAAAATTACCCAAATAAAACTGGAGTGACCTACACTCAACTTTACGTCAGGAGACCAAAAAAAGGTATAAATCCGTTAAAATCCCGACTTCGATTTTTTTTCATGATTACTATACTTTGCATTATTCTACTTAGGGTAAAAGAAAAAAGACTCTAGGAAGGACTGCACTGGATCGCAAGTAACTTTCTCGTCTTTAAAAATTGTTTCGACTTTTGCATTAAAATTCCTGTAATATTTTGTTTCTACTTAAATATTATCAGCCATATTGCAAATATTATTTCAATAAAAATATTAACCCAATTTTTTTACATTTAAATATTATCTTTCAAAATTTAAAACTTCACACTTCATTGGCTTCTTAAGCACGCCTAAACACTCACTTTAAAAGCAATTATTGAAATATATCTTTTGCAAAGGAGCGTTAGATGTACCTTTCACATATTTTTGTATTTAAATATTATTTTTTTTTAACAAAAACGTGACTTGTTTAGCAGAAAGTTGTAAAAAAAAAGAAATTTAATCTCTTGAAAAAAGACTTAAATTTCATTGATTACAAAAAAAAAAGAAACTTATCATACAACTGAATAGGCCTAGAGAGTGAATGAATGAGCTTTGTAGAAAATTGGGGCGTAAAAAAAATTTTTTTTCTTTTATTCTTTGTCTGGAAAAGGAACATAATCGATTTCTCTACAAAGATCAATGAGATGTGATAACAAGATGGCGTCATAATACTGTTGTGTTTTCTTTAACTTTTGACTCTTAATATAGCATGTAAATGATATCTAATGTTCGTTGAATAACAATATAAAAATAGTAAAACATTATCAAGCAGACGTGCTTAGAATTATCAAGAATGTCAAAGACATAAACAGTGTGTTAATTTATTTAAATTAAACCATCTTTAAGCAACATTTTTTTAATAAACAAAACTCTCTCATTCAAATATTTCACCAAATTATAAGAAATATATGACTATCTCAGTTACTAATTTATTTCTCACATTATTTATTTATTGTAGTCAGACTACTACAGACTATTACATAAAAACTTAGTAGAAATTGTATTATATTACACAGTATTTAAAATTACAATTAAATTTCTTTTAATTATATTTAAATTCAAAGAGAAATAAATATTTTTATAAAAATTATTAAATTGATTGCATAATAGCACAAGTGGATCAGCCATAGCGTAATTCGTACTACAATTGTGGCCACAAAGAGGCATAAATTTACGCATATTACAACATGGAAAATTAAATTTAATATTGGCCAACAGAAATGCACAACAAGTATTACCATTGATAGTACTTAACATAAAAGAAGCATTTAACATAATACGACGACTTTTTAGAGTAGGAAGTTTAATTAAAGCAAGTCTACTAGTATATGAACCTAACATCGTCACGCCAATTTAAACCACGTAAGCAGAACAGCAAAAATTTATTTTTGAACAGATTCAAGAAGTTGACAATGTACATTATAATCAGGATCCCATATTATTGACCCATATTCCAGGATAGGTCTAACCAGAGCCACAAATAACTGTTTGGTGATGTAAGGGTCGGAAAATTCTTTTGACCAGCGCTTAATAAATGCAAGAACACCTCGAGCCTTGTTGCAAGTCATTGTAATATGAGATACAAAATTAAGTTTAGGATCCAGAAAAATTCCAAGGTCAAAAAATGAATCAAATACCTCCAACTCATGTTCTCCTAAGAAGTAGTTTACACTGATAAAATCACTCCTAGAAAATCGCATGCATTTACATTTTTAAAACCATCATGTTGTATCTACATCATAAGACAAGATTGTTGAGGTCACTCTGCAAATTTGTATGATCTGCATAATGCTTGAAGCTATAAAAGATTTTGACATCGTCAGCATACATTAATACATGTGAGGAGTTTATAACACTGAGAAGATCATTAATAAAACTGGAAAAGAGAATAGGTCCCAGGTGACTTCCCTGGAGAATACCGGACAAAATAGCAACACATTTTGATGAACGATTATTAACACGAACAGTTTGACTACGGCTTGTTAAATACGACTGCAACCAATTAAGCCTAATGCGGGTAACACGTTTTAATTTTCAAAGATGTATATTTTAAAACACAGATCGTTTTAACTAGTTAGTACGGCACGGCACCTTGAATTATGATATTTAAACACAGATGGCGCTAAAAACATATGCTAAATAGCCAATTGAATAAAATTTGTATGTGTTTTAACTTGCGTACGTGTTGTATAATTGGGTTATGTTGTGAAATACATAATTAGGTAATTATGTGATTACATTATTTTTGTTATTTAGCATTAATTTTTAAAATTTGGTAAGAATAGTACAACTTGAGTGTAGCTTTAAAATTCTATTATTGTTAGTGTTGCCACCACTGGCAAAACCGCTTAATTATCTAAGCTCTATTACATATTTTTAATTTAAATCTGTTACATTTAAAATGTCACTTTTATCCATTTGGAGTAACGGCTTTGTGCGCTAGGCCCAACTCCATTTTATTAATTTTTGCACTTAGTTGGCTGGCGTGGTGATAAGTCTTTACTCCGGAAGATTTTCCTTAATTTTAATAATTTTTTTACTCTAGTGGTTTCCATAACAAAAAGTGCGTTTTATATTTTATATGTTCGTAAATGTTCCTTTACTTTTTATCGTATGTATGTGTATTTGTTTAGGAATTTTAATATAAGAAGCATTTGGTCAATAAATTAGATGTTTTATTCGATCTGATGTCTCTTTATTCAAAATCCAGTGGAAATCATTAGCGAGGCGGATTCCTCACCCCAACAGTTAGTTTCTTCTTAGTTTAGTTGAATTTTTCTCTTATAAGTGCTACTTTGTAAAAGTAAGTCTTACAATAGGTGTGGAATACTATCAAAGCAAAATCGAGCAAAATATTATCAGGACGTCCACGACGTGGCGGGATAGTTACTAATAAAACAACAAAATGCTGGAAAAGTTTTAAAAATGTATGTAAAACGTTGGTCAAGCTTAAGATATCATACTGGAATTTCTCCCTATAACTTGTTTTATCTGCAAGAAGTGAAAAGGAACAATTTTTCTTTCAAGTTAAAAAAAAAAACAACGCAAATTGAACAATTGTCATTAAACTACTTTAGTTAGAAAGCAGCATGGACATAGAGTACAATCTTGACGCGACTTCAAAATAATTCTTGAAAAAAAAAAACTGACCTCAAAACAGACAGTTTGATACTAGTCATAAACTAACAATGTAAGCAGTAAACTGTGAAAACTAGAATTTAAACTAAATAAAATATACACAAAATGGGTCAAAATTTGCAGAAAAAGAAGTAAAGACTATGTGAAATTCAAGCATGTCCTTATTAGTGTGCAAAATTTAAGCTTTTTTCACCAACATCCATCTTTTATGGGGACACCATTTAATTTTAAATTTTTATAGCTGTAATTCATTATATGTAAATTTGATTTGTTTTTTTAAAACGGCTTAAAAGATTTCATTTTATTTCATTTCATTTATTTCATTTCAATTTTATAACTCTTATAGCGAACATATTAATACACGCTCTGTGGAAGTATCAAGTCTCTATCTAAAAACGGTTCAAATAATTAGGCCATATAAGTCAAATTACGTAAGCTGTGAGGACACCCTTTAAGTTTTTTTTGGACTTTTTATGGTGGACATAGTAATATTCGTTTTGTTAAAATTTCAAATGTTTATTTATAAGCGTTCAAAAGAAAGGGTCATATAGATCAAATATCATTAACTTTAGCTATACCCTTTAAGTTCCAACTTTATACTTGTTGCTATAGAGGCCATAGTAATATACGTTCTGTATAAATATCAAATGTCTGTCTATAACGGTACAAGAATTAAGGCCATATACTGCAAATACGTCAGGTATGAGGACACCCTTTATTTTGTTTACACTAACACTGACATAACAAAACAAAATTTTTTTAAATCTCAAGCCTCTGTCTATAACGGTTGCCAAGATTGGTTAACATAGATCAAATAACATCATCTATTGGGACACTCTTTAATTTACACTTGGCCACAAAGATTCTTTGTAAATTTCAACTGTCTGCCTATAACGTTTCTACAGTTTTGCAATATTCAGCAAATTACAAGAACTATTGGGACACCCATTAATTTATAATTCTAAATATTTATACTTGTTATTATAGCAGACAAAGTATTGGACATTCTGCATAATTTTAAAGCGTTTGTCTATAACGGTTCAAACGATAGAGCCATATAGGTCAAATTACATCAATTATAGGAACACCCTTTAATTTATAAATTCAAATTGTATACTTGTTATATCGGAGTTAGCAATATAGGTTTCTTAAAATTACATTACATAAATTACATTAACTATCGGGACACCCTTTAATTATCAAATTCTTATTTAATACTTTTGCTATAGCGGACTTTTGCTATGCAGATTCTTTGTAAATTTCAACGGTCGGTGTACAACTGTTCAATAGTATGGCCATATATGTATATCAAATTATATAAACTATTGGAGCACCTTTTAATTTATAATTTTAAATAATTATACTTTTTATTATCACGGTCATAGTAATCGACATTCTGACAAACTTTCAAGGTTTTGTCAATAACGGTTCTAAAGATAGGCACATAAAGATCAAATTACGCCACCTATGGGGACACCCTTTAAATTTAAAATTTTTTTTTATTAGTTTTTGTTGTTGGAAGCTATAGTGATACTCAATTTTTTTAAATTTTTAGTTGGCGTTTTGGTCTGCTAAAATTTGCAGACCTATTTATCTACGGAAACCAATGTTAGGTGACGATGGTAACGATGATGCGAGTTCAATCATTTTTCTTCAACCAAAACGTGCAGACCTATCTATAGATACCAATGTTAGGTGACGATGACGCGCGTTAAATGATTTTTTTTTTCAACCAAAATGTGTGGACCTATCTATAAAAACCAGCGTTAGGGGACGATAGTGATAATGGTGACGACGCACATTGGGTTGAAATTGCTTAAAACGGCTCTTAATTCAGGCGTTAGAGATAGCACTTATATTTTTGTTTCGTAGTATTAAGTGGGCCATTACTACTTAAAAATAATCATTTTTGAAAAAAAAAAATTTTTTTTTTTTAACGCTAGGGGTGTTCGTTTGTCAGCTCGTATGAATATTTAAATTACTTTGGAAGCTCTATTTTTAAAGATAAATGAATGAAATTTGGGCAATTTAATTTTTTTAGCTTAGTAACTCAACATACAAAAATTCAACAAAATCTGTAAATGATTTCGTATAGCCCCCATACAAAACTTTCCCGAATATAGGCCATACTAATCTTTATTTATTGAAAAGTTTTTATTAATATAAATTTACATTTAATGTTTGATTCTATTAGTCTCCATATTCGCTGTCACAAAAATAAATGTCATCTCTTTTTTCTGAATTATTTTCTACAAAAATTTCAGGTAATTATGTGGTAATACGCTAATTTTCTTTTTGTTTTGTTTGCTCATATTACTAATAGTAGGATCAGAGCTTATTAAAAATTAAAAATTGAAAATATCTTCATTGGACTTTTCACGACTGCATTTCCGTGAAAAATGTTCTCTGTATGATTTAAAGTCTTTATTACGAGCTTCCTGTGCTTCCTCCGATAACTGGCCAATAGGTAACAGTGCATGAGTATTAATCTGCGGACCATGTATTAAAAATTTATGTTATGTACACACTTACATACATACATGATTAATGCAGTGAGTGTGTTGCTAAGCATACACGAATTTTTGTTTGATGTTGAAATAGAAAACAACTTGTTTTCCTTCTAATCGCAAAAAACCCGCAAAATATTTTTTTTATGTGATTTGTAAGTAGACATATGATAGAAAATTACAAAATTTTTTTTTTACCCAAGCTTTCCCAAACCGGATTTGAATTTCTACTTGAAAGTGAAAAATGTTTATTTTTTACACCAATTTTCATAAAAATATTAAAAATATTTCTAAAACAAAAATATTTAACTGAGATACACATTTGAGTTTCCAAATACCTGAAGTAGAAGGTTCCGTTGAAAAAATATTACTTTTATGCTAGGAAAATACAAAAATTTAAATTAAAAAAAAATTTTTTTTGCGACAGTTACAGTTGTGATAATGGTGAAAACGGTTGTGATTATGGTGACGATGATGCGAGTTCAATAATTTTCTTCAACTAAAAAAGTGCTCAACGAACCTAAAGAATTTTTCATTTTAAAAATGAAAGAGGGTTCCCTACATGTGGCGATTTCGAAGAAGTTGGCCTTCTCTTCTAAACGTTATAGGCAGACATTAGATATACATATACAGTTATTTAATACTATGCTGTAGCATTATTAATAATTAACGGGTGCCCCATAAGACGTAAAATATGAAAGCTTGTACTTTTAAAGTGATATATTAATTGTAGTACGGAACCCTACGAGTGCGAGTGTGACTTGCACTTAACTTCTATTTCGATTTGAGTTACCTAGGATTTACACATGCAAGTACAAGTTCGAAAAACACAATACACCCTCAAGTTTTTACTAACACACTCACATTTTTCGAACTTGTAGCTAAATTAGCAAGAGATTTTTCCTGCAAGTGATTTTTGAAAATGCTTGCAAGTTAAATGTCAAAAAGATAAACAAAGTTACCAAAATAGGCTTTTTAAGCAGAAATGAATGAATATAAAATAATTAAAGTTTTAACGTATTTTTTGCGTATTTAAAAATAGTAATCTTTTTCTTCAAATATTCACTAAAAACCATTTGGCTTTATTTTAGAACTTAGATTTTATAAAAAAAGAACAGTTAAAATTTGTTGGGCTTAAATCTGTTTAGCCAAGCTTTAAAAAAAAAAAATCAAGGGTGATAGAGAATTGAAAAATAAGAAAAAAATATAAAGTGAAAAAATTGGCGGTGGCCCATATTTTCCGAATTATGGGCCTCTGAACATTTTATATAAAACTGTGATTGAACGCTGCATTTTTGAAGATATCGGGTCAATAAGGGTATAATTTAAAAGATTTTGAAAATATAATTCATGTGGTGCTTAATTAATTAACCCATTAAGAACCGCTGATATTTTGTTATGTAAATTATTATATAGTAAGTAGGAAATATTTAGTAATCGAAGTTAGTGTTTGTCATGCCATAGAGGAAGAAATCCTGGCAAGAAATCTTTAATAAGACGGTGTTGGTCCTACTATAGAGAAAATCCTTACGCCTGAACGAAGTCCGGCTATGCAGGAAATCTTTAATAAGCGAAGCCGGTGTTGGTCATACCAGTGTATTAATAAAAAAAATAATAAAAAAAATTGTTTTGAGTCTAATTGGGTTAATTTTTCTTTTTTACTTTTAGCACTACATAATAGATATTTTCAAGAGATTTTATTTTATAACCATATTGACCTAATATGTTTAAAAATGGATCTCAAAATCACAGGCCCATAACTCGGAAAATGTGGGCGACCGCCTATTATTTCACTTTATATTTTTTTCTTATTTTTCTATTCCATACCACCCTGGATATTTTTTTTCTGATTGGAAAAGCTTCGATAAACAAGATTTGTTCCGAACTGTTTTCCTACAATTGTATGTATAAATGAAATGCTGTTGGTAACTTTGGTTTATAAATAACACACTGTGTAATTTTTTAAGTCATTGCAAAATAACCATATACGGACACCACTACGTCATAAAAGACCAAAAAAAGACTCCTGTCTCCCAGTTTTGCCCAAAGTCCTCCAGGTTTGATTCTTAACACCGTTTAGGTAGCGCTTAGGCAGCTAAAAAATTTTCGGGAAATTTTTCACTTTTGCGGCTACCTAAGCGCTACCTAAACGGTATTAAGAATTATTCCTAGGAAGTTCATATATTCTAGAAAGTTGTTTATTGAGATCTTAGGTTCATTTTTGTAGTTGATTTTTTCCTTGAATTTTGAACGGTTTGCTACCTATGGACCTGAACAGGGGAAAAAAGGTAAAAAAAATTGAATTTTTTAAAGATTTTTTTGCGATTTTGACCTTGAAGATGAAGTTTTTTTGATTTTATATGTTCAGAATTTTTGTTATTTATGACAAGAGCTACAACTTTGCTTTAGAGAGTATATCAAAATTCCAAACGGTTTGAAAAATATGAGCTTGAGTAAATGATAATTTTTTTGCAAAAATGACATCGAGGCCCTACATCTTTGAGGGCCCATAAAAAAACCTGGAGGACTTTGGGCAAAACTGGGTGACAGGGGTCTTTTTTTTGGTCTTTTATCAAGTAGTGGTGTCCGTATATGGTTATTTTTTTCCGTGTTGCACAGTGTGTAAGTAAAGAAAACAAAAACTGAGCAATTTTTGAAACCTTTCGCTTCGGCGACATTTTTAAAATGAACTTTTTAATTGCATGTGTAAACATGCAGGCAAATTGCAAGATTTTCGAATAATTCTTCGCCATTTTCGTAAATAATACCTATACAAAACTTATATGCAATTACTTGCATGTGTAATGGCAGCGTTATGCTGATTGATAATGGAATTTTCGAGATAATCACCCACGAAATATGCTTCCAACCATATGCAGCTGCCATTAAGTATAAAGTATAAAAGTAAAGTTTGTATAGCTATTTCTAAAAGATTTTTTTTTACTTTTCACTTCTTCGTATTATTACAATACTTTATACATACATTTAGATTTCTGAAGAAGAAACTTACTACAGACAGGGAAACAGCTCAATTTACTTTCCAGAAATTTATCACTGCCAAAAAATATTAAAGTATTTAAATAAATAATATAAATATAAAACTTGCTTTACTTAAGATCTTTGCGAAATAAAAGTCATACATCATAACTTTATATTTTATCCGTTGCACTGCAAACACTGTTGGTGACTCCTAATTTGGCTATTTGATCCTTGAGTGTAAGAAAATCTTTTACCCCAAACTTTTTTCTATAATTTTTTTTTATTGGCTTAATGCCAATTAAGCTGTAATTTAATATACGTTTATAATACAGAGAACAGAAACTAAATTTAAGAGAACAAGAAAAAAAATATTATCTTAAACCTCAAGTCGATGATTATATTCTCAAGTGGGAGATTTTTCATACAACTTACTAATTCTCACAGTTTTTGTTCAAAAGCAGAAGAAGGAAACAAGAATTAAGAAGAAAAGAAAAAGGAGTGAAAATGATTCCTATTTCACACCCAAATTTTATAGAGTTCTATACAAATGTATAGATTTTTAGAAAATGTATTGAATAAAACAGAAAATAATACGAGCGTGTTATAGAAATAAAATAGACAAATTTTATTTATATTTTTTTTAATAAAAGACAAAACTGCTAAAATTTTATATAAATTTGTTAAATGTTTTTCTATTCATGCATTTAAGCTTTTAGTATAGACCACAAAACAAACTTTCAAAACATAGAAAAATACACTACTACTGACTACTTTAATATCAACTCTGGAGACATCAACCATACACATACGAGCACATATAATCATGTTCATACATATATAATTGTCTATACATATAATAAAAGTTACGAGACCTCAAAACCACAACAGAACATAGAACATCATTTATTATACCACTTATTATACCAGTCTTAAGATGTACGAAATTTAGCAACGCACATACACAAACGATATATACAGCTCGGCATACTTGAATTCATTTAAATGTACACATAAAGACATATAAATACATTCATATATTTTCACATATGGAAACATTTTTAACCGACTTCAAAAAAGAAGGAGGTTATCTATTCGTCTGAATGTTGCTTTTTTTATGTATGTAACCGCAGAACTCAGCCATTTCTGAACCGATTTTCAAATTTTTTCCTTTATTTGAAAGGTTATGCTTTCAGGTTGGTCCCATTTTAAATACAGTTCATTATATTAAAAATTAAAGGGTGTCTCTATACAACATACATGTTTTTTACGTGTATTAAGAACCGTAAAGGGCAGCAAATTAAAATTTCAAAAAATTGCGTATCGCTATAGCTCTCAACAGCAGAAATGAATAAAAAAATAAGTTTAAAATTTAAAGGGTGTCCCCATAGGAGACATAATTTGACCTATTTGGGTCTATCTTTTGAACCGTTATAGACAAAACCTTGAAAATTTGACAGAATGTCGATTACTATGACCGTTATAATAAAATGTATAAATATTCAAAATTTTAAAGGGTGCTCCAATAGTTCATTTAATTTGATGTATATGGCCATACTTTTGAATAGTTGTACACAGACCGCTGAAATTTACAAAGAACCTATAGTGCTAAGTAAGCTATAACAAAAAGTATAAAATTTTGAATTTGGAACTTAAAGGGTGTCCCAATAGTTAATGTAATTCTATGTATGTGGCCAAACTTTTGAACTGTTAGAGACAGACAACTGAAATTTACAAGGAACCTGTATTGCAAAGTCCACTATAGCAAGTATACAATTTGAATTTAGAAATTAAAGGGTGTCTCCAAAAATTATGTAATTTGATCTATATGGCCCTATCTTTTGAACCATTAAACACAAACACTTGGAAATTAGGCAGGTTGTCCACTTCTATCTCTGGTATGATAACAAGTATAAATATATGGAATTATAATGTAAAGGGTGTCCCAATAGTTCATGTAGTTTGATATATATGGTTAAACTTTTTAACCGTTATAGACAGATAGTTGAAATTTACAAAGAATCTTTGTGGCCAGGTCCCGTATAACAACAGGTCTTTAATTTGACATTGTAAATTATAGGGTGTCGGAATATGTGATGTTATTTGATCTGTGAGCCCCTATCTGTGAAACCGTAGACAGAGGCTTGAATGGTGCCCCCCTATAAAAGACGGATGCTGATGAAAAGAGGAGAGGCTTGACATTCAAATAGTCTTCATTTTTTCCCTATAAGCTTGGCGCATCTTTTATTTGATTCAAATCTAATTCTTACAGATTACTTCTTACATTTTTAGTTTAGAATTAGTGCCCTTCTATCTGTTTTGAAGTCGGTTTTTTTTGCAAGAATTATTATTTATTTGTCTGTGTTCGCTTTACATAAAAGCTACTGGATGGATTTTAACAAAATTTTGTGGGGCGGTACCTTAGTACCCTGATTCCAATCTAGAATACTTATGTAGAAAAATATCTTATTTCCAAGAGAAAGTGAAGAAAAGGCTGTGAAAGTATGCTGAATTTTTCACCGATTTAAAGGTACTGCATGGTTTAAGGCTTCTGTTATTTTTAAAAGCCAGATATTTTGAAATCGGTTGCGCAAGAGATGGCGCTGCTTTAAAAAAATTATAAAATATTAAATACTTAAAGTCAAAAGGCAAATTAAATAAAATTTTTATTTAATTTGTATTTTTACTTTGTGGAATTAGATTTTTATTAAAATATTTTAAACACCTTACTACTAAGTAATGGTCACAAGTTCAATACTCAGCCGTGGCAACATCAATTTTTCTGATATGTATTAATTTATCTTTATAACAAGGCATATTACAACGCCCTCCTTGGCCGGTGTTACCACATAGCACTAAAGGCCGGCTAAGTAAAATAATTATAAATTGGCTATGCTAGCTTCAAAATAATTCGCTGAAGTAACACTTGAAATAATCACACTAACCATCTGTCTTATCTACTACTATCCCTTTCCAAGTATATAAGTATTAATTGCCTGAGTGTTATTACTCTTTAAACGAAAGAACACGGTATATATAAGCATTTATTGAATGAATGTTACTACTCTTTAAACAAAAAAAAAAAAAAAAAAAAAAAAATAATATATTTTTTAAACAACTAGTGAGCCCCGGTGTACTTCGCTGCCCCAGTGACAAAAAAAAAATAATATAAAGCAAAAGTATTATCCATACTTTAACTAGAAAAACTTTAACTAGAAAAATGCTATATAGCCTTTGTCAAATTTACTGCTTTTTTGCTCTTTAGGATGAAAATTATAAAATTTTATTTTAAAGGATTTTTTTTCTTTTTTTTCTGTATACGTAATATTTCCTTTCACCACTGATTATATGGAATACATTAATTTTCACAAAACTCAAAATTTTCCGAGTTAAAGATCAAAAGATGTACGACAGCAATATTATTCCTTTTGATTACAAGGCAAGCAGAAGTGTTGTACTTTTGTATGCTTAAAGATATCCAGTGATAAATTCTACCACTTTACTGCTTTTATATTCATCGCTACAGGTGTAAATAGTCATAATAGGGCGGTCACATCGTTTGTTATCTTAAAAAAATTCACATAAAGCTTATGTAGTATTAAGTCCTTTGTTGCATAATTTTGTGAATAATCAAGCTAATAAAATTCCAAATGTCCTGATAGTATTTATGGGGATAAGACATAGAGTTTCCACTTAATCAATCAACGTTCAATAAATCCTAGAATTTTAAGTTGATTAATTGTTCGAGTAAGAAAATGGGCAAATTTCTATTAAAAAATAACTCGAACAAATTACATCAGTTAATCGATAAATCGACTAAAATTAATTTCTATTAAAATCTTAAATTTTTTACTAATTCTTTACATCATATTTGTTCGTTTACGAATAATTTCGAACTAGATGTGTTTAGTAAACATACAGAGAAAAAGTTATTCAATGTTTCAGAATTAGTCTTACTACGAGGATTCGTTATATTCAATACCCTACTCTTCAATTTTTGTGAACAAAAATTCGTTCAAAATAGCCCGATAACGATCGCCATTGACTGTAACGGCCACTCCTTGCTCATTTTCGAAGAAAAATGGCCCAATTATGATGCCTCTGGACCAAAATCCGCACCAAACAGTGTCTCGTTTTGGGTGCATCGGCTTTTCAATGTAAGCGTGCGGGTTTTCTGTGCCCCAAATGCGACAATTATGCTTGTTTGCATACCCGCCAAGATCAAAATGAGCTTCGTCTGAAAAGATGATTTTTTTTTTGGCAAAATCGACATCTTCTGTAAGTCGATCGCAGACCCACTTAGCGAAGTGAAAACGCATTGGATGGTCAGTTGGCTTTAACTCCTGAACCAATTGGACACTGTATGGCGTCATACCAAGGTCTTTATGCAAAATTCGTCTCAATGATGTCTCCGGAATGTTTAATTGTTGAGAACGATGGTGAATTGATGGCGCTTCACGCACACTTTCTGCCACAGCAGCAGTATTCTCGGGTGTACGGACTGTTTTTGGCTTTTCGCTATTTGGTTTAGCGATGAGGATGCCAGTTTCTTTCACCTTTTTCACAAGATAACGAAAATACAGAGCTGACGGTGCTTCTCTTCTTCCAAAATCCGTACGCAATTTTCGGACACATTCTGCAACATTACCATGATTTTCAAAGTAATGTCGCAATATTCGTTCAGCGGAAGTATAAAACTAATTATCTGTCAAATCAGACATGAGCTAAGTGTTACATTCACGAAATAAGCACCAGTTGGAAAAAAAAAAAACGTTAGATGGCGGACACTTTGTAAAACGTGCTCCATACCTTTTCCGCATAACGACAAAATCATAGTATTTATTAAATACATAAATCATATTTTTGTTTTAATGTCGCAATGCAATAATAAATTAAATTCTAACTTAATTATGGAGCATACTAACGAAGACCTTCACTTGTTGCAGTGAACCAGTTTTTGGGAATCGAATCCCCAGACTCATAGTCAGCATTCTACTTACTAGACTGCTGGGCTCCCTATTTCACATTTTATATTACCAAAAAGCTATTAAATTCATATCAGTTCATATTATTTAAGGTCAAATTTTTTTCTAGGTATTGGAGAAAGAAATGAAAATATTTTTCTGACTAAAATAAACAAATTAATAATACATTTTTAAAAATTATCTACAAGTTGTCATTAATAAAATATCTTATTAAATTTCTCATTGGCTATAAATTTTTTAAAATATGCACTATTAATTCGAGTAATTTAAAAACTTTAATCGATTAATCAATGAAAATTTTATTTGCAAAATCGATTAATTATTCTTTTGGTGATTTATGTATTACTCTTATAATGGGTGATTTTTTTGAGGTTAGGATTTTCATGCATTAGTATTTGACAGATCACGTGAGATTTCAGACATGGTGCCAAAGAGAAAGATGCTCAGTATGCTTTGACATTTCATCATAAATAGACTTACTAACGAGCAACGCTTGCAAATCATTGAATTTTATTACCAAAATCAGTGTTCGGTTCGAAATGTTCAAATGTGACAAATTTTGTTCAGCGATGAGGCTCATTTCTGGTTGAATGGCTACGTAAATAAGCAAAATTGCCGCATTTGGAGTGAAGAGCAACCAGAAGCCGTTCAAGAACTGCCCATGCATCCCGAAAAATGCACTGTTTGGTGTGGTTTGTACGCTGGTGGAATCATTGGACCGTATTTTTTCAAAGATGCTGTTGGACGCAACGTTACGGTGAATGGCGATCGCTATCGTTCGATGCTAACAAACTTTTTGTTGCCAAAAATGGAACAACTGAACTTGGTTGACATGTGGTTTCAACAAGATGGCGCTACATGCCACACAGCTCGCGATTCTATGGCCATTTTGAGGGAAAACTTCGGAGAACAATTCATCTCAAGAAATGGACCGGTAAGTTGGCCACCAAGATCATGCGATTTGACGCCTTTAGACTATTTTTTGTGGGGCTACGTCAAGTCTAAAGTCTACAGAAATAAGCCAGCAACTATTCCAGCTTTGGAAGACAACATTTCCGAAGAAATTCGGGCTATTCCGGCCGAAATGCTCGAAAAAGTTGCCCAAAATTGGACTTTCCGAATGGACCACCTAAGACGCAGCCGCGGTCAACATTTAAATGAAATTATCTTCAAAAAGTAAATGTCATGGACCAATCTAACGTTTCAAATAAAGAACCGATGAGATTTTGCAAATTTTATGCGTTTTTTTTTTTAAAAAAAAGTTCTCAAGCTCTTAAAAAATCACTCGTTATTAAGCCACATGTTATTTTTATTGGCCTGGACCGCCAAAAGTGATACAATCCAATGCTCAAGAAGACGATTTGACAAATTTTTTTTTCTTTAGATTTGTGCTAAAGAGGCTGAAATAATTACTGAAATACTGCAGAAGAGGAGGATACTAATTACAAAAAGTTGCAAGACTTATTTGACTTGGTTTGACAGCAAGGATTTGTGCTTCATAAAGTAGAAGATTTTCGTATGTATGTATACCTCGGTATACATCTCGATAGACGCTTAACCTGAAAAAAACACAATGGAGCAAAATTTACCCAACTGAAGTTAAAATCAGTGGAAATGAAAAGTAGACTAAGAAGGAAGAATATTGCTTTTCATGGCCGAACATCAGAGAGGTGACTAACAAATGATAAATGCAACCACGTCATCATACAGTTTTGGTCTAGCACTGATGGACTTAGGTTAGGTTAGGTTAATAGAGAATCAAACATAATTAAATATGTGTGGATTCATAAGACCATTATTAATCCATAATGACTCCTCTGATGTTTTAATAACTCCCATTAAGTAATCACGTGAACTTCGAAAATTTGACAATTTGTTTAGCTCCCATATCCTTCAAGTCCTACCGCTGTGTGATAACGCAGGGCATTGACAAAGATAGTGGAATGTGTTTTCCTCTTCTTCGCAACACCATCTGCAGATATCATCATCACAAAGTCGAATCTTTTTCAAGAAGTGTCTAACATCATTATGTCCTGTTATTATACCTACATACATTCTTAGTTCTGACTTACTCATACATAACAGCTTATCTCTTTCTCCAATACCCTTTTCCTCCAGCAATGATTTTATCTGTGTGTATCCCAACGAATTATTCCACGTTGTGTCGGCATCACGTCTAAATATTTTTCTTTTCCTCTCATATGTAGAATCGAGACCAGGGTATATGTCCTCACATCTGACGCTTATGTTTAAGTCAGCTCCAGCTCGCGCCAACTCGTCTCCAGTTTCGTTTCCTATAATGTTGTAATGACCGGGTACCCAGAACAGTTTCAGTGCGTGTTGTTCATTGAGAACTTGTAGCTCTCTGCGACAACGGCTGACTACTTTCGATCTAATACATCTATTTCCAAGTGTCTTTATAGCCGCCTGACTGTCTATGTAAATAGTGATATCACGTGAGAATATCGGCCTCATAGAAAGTAACGTGACAGCTTCAGACACAGCAAAAATTTCGGCTTGGAAAATGTTCCATAAGTTATCCAGTCTAGGATTGTGTCTGATACCTAGCTTTTCGCAGTATACACCACTTCCTGTCTCATTATCCTTTTTTTATAACCATCTGTATAAATCTCAATTCCTTCAGTGAAATTATTCAAAGGTTTCCAGTCATCTTTACTTGGGATTATTGTAGTAATTTCCTTGTCCCAATGTATTTCAGGCGTCAAGTAATCGGTTTTTATATTTTCTGCTTGATATTTACTTATCAGCGAAGAGTGAAACTGATGGACTTAAGTATGTATATATGTTTTTAATATTTTTTACTTTTCTTTTCGACCTTAAGATTTCAGCACTTATTGTTAGTTTATTAACATGAAAAAAAGCTTTGCGACTCGTGTCATATTATAGATGGGAACACAGATTTGTATACATTTTCAAAACATTAAATCAATAATCTTACTTATTTTTTATGGTGAATGGTAATTAATATTCGTCACAGCCGAACGAACATACCACCCCTACTTGTTACTACTTAAGCTGCTTTTCTTTGACTTTAGCCCAGTGTAAAAGTAATTTTAGTGTGTTGGTGTGTGACGTGTTGGTGGGCATCCTCCAACGTTGGTGCAAGTGAATTTCAAAATCATAAATTATTCATTTGGCCAAGTATCATCATTATGCTTTTTGTCCCGACTGACTTAATGTTTTTCTTTTTTGTTTCTTAAATTTGGGAATAATATTTTAAGAGACTGCAAAGAAATTCAAACTGAGGTTTTGTTGTACACTTTACTTTAAAGGAAGTTAAATAAAAAAGTAATGCTGAAATTTAAAAGACAAAGGGACAATATTTGAGTGGTTCATCGATAGCTTTTGAAAAGAATGAGATATTTTTTTAAAGCTTTAAAAATAAAACATTAAAAATAAATTTTCAATAAAACAACTGATTTAAGAAAGTTAAAGTTGATTTTATTTTTGAAACCAGCCATACAGAAGTAAATTAAAGAAATGAAGTAAACCATTGCTACTCCAAATAATATTAAAAACAATTAATTTCTAAATTCTTGGACTTCGAAACATTGTTTATATAACAAATTTAATACGAGGATTTAAATTGATCTTAATTGCAATTTTAATTGGACTATTAAATTTGTAGTTAAGAGTATAGCAATGGCGCGATTATGCCAGAAGTCATTCCAAAACCCATAAAATTGCGCAAGCCGATATTGTAAACAATTGTATCAATTAAGTATTTATTTAATATTTGTAATATCAAATTTGCGGCGTGTAGCATAATCATGGAACATGTGTGCATTAAGTCTGGTACTATATTTAGTTTTTCATGCGGAATGCTGTCAAACTACATACATAAAAAATTAGTATGAAAAAGTCAGGTTGACATTTGCTTTTTGAAATAATCAATAATAGTGCTCAGCTTTGTGGTACAATTGTACCAAATTTGGTAGAATCCGTGCATCAGTGGTACACTTTCTAATTTATTCAATAAATTATTTTTATATAAACAATATATTTTTGTTTACAATAACAAACATTTCCAATTTCAAAGTTCTCCAACCCTGTCTAGAACTACCTATATTGCTATATTCTTGATTCACGTTCACGATTTTTATTATTTAGTTTGATAACCCTTTCATGTATAAGTAAACGGTAATTTAGTAACAAGCCCTTTTTACTAAACTACAGCGTTTTAACTTATTTGCATCACCTCAATCCGTTTCCGCCAGTATTTGGCTGATACATTTTTCTGTTCTTTGTAGCGAGAAATCGTAATGACTTTTTTGGTAATGAGATGACCCGTTAATTATTATTCCAAATAACTTCAACATACTTTATTGGATTAAGATCCGGTTACTTTGTTGGACTTTCAAGCATCTGCTGAAAATTACAGAATAACCAGCTCCTAACATGTACTATTTTTGCTTATAAAATATTTATTTTGGCAAAATAATTGTGAGTACATAAATGGGCAAAACAGATACAGTAATTTAAGGAATCAAGGGTAATTATTGTTACTTTAAAATACCTTAGTAAAAGGTGCTTTTTATAGAGGTATAGAACTTTAAGTTGCAATAAAACAACGATGGATTATTCGATTGACATGAATTTTATTTATCCGAAAGCTAATCTTCTGGCCTTACATTTTAAATATGATTTCTGGGATTATACCGCCACGGCTGGTGCGGATGTAGTCCAATCTGAACGTCCAATTTTCGATGACTTTTTTAAACATTTGTGGCCGTGTATCGGCAATAACACGGCTAATGTTGTCTTCCAAATGGTCCATATAAATCTATTGTGGCACGACCTGTGTGACATGTTGCGCCGTCTTGTTGAATCCACATCTCCTGGACATCATGGTTATTCAATTCATGAATGAAAAAGTTAGTAATCATGGCTCTATACCGATCACCATTCATCGTTTTTGGAAAAGTATGGACCAATGATTCCACCAGCCCATAAAGCGCACCAAACAGTCAGTTTTTCTAGACATACCCTTGAGGATTACCTTCACTCCAAATGCGGCAGTTCTGTTTGTTGACGTAGCCTTTCAACCAGAAGTGCGCTTCATCGCTAAACAAAATTCGCTTATGAAAATCGGGAACAACGGTAATCTCGTTTGTGGCCCATTTGCAAGCGTTGTTTATGCGTGAGTCTATTCATGATGAATTGCCAAACCAAACTGAGAATTAATCACTTGAGAGCTGTTAAATCGATCGCGATCTTGAAAAGTAATGCCAACTTAAAGTTCTATACCTCTATAAAAAGCACCTTTTATAATACCCTAGTATTTATTACATTTGAAAATCGAATCAAGTTTTGGTGCAATTTATGCTGATTTGGTAATATTTTATTATTGGTGCTTTAAAATTTATACACTGTCAGATCACTTTACACTGTCAGATCACTTTACATTAATAAAAAATGTTTCCGACAAAATGATCGTTTGAAAGCAAATGAAGAAGAATTTTTTTTCTTCCACATGTTCGCCCGTCTAAACTGGGACTAAGAAATCGTATAGTTTTTACAAAACAAACAACAAGATGCTGCGATTAGAACAAAAAATAGTTAAATTTGAATTTTCAAAGATTTTTGTGATTATAACGATTCCTACTCCAGAAAAGGAACGCACCAAGGTAGACCAACAAGACTATTATCAAATATGTAAAAACCATACGAGAAACTCTTAATACGAGTAAGATGAATTTAATTTTGAACGAGAAAGTATGTATTCTGAATCATTAGATCCGATTCAGAAGACAATCCAGCACCATTTAACAAAAAATATTAATATTATCGCTTTATAGGCGATAAACTAGTGTTCGGGTTATAATATGGTCATATTTTATAAAAATATATTTGTGGTAGTAAAAATTTATTTAAAAATTTTTGTTACGACTTAAGTTTTCCCATGTTTGTATAAATAGCACAACCCTTTAAAGTAAAAAACATTTATTTGAAAAACATTTTATAATAAAAAAAAAAAAAATATTACAATTATTTCATACATGATATTCGTATTTTCAGCAAAATAAATGAAAAAGTGTAAGAATATTGTCAAAAAAAAAAAAAAAAGCCAATGTCACTATGAAAACACATTTCTTTATGGTATAATAGTTCATACATTTGCCATTTTTTACATGCTGTCCTTTTCCTCTCTCTCTCTCTTTAGCTTGTTATTTTTGGTGCAACTGTCAAAAGAAAAATGTCCAATTAATTTTCTCTCAAAAACGAAAAAGAAAACGAACATAATCATTCAAAGCTTTTTTTTGTTTTTTTTTTCTTTTTTTGGTGTTCATCTTGTTGCAACACACTCTTTCGAAGACCACCTCTTTTGTGTTAGCAACAATATTTATTTAATAGGAAAGCACCTAAATTTAAAGAATAAATCTCATTTCTTAAATAAGACAAGTAAGTGTTTGACAAGTTATTAATTCTTAATAAGTTTAATTATTTTCAGTACTAAATACATGCAATAATACATTTAATTAGAGTTTTTTCAAAATATTTTTAAATAGCAACTTCCTTTATAACTGGGTTCCACCCTAATAAACTTCAAACATTTTTAAAATTATGGCTTAAGATGACCTTAAGCTTTAATGTTGCATTAGCAGTAAAATATTTTGTAAGGGTTAGATACTAGCATTTAGTTTTTGCAACACACATTTTATTTTTGGTAGAAAATATAATTTAATTTTCTATTTTTACTGCTTTCTTAAACATACATTTGTTGAATCTTTTCGAAATCTTGTTGCTCATTTTTTGCAGTAATTTAATTTTAAGCTACAGAGCTTCTTTTTCTGCAATTAGGTTTTTGCTTAACCATCATCTAAAGGTTATTAGTGTTAACGCTTTAAAGCTTGTGCAGAGTTTTGATGACTGGGAATCTGATTGTTTTTAAAATAATAAATGGTGTTTTAAGTTTCGCTATGCTCGGTTATAAATTTTGTTTACGTTGGTGTTATATTTATATCCAGGGTATACTCATGCCGAAATTAGCTTCATATCTGGTACATAAAAGCCTGTAGGTAAATAATTTTAGCCCTGCTTAAAACTGTATAGAAATGAAGGAAGGATTAATCAATATCCTCCTCAGATCCTGCAATGTTCAATTAAAAGAAGCGAGAAATACTTCAACTGGACAAAAACATACTGCGAAAACTTTGCTTTGCAAAAAGAGAACACACCCAATTCTGTTTTTACGCGGTTTTGATTTAGCACGATTCAAAATCTTTTGAGCTTAAATTTTATTTGTAAAATTTAGGTTTTGCGAAATATTTTCATATCTAAAATTTATAGGTATTCCCTTTTTGTGCATACAAGCATTTTTACTTGTTAGAGCAATTGAAATGTGTTAATATTTTGTAAACTATCAATGCATCTCTACAAGAAGACGACGAAAACTACAAATAAAAAACTACAACGTTAAGCCAGTTCTTTAGAAAACAAAATTGAAATGGAGAAGGCTCAACATTTCTTAGCAAAATGTTCGGTTTAAACGAAACTACAGTAAGAACTATAAAAAAATTAAAATTCAATTAGGCAATCGTTGATTTCTGGAACGAAACTATCTGTTAAGTCTTCATCATACACTAAAGATGCAAATAAACGGTGCAAATACACATTACATATATCATTTAGTAAAATAAACATGATTTCTTGTATTTAAAATAATTCTCGTTTTTCACTAATTTTAATAGGTTTTAGAGATAAGGAAATGTTTTTTTTTACACGGATTTTTCTGGAAGCAATCTACCGTGTAAAAGAAGAATTAGGTGTACTAGCAGATTATCTATACATATAATAAAACAGTTACTCATTTGCTGTCTCTCTGTCTTCTTTTTTTTTGTGTTCGCATCTCGTAAAAACTACTGGAAGGATTTTAATAATGTTTTGTGAGGAGGTACCTTAGTCTCCTAGTTACAATATAAGATTCCTTTTTTCCGCAAAAATATCTTATTTCCCAGAGAAAGTGGAGAAAAAGCAGTGAAAGTACGCCGATTTTTTTTAATGTATTAAAGGTACTGCATACTTTAAGGCATCTTTTATTTTTGAAAGCAGTATATTTTAAGCAGGGTTGCGCAATAGATGGCTCTGTTTTGAAATAATGAGTAACTCATTTTCTGTCTGTCTTTTCCAGAACTTTATAATCATTTTTAGAATTTTATATAAATTTTGAAATTTTATCGACGGATGGTTAACTTTACATAAAGGATATACCTAAGAGTCTTAAAATTTTGTGTGGATTACCTTCAAAGCAAAATAGAGCAAAATATTGTCAGGACGCACACGACGTGTATGGGCATAGATATTATTTAATGAGTGACATAAATTGTAATGGAACTAACAAAAATATTATACTGATCATAATCAATCAGTATTAGTATACTATCATCACTATCTTGTATAAGAACACTTAGTTGTTGTAACATCTTTCGTTCAAAAAACCCCAATTTTACTCAAAAGACTAAAAATAGTAAGCAAAGCTGAAAAAAAAATCAAAGAATTTGCATGTTAAATACCCACAATAGCATTATTAGACCAAAATATTCCATTTAAGACATCAACACACATACACAAGCAAATATATAGTTTTACTTGTATGTAAAAATGTATTAAAACTAATTTTCCGCTGATTTTATTTTGGTTATTGCATATTACCCTTATTTTTTCTATTCAATTGCCATGTGCTACACTTTAGCATACACCCACACACACACACACACACACACACTCACTTGAACATATTTTTGTATGTCGCAACGTTTTTTCTTCTTCTTTATTTCTGTAATAACACCACTATCATTTACAGAAATGGCAGCAGTGCTATCTGGTAGTTTTAAAAATTTACTACCAAACAACAGAGCAAACATAAACACACACACATACACATACTTAAATAGAAATGCATACATATAAAAATAATTGTGGCAGTAGCAGCAGTAGTGCTACTTATGAACATTTTCTAAGTACCTCCTCAGTTTTTATTTTGGTATTTTTTATTCCAGTCTACTCTTTTTATTTTCTTATTATTATTTTCGGTAGCAAGGTAATATATTTATAGTTGATGTTGCTGCTATTGCTGTTGCTCTTGCTGCTGTTGTTGTTGTTGTTGTTCTTTATTGGTATTTTTAGTATACTATAGAAATGATACTTAAGTACCTGCTTAGATTCGATGGACACTCTAACGTTTTTAATGTAATTTAAATGGGTTTTTAGTTACAGCTGCATATGGAGGATGGTTATGTCCCAGAATTGAGGGGATGGTAAAAAGAATATAAAATGAAAGTTTGTATTGAAAACTGAAAAGTTTATTATACAGTTAACACTTTATGTATGAGATTATAAAATGCATCTGATGCGTATAATAAATATGCAACTGGAAAATATTGCTCATACGCGATTTATGTCACATACTTAAATACATCAACAATGTTACCAGTTTAGAATTTTTGGGGAAAAATATACGTTTTTTTTTTGTCTCTTAGCTTTGATGTTTGACATTGTCATCGTATGAATTTTAAAACACATACTTGGGTATTTCCATGTCAAATAAACCAAAAAGAAAAATTGTTTTTAAATTTACCACTCCCGATTATATTGAAACTTTTGTTATTTATATTCTTTGACTTTCTGAAGCCCAATATAATTTAAAAAAATTTTCATCTCTTTGGTGTTTATCTATATAGTTATCAAAATAGGAAAATATCGCTTTTTTGCATATTCGCTTGAGGTTTAAATATATTCTTATTTCAGTTCCATAAGCCCTAGGAAGTTGTGTAGCTTATTTTATAGGGGATTTCATACGCTTTAGTTTGATATCAATCAATAAAAAAACAAATTTTTAACAAATTTTTTTCTTATATTTAAAAAAAAGTTTTATAAATCTCTTTAAAAAATTATATTTGAAATTTATATAATATTATGTATTTATATAAACGCATAATTCCTTTTTAAATTTATTAAATAAATATTTTATGAGCGAATCATAAAATATTTATTTTCAAAAAATATAGTAATCCAAACAGATTACTATTGGTAAGCATATCCATATAGCATATAGCTATTTCACTGGTGCTTAACCAGATCGTCAGTGGACTTTTTTAAATTTTCTGAACAAAAACCCAGATTCTTATGCCCAAAATTTAATAAACCAAAAAATAAATATTTTATGATTCGCTCATAAAATATTTACTTAATAAATTTAAAAAGGAATTATGCGTTTATATAAATACATTATATTATATAAATTCCAAATATAATTTTTTAAAGTATGCGCACGGTGCACAAATTCGATTTTCGTATTTTTTAATTTTTTATTTTTGTTTTTCAGAAACCCTTTTTGATACATTATGAATGGTATCCAATGGAAACCCTTAATGTAAAAATAGAAAGAAAAAGAAAAGTAAAGTTTTTAATTTGAATGGTTACTATGTTTTTTGTTTAGAAATTTTGATTTTTTTCTTGCTTTCTAGACTTAATAAACTTTTCATTTGGTTTATTAAATTTTGGGCATAATAATCTGGGTTTTTGTTCAGAAAATTTAAAAAAGTCCACTGACGATCTGGTTAAGCACCAGTGAAATAGCTATATGCTATATGGATATGCTTACCAATAGTAATCTGTTTGGATTACTATTTTTTTCTTTTTTTTTTTGAAAGTAAATATTTTATGATTCGCTCATAAAATATTTATTTAATAAATTTAAAAAGGAATTATGCGTTTATATAAATACATAATGTTTTATAAAGATCTTTGAAATAGTTTCTTTTATTTTTTTTTTTTAATTTATATATGTTTTTTTAATGTGGCTTCGTCAGTACACCATTAAAATCTCAGGGTGGAATCATGGTTGAATCAGAAGTTATATATATTTATATAAGATATTGTTATCCTCGATTTTTGATTTTAGTTAGAAATTTAATTTTTTAAATTGTTTTTGCTATATTTTTGATTCTAACAAAAAACAGTTAGTTTAAACAAAAAAGTTTAGAAAGTGTTTAGTCTACCAATCTTTGAGATAAATGTGTCCAAACTTGCCAGTCCCTCCTTGCAGTGCCCTGTTTAGGCCACATATCCATTGAAATTGTGCAATTAGCCTTACCTCTCCAAGTCTGAACAGTACTACCTATTATGCATGGGACTAATTAATAAGATTAAGTAAATAATTGACCATTTTATTAGCATTGAATTCTAAACAATGCTAATAAATTTTTTTTCATTACCATTGTTTTCATTAAAGGTAATGGTTTTTAATGAAAAAAGTTTCATTAGTAATTATTTAAAAAACAAAATCTTTACCATCAATTAATGATTAAATTATAAAAAATCATTATCATTATTGGCCACATTTGCAATCAACCTTTTTGTGGTGATGTTTTTAAAGAAGTCCTACCTCCATTCTCTGCTCTCCTATTATGTGAACTTTTTCAGATGAAAACAACAAAAATCAGAAAAAAATATAAAAAAATTCTGAGAATTAAATTTTTTTGACAAATTTTTAAACCCGTCGGAGAATATGTAGTCCAGATTTTCAAAACTAGATCGAATGCCATAGTAGTGCTGCAGGCATGAAATTGGTACTTTATTTGTAGTTATTAAAACCAAATGCAATCATAAATTTGTGTTTAATAAAAACAATGATTTTTTCATCAATTATAATTAGTAATTATACAATTTCATTACATTTCCATTACCATTGGTAAAAACAATTGTAATTAAAAATAAAACAGTAACATTAAATGGTAGTTAAACTTTTTTCTATTTCTATACTATTAACTATTTGAAATAATGCCAATGAAAATTCAATGGTAATGAAAAAATCCCAAGTATATAATTCATTAATTTTTATATTTATTGATAAATTGGTTTTTTTCCAAAAAAATTTTAATCAGATGCGAGATTTACCCTTTTGTACTTTTTTAAAGAGAATTTGTACTCTTTTTTAAGTCATATATTTTGCAGCTTATGGCCCGTTTTAAAAATATGATTAATAAAAGTTTTTTATTTAAGTGTTGTTAAAGGAATATACTTTTAATTTATTAAAAATAATATCAAAATTTGTGGGAAGGTTGCGCAATCAGTGGGCGTAACTCGGCGTACACTGTTTTCATTAAATGTTTACAGATTTCGTTACTCTTTTACTTTTCCTAACATTTTAATATTGAAACGCCTTCTAGTTTTGGTAAATAATGGGATAGATAAATGAAATATACGAAGTCTGTTTAAAAGAAAAGGCGAATTTAATTTTTTTTTTTAAATATTTATTTATACAACAATATCAATTTATTCTCCTTCAAAGTAATTCTACTCACATAAAATGCACTTATGTCAGCGCTTCTTCCAGTCCTCGAAGCATTTCTAAAATGCGCTTTTCGAGATGGCCATCATCTCGTTCTTTGAATCCGACTTTATCTCATCAATTGTGGCAAAACGCTTACCTTTCATTGATCTCTGCAGTTTTGGGAATAGGAAAAAGTGGCAGGGAGCCGACTCTGGTGAATAAGGTGGGTGAGGCATGCTTAGGGTGTTGTTTTTTAAAAAACAAAAAAAAAATCACGAACAAGCATTGATGTATGAGCTGGTGCATTATCGTGATGCAGAATCGATGATTTGTTTCCACAATTCCGATCGTTTTAGCCGTAATGCTTCACGCAAACATTACATAACATCCTTGTAGTTTCCCTATTAAACATACGACCTGTTGGCAGGAACTCATAATGCACCATGCTATTGTAATCGCAGAAAAAAGTGAGCAAAACCTTAATATTTGATCGAACTTGGCGTGCTTTTTTTGGCTTATCTGGCCGCGTCATAACCATATACCCACGTTGTGTCACCAGTAATAACCCTTCTGAGCAAACCTGGATCGCCGTTGACGTCATCCAAGAACTCCTGAGCGATACTAATGCAACGATGCTTTCACTAAAAATTTTGCAATTTTGAAACAAACTTCGCTGCCACAAGTTTCATGCTCAAAACATTCGAGAAAATTACATGGCAAGAGCCGATTGATATACCAACTTCCTCTGCACCTTCTTTAATAGTAATTGGGTACCATGCTCCATAACAATTTGTTCACTATTTCAATGTTTTTTCGTCGTTGCAGCTTCATTACGCTCATCTTCATCAACACCTTCTCGGGCTTCTGTAAAGCGCTTTTACCACTTATAAAGACTTTTTTGAGACAAAGTGGACTCGCCAAATGCCACAGTCAATAATTTAAATGCCTTTATTCGATTTTTAATGCAAAATTTAAAACATATTCTTTGATCCATTTTTTTCAAATTCAAAAATCGAAAAACACACAAAAGCGCGACTAACTTTTTCACTTGTCAACAAAAAGCTATAATGCCAACATATGACTAATACATGTGTACCAACATATCAAAATAAAATCGTTAATCGAATGTACACAGCCCGCGAAAATTCAAAATTAAAACCTTTGCTTTTAAAGAGACCCCACATTTCGTAGAGTTTCATATTGACCAACATAAGAAAATCCTTACCAATATGGTATTTCTATCAACATGTCTCACAAATATGAACAATATTTGCTAGAGTTACATACAGAATTAAAAATACTACGCGGGTTCAATAACGCTTTCTCTGCTGCCAGCTCTTAATAAGCTCGACTTCTTTTTAATTGCTGATGAAAACCAAACATATTAATCAGTTTATCTCTAATGAAATGTACGTTTGGGTTAAATAAATTTGCGTTTGGCTTATACTAATTTGTGTTTGGGTAAAATAAATGCGTGCATGCTGTATGCATACATATTTACATAATTTTTTTTCGAAAACTTAAATTTATAATAAAACTATAGTTTTTATTCGTCTCTTCTAGCTTAAAAATGGATATTTTATTTATTTTACCTTCTGTTCCTGGCAATACTGTAAGTAAAATTAAAAATTACCATTCGTTGCGTATACTTTATTTGAAACCGAAAAATGATTACTCATACGCAATGTGTGAAAACGTTTTTATTACATCATATAAAAGACTGATAAAAATTCCTTTTAAACGTGATGAGGATATGTATACTGTATACTTTATTACACTTCAGTCGTAAAATATGTTTTAGTGCAAAAGGTTATAAAAGTTTGGTTTTTTACCTGCTGCATTTGAGAGTTTTGAAAATATTTGATTATAAAAGCGTGACAATATTAATATTTTTTAACTGATTGTGTTTTTATTGAAGTGTTAAAATTTAATTATATTTTTTATATGCAATATTTTATATTTTTAATGACATTAAAGAAACGATAAACATAAATGTTTCATGCTTTATTTCCTTTTTAATTTTCATTTTTCAAACTGAACTTTTATAATATTAAAAAATATAAAAATTTAAAATTAGTTGTTAAATGCATAATTTAGCGATATATCTGTTTTTAAATTTGATTTTCATATATAATCTTTGGTCTTTTCTGTTACAGAATATATAGTTGGAGATCTTATAAAGAGGTAACTTACCTCCTGAAAGTTAATATACAACAGAAAGCCCCCACATCAGTGATGGTCTACACCGAAATAACTGCTTCAGAATGCTCATCGATCTTTATCATTGGACATGGCTTCAAGGCAGTTCAACAAAATCACAGCAAAAAGTATTCAGTGATGCTTTGAACTTTTAAAATATAAATGATAATGATAATCGAACAACCGCAATAGTGGCAACGCTTCTCGATTTGCCAGTGTAGCAAAGAAACCTTTAACGGATCCTAATTTTGTCATAAAATTATAGTAAACCTATTGCTTAGTAGAAGACTTAAGTGATGTGCCTATAAATAAGCAAATGTGTCTATAGACAAGCATATTCCTACTGATGGAGGAAGATTACAATAATTAATAAAGTTTATTACTGTTTCTAGCATGTTTACAAGAGATGTAATTATCAGCGAAGTGTAATAATTTAAAAGGGCTATAAACAACTAAAAGCCCTATCAAACAGTACGGTGAAATTTATAAAAGTACTTTACCTAATACTAAATAAAATGAAAGAAAAAATATTATTTTATTAATTTATACTAAATGAATAATAAATTTGTGTATTTTGAGTATTTTGTGGGTGGTCTTGCAAAGATTGGTGTTACACATTTTTTCAGCTCAGAATATACGTGGTTAGAATCTCACGTATATTCTGGCCTGAAAAAATTTATACAAATACTTGGATGCTATTGATATGTTTGAGTGAAGCATTGCAAGATTCACTGCGATATTGCAATATAGAATTTACGTTGGAATTAAAGATTCTGAGTGGATCGCCATAAAGGATTTATCATATCAATGGGCCATCTGGACATGTAAGAGTGCTGCCCAAATAACAAAAAGAACTTACATGTTCTGGTGCTGCAAAAGGACTGTCTGAGTAGTTGATGCATTTATGCGCAACATTTTGGTCTTTTTTAAGTTAATTATAAGTCCCACTCTTGCGGACATTTCCTCCATCAGGATCATCATGTCAGGATATCTGTGAGTAGTAAGGCAAATTCTAGATATCCCTGCAGTCCCTAACTAATGCCTCTATTGGTGCGTGTTGCATGTGCTATAATTACATCAAGAACGATATTAAGTAGCAGCCCTGTCTAACGTCCTTTCTGAATGCAATTATGTCGCCATTTATAGCTTCGTGTAGTAACCGGCAATTGGCCTCACTGTAAAGACTTCTTATGAGCTCTATTATCTTCTCTGGTACACCCTTGCATCGTAACGCCGCCCATGTGAGAGAGTATCGAAAGCTTTTTTGAATGCAATGAACTTAAGGTAAAGGGGAGAGCGCCATTCCACAGATTTCTCGATGATTATTCTCTCACTATTTCCGTGGTCGACACAGGATCTTTTAATACGAAATGCTGCTTGTTCTTGTCGCAAATCACTAGAAAATGCTGTGGACAGCCTACAGTTTATAATGCTTGCAATTACTTTATAGAGCATTCAAAACAGTGTTATCTCTCTTCACATCTGGAATTTGGTGAGATCCCCTTTCTTAGGCACTTTAAGAATGACTCCTTCTATAATGCCGGCGGACTGGTAACCAGAGTTCTAGAATTTTTTGATAATGGAGAGAATTAACTGTGATAGATAGTTAGATCGAGCTGTGCTGATATATTATCATTTCCCGGCGCTTTGTAGGGTTTTAAAGTTTTTATGACCTGAACAATTTCCATCAGCTCTAAGTATAAAGTCGAGATGTCAATCCTTACAGAGTGAGCGGTACATACACAGGGTGGTGGATGTCTTATTGCGGAGCTCTCTAGTATTTCGGTGTAATAATTGGTACATATTTTCAGCTGTTCTTTTTTACGCGTTGTAGTACTTTCATTCGATCTCTTAAGCGGTTTGTAAGCTTACGCCTTATATGCAATATTATTGTCCCACTTTCGCTGCTTTTTCCCTGCGCTGCGTTTAACCATACGATTATATTGTTGGGGCTCTCCTGCAGTTGTTGCTCATATTTGCGGGTCTTTGCGTTGTTCTGTTCAGCTTTAAAAGCTTTTCTTTCTTCAACTAATGACCACATGGTATCAGAAATCCATTATTTACGTTCCTTTTTCTCGTGGCCTAAAAGTGTCTTCGTTGGATTCAAGCAAAAGTGTTTTGTAATGTCCAGTCTTCCAGCTGTGTGTGGGTGAGCGAAGCTTAAGTTTTAACGCTGGGTACTATATGGTCTCAAAGTTGGTAGTGGTAATGGAAGTCCCAAGATTCCCAAAATAAACACCAAAAATCCCAAACTTAAAATTTTTCAATATTTTTCCCATAAAATCCACATATTGGGAGTACAAATCGCTTTATTACAGCAGTCTTGTTATTCCGGTGCCAGCTTTGGAATTTTAGAAAATACAGGCTAAAATTAAAATTTCAAAGTAAAATAGGTAAATTGAAGGACCTCCATCTTCTAGAAGGATGATAAATTGTACACGTAATTTGGTTTAGACGTACAAACATATTGTTAGCTTAGATAAAAATATAAAATATTTATATACTCCTTCAGAAAGTTTTTTTTTTAAATAAAAAACAAAATTGATGGCCCTTTTCAGGTTAAAATACACAAAAATGCAATAATTTTGGACTGTTTAAGTAGAACAACGTCTAGTTCTTAACTCAATTATAATCAAAAAATTGTTCCACAATATTTTAAATTTAGCGCGCTAACTACGAGAAAGATTTTAAAAATATTTTCTGAAAATTGTAATCAACATTTAGCAAAAACTGGACCAGGCTACAGAAAAATCAAAAATTTTAGTTTAAGTTGCTTTTAATTCGTTTTTTTTAAAAATATAGTTTATAGATTAAACCAATATTTTGAAGGTATTAACTACACCTTTAAGATCATGTATAATCTTTAAAAATCAAACAAAAATTGAAGAAATGCCAAGCTCTGAAAGAATTTACAAGCAGCAGGCCACATAGCGCGACAAGTGGATGGTTCCCGTTAATTCAAAACAATTATATTTTTACAAAAAAATGAAATAACTCCAAAATGAAATAAGTCCTAACAAAAATTAAATAACGGACACTGTTTAACTGTTTTAACCTCTATGGTATAACAGGTACCTCCCGATGAAGGAGGTCCATAACTTTGATATCATACCATATATCATGGATATATGACCAAAGGCCGGCTATACAGACAATATTTTGTTAGCGAATCCGCTGTTCCACATACCACAGAGAGATCATTGACCCATCCCGGCATGGTATGAAAGGGTTTAACCCTATAGTATAACCAACACCGGCTTCGCTTACTAAAGTTTTCCTGCATAGCGGGCTTCGGCCGGATGCAAGGATTTTCTCCTCTATGGTATAACCAACACCGGCTTCTCTTACTAAAGTCTTCCTGCATAGCCGGCCCTCGGCCGGGCGCAAGGATTTTCTCCCCTGTGGTATAACCAACACCGGCTTCGCTTACTAAAGTCTTCCTGCATAGCCGGCCCTCGGCCGGGCGCAAGACTCTTTTTCTCATCTATGGTATAACAAACACCGGCTTCGCTGAGTAAAAGTTTTCTCTGTATCCAGAATAATGCAATTTTAGTCAAATGAAATAACTCCCAATAAAAATAAATGAAATAACTCTTAACAGAATTAAGTTAGGAGTTATTTCATTTGGGAGTTAATTCATTGCGAAATAATTCCCAATGAAAAATTATGAAATAACCTCCAAAAAATTGGGAGTTATTTCATTATGAAATAACTTCCAATTTGTATGGGATTTTTGAATTTTTTGTTGGGAGTTATTTCATTTATTTTATTTGGGAGATATTTCACGGTACCTGGAAATTTTATTTTGTGTTGTGACCTTATATTCTGTTTACCGTTATATATTTGCTTGAATACATTCTGATGCACATTTCACATTTCATAAAAATTGTATTACAACTAGCCAATGCAAGTGTAAAGAAAAATTATTTGAAAAAAAAAGTTTTTTATATCGAGAGAAAAAAAATATTTACTATTACAGTATTTTCTTGAATATTTTTTGGTAAGTAGATCATTTATAATATTTTCGATTCTCTCAACGTCTCAGCGAATAAAAAAGCACTAACTGGATATGATCCAATATATCGGATTCGCAATACATCCAATAAATTGAACAATCAGTTTGACTCGATAACTAAAGCTTCTAGACTGTGTGTTGACGAGATAATATGCAGCACCAAAACGAAACACCATCTCCGACAGTATATGCCAAATTAGCCCCATAAATTGGGAATCGTTTTGAGATATGGAACGGAGCAGGTAATAACGTTAATTTACTAAATACACCCGACCTTGGTGCAACTTCCAATGTAGTGGTATTGTTCATCATATATGTAATCTATTTTGACAATCTTTATACCTCTTTGCCCCTGTTAGTTTATTTACGTGCTAGGGGAATTTACGGCCTAGGGGCTGTACGAGATAACCGAATTAGGAATTGTAAACTGTCATCGGACAGTCAAGCTAATAAAATGAAAAAAAATTATACGGTTGAATTTGTTGGCTCTGCTTATGGAATAGACATTACCACAGTATTGTGGAAAGATACAAAAACAGTTCGGCTAGCCTCAATATACATTGGTATTCAACCATTTAAAACGCTAGTACCAAGTGAAGGTCTATCGAAAATAATAAGATATGATCGTAAGTCAAAGCAAAATGTAGAAGTAGGTTGTCCCCAGATAACCGCCATATGGGTGGGGTGGACTTAATGGATGGCCTCATGGGTCGATATCATATTAGAGCAAAAACTAGAAATGTAACGACTCGACTTTTTTACCACTTTGTTGATATGGCAGTTACAAACTCTATATATTATATTATTTCGCAGCATAAAAAATGAACAAGACAGCTTTGAAAGCTCCGAACAAGAACAATTGCTTTCGTTGCCTAAATTTAGAGATGTAGCTGATGGACTTGTAGCTTTTTCTGAAAGGCGACCGGTTGGCTGTCCATCGCTGAAGCTTAACGATTCACAGGGACCAAGTTCTGGAGTTGGAAAAAAAGCCAAGCATCTAACCGAAAATATGCGTTACGACGGAGTAGATCATTTTCCAACCTGGCTTAATAAAGAGGGTGGCAAAGAAAAATCCAAACTCTGCAAAACATCTCAAACGCAAATTCTCACGTGCATACAAAATGTATGAAGAAAACCTAAATAGCGGCGTCGATTTTTCGCAATTGGAAAATCCAATTTTGACAGAGCGTTAGGTAGTGGAGTTGCCTTACGCCTTACGCGCTTGTTTAGGTTAAGCTGTTAATGTCAAAAATATTAACAGTGTTGTCACAAAAGATTTCTTTAAATAAACAGGATTAAGTGGACAAACGCATTTGTCAAAATATAAATATACATTTATGTTGCTCTTACGCTAGAATTTTTTTTTTTTTTCATTAATATTATTTGTTTTTATTGCTTTTATTTTTTACGTGAAGGTCTTTCTTTTTTATAATAAAATTCACAACACAAATAGGATAAAAATTTAGCTCTCGTCCATTAGAGGGATAAGTAGGTGATGGTTGGCATCTCCTCTTTTTTTAGTTTTCACTTCAAGTGATCCTCGCTACCTTCTGCTGATGGTATTATTGTCAATTTGATTTTGTAATACAGACTACATAAATGTGCACCTTTTCGTTTTCTTTATAGCGATTCCGATCGTTCTAATAGCTTTTTCATATCCATGCAAACTATGATGTACGCAACTTGTTTCGATACCGTATCATCTTACGTTCTTTCATTACGGATGTGATATTTTATTTATTGATCAATAAGTTGTGGCCTTTTTTGGGCGACCTAAACATTTTACGTCATTTAAACGATATTTATGTGTAGATCAATAGTTTCCTGTTACTGTCTGTCTGTCTCAGATTACTCGCCTCCTATTGTCTATATATGGAATCAACAAAATATCGTATCACCAACAACCAGGACAAGCCTAAATTGGCTGAAATATAGAAAATATCTCAGTACGCATTGCTCGGAAAACATCCCGCTAAGAACACCAGAAGACATAGAGCAGTGTATAATTGTATGATATCTAAGCCTGGTTGAATCATACAGACCTATAAGCCTATTATCAAATATATCAAAGCTGTTCAAAAAAATATTAATAATTAAGTTGAAGGCAATTCTGAGCGCCAAAGGATGTATTCCGAACCATCAACTTGGCTTCAGAAAACAAACACAAACACACAGATTAGTAAATGTAATTAAAAAGACCTTTGAAGAAAAAAAATTCTTTTATGCACTTTTTATCGATGTTTCTCAAGCATTTGACAAGGTATGGCACGAAGGCCTTATATACAAGTTAAAGCTGAATTTGCCCAAAAACTTCTATAAGCTCATAAAAAATTATTTAACTGATCGAAAGTTCATACTAAAAGAAGGAGATTTCTTAAGCTCGCCTCAGCTTATTAAAGCCGCAGTTCCACAAGGTAGTTTTTTGGGACCCATTTTATACTTTCTGTACACATCCAAAATGCCAATTAGCAATCAAATGCACACATCAACATTTGCTGATGACACAGCTTTTTTAAGTATTCATGAAAGTAAGCGCAAGTAGCATCACAAGATTTACAAGATCGCGTACTCAAATTGGAAAAATGGTTGAAGAAATGGAGAATTAAGGTGAATGAACAAAAATGCACCCATATAACTTTCACACTGCGTAGGGACTCATGCCCCCTATTCGCATAAATAATCAAATGATACCCCAGCTTTCAGACGTCAAATACCTCGGTATACATCTTGACCGGCGCCTTACTTGGAAAAGCCACATAGAATCCAAGTTGACACAAATGAAGTTAAAAGCAGTGCAACTAAACTGGCTTATTGGCAGAAACTCTATCCTCAGCTTAGATTGCAAATTACTACTCTACAAGTCGATACTTAAACCAATTTGGTGCTATGGGATTCAATTATGGGGCACTGCCTCAAGTAGCAATGTTGAAAAAATTCAAAGGCGCCAAAATAAGATTCTTCGAATGATCACAGTTGCTCCCTGGTATATCAAAAACTCTAATATTTACAAAGATCTAAACGTGCCAACAGTTAAATCAGAAATAGCGAAACATGCGGTAACGTATTTGAAAAAGCTTGAAACTCATCCAAATCCACTGGCGCGTAACATTCTTAATGCTCCTGGTTACATTAGACTAAAAAGAAGAGATACTGCTTTTCTTGGCCGTACAATACATTTTTTTTTTGTCTTGCACTAGCTGGACTTAAAAAAGTATATTTTATTTTAGACTTAAGATATGAGTAATTATTGTTAGTTCAAACATATTGAAGATACAATAAATAAATATGAAATCAAAAAAAAAAAAAAAACTGTCTGTTTGCAATGCCGGGCAAATTAAACCAACGAACTCAGCTTTCTCAATATTCGACAATAGTCCATGGATGTCAGTTATCCATATGAAGTTATTACTAAAACCTAAATTTACAGCAGTGCTCGCTGGCGTACAAATTTTTTATCGAATGCCCCAGTTTGGTAGCAAGGCATGAGTCGAATAATGCAAAAGTATTAGTCAGTATTTTACCTATCTGTAAAACTTAAAGCTAAGATAATCGGATTAATATGTTTTTACAATATTTTATTTTTTATTTATAAAACTTCCCAGTAAATATTCGAAATAGTAAATATTTTTGTAACCTTGTAATGTTTTCCTTTTTGCTTTTTGATTTTATTTCTTTTTTAAAAACATTCTTTAAACATTTGTTTCTTTCATACTAATTGACTTAATTTTCGTATCATGTGCCGATTTATTATTCGACAAAGCTGCATAATAAATAGAAAAGTTAAAACTTATTAAAATAAAAACAACGTACAAAAATATTTTTCTTTTTGTTCATCGAAATGTAATTTAGCGTTTTAAATCCCAGTGGGGACTATTATTAACTTAGCAACAGCACTATTGTTACATGTATTACAATTGCAATTGTTACAATATAATTTAGGTAGAGATTTTTAAATTGCTTTTTCTTTATTTGTAATAAATATATGTACATGGTCCCATGGTATATGCTTTTTAAGAAATGCAGTGAAAAACAAAATAATAAAAAAGACGTTTTCATTCATTGGAGTTTTCCATACAACAATCAAATTATACTGCTGCTGGTACAGAAATGTGTGCCACTACACTTTTTGTTCAAGCAGGCAGCTTTACAGAAATATATAAATTGTATTTATACGAGTATCTTGTGCTTTTCGCTTGTCTTCTCCTACTTTTTTCAGTATTCTTCTCTGAAACATAATAAAAAAAGCAAAAATACATACTTACTTATGTATACGCTTACAATTACACATTGTGTGTCATAATTTGAGCAATTACATGTCACAGTGACATGTTCCTTGCCATAAACAATATTGTTGTATTCTGTCTGCTATTATAGCTGCTTGTTTTTTTTTTTTTCTTTTTCTTACCATTGTTTTGTGTTTTTTGTTGTGTTTGTAGGTTTTCATGTTGTTGCAATGTTTTCAGTTTGTTACTCTTTTAGTTTTATTGTTTTGACACAATAACAACAACATGTTTTTTGAAAAGTAAAAAAATCAAATCTAGAAAAGGATGATTTCATTCACACAAAACAAAAAAAAAAAGGATAAAACAATAAAAAAGCCAACAGAATGGAGCCTTATGCGAGAGATGTATGACAAGGTAAATTGTTCAAATTAATAATAATGAGATCAAAGGAAAAAAAATTAATTTATTGCTGGGCTATATAATTCCAAGTGTATCGGTTTCTGGAAAATTCCGAATTTTTAACTACCAATAAAATGTTATTGATTTACAGTCAGAAAAAAATTTCATATTTGATCTATTTAAAATAATTTTGTTTGCAAATGTTATAATTTTAATAGGGATTTATGAGGCATAAAATGCTTTTGGTTTGCATTGTTGATGATTTATCGAGAAAGATCTCTTATTTAAACTTGTAAGTATATGACATTAATTTTACCTTCAAAGCACCATAACACTAATGACACTTTATACAGTGTTTTAAAAATGTTTTAATTAAAAATGACCTCGCATGCGGAGGTTGCTTCAGAACTTTATAGCATAACAAAAATCTACAAACATAATTCTTGCAAAAAAAAACCCGACTTCAAAACAGGTAGTTGGGTACTAGTTCAAAACTAAAAATGTAAGAAGTAATCTGTAATAACTATATATAAACCAAATAAGAGATAAACAAAAACCTCCAAAATTAGCAGGAAAAGAAAAGACTATGTGAAATTCAAGCATCTCCTTATTACTGTTCAAAACTTAAGCTATTTTCACCAACATCCGTCTTTAATGGGGACAACACTTAATTTTAAATTTGTATAGCTGTAATAGCGACCATAGTAATACACATTATGTGTACATTTCAGTTGTCTATCTAAAACGGCTCAAAAGATAAAGCATACATAGCGGACATAGTAATATACGTTCTGCGTAAATATCAAATGTGTGTCTATAACGGTTTCAAAGATAGGGCAACATAAATCAAATAGCATCACCTATTGGCACCCCCTTTAATTTACAATTTTAAATTAAAGACCTATTGTTATAGAGGACTTGGCCACAAAGTTTTTTTGTAAATTTCAACAGTGTGTCTCTAACGGTTCAAAGGTTTAGTCATATACAGCAAATTACAGAACTATTGGGACACCCTTTAATTCATAATTCTAAATATTTATACTTGCTAGTATACCAGATAAAGTAGTGGAAATTCTGTCTAATTTTCAAGTGTTTGTCTATAACGGTTCAAAAGATAGGGCCATATAGGTCAAATTACATCAATTATGGGGACACGCTTTAATTTCTAAATTCAAATTAGCAACACAGCTTCCTTGTAAATTTCAGCAGTGTGTCTATAACGGTTCTAAAGGACACACCCTTTTATTTCCAAATTCAAATTTTATACGTTTTGTTATAGCGGACTTAGTAATACAGGTTCTTTGTAAATTTAACGGTCGGTGTACAACCAAAGAGAACCCAAGAGGTGAAACAGCATATAAACAGGACGGCAAAAAATACTAATTCAACCCGTCTCTTTCACACGTTGATTAGTTTTCTTTTGTGTTATTTCGTAAACATTGGTTTTCTTTTGTGCTATTTTCTTATTAATTATTTTTTTATTAGTGTAAATGTGCGTAACTTTCATTAAATATATTTCTCAAGCTTATTTCACAACACCAAAGAGTTTTGATTGTTTGTTTTAATTATACTTTGTTGTTTAATTAATATTTTAATGGACAAATTACCTTTTAAAGTACAAAGTTTTAAACAACGAACACGCTTTAAAGGAACATTTTTAGTTTTTGTTTTGATTATTTTTCCGATGTTCCTTTAAATTTGTTACTATAATTGTCTCTTTCTTGACAAGCTTAGGAAAGTCTGATTATAGCCATTTTCATCAATCACTATTTACATCTCTGTGTACTTTGTGGTACAACTTTTCAAAAGTATGATAATATATATCAAATTTAATGAACTATTGGAGCACCCTTTAATTGATAATTTTGAATATTTATAATTTTTATTATAACGGTCATAGTAATCGGTATTCTGTCAAACCTTCAAGGTTTTGTCTTTAACGGTTCAAAAAATGGGCCCATAATGGTGAAATTACCTCACCTATGGGGACACCCTTTAAATTTTAAGTTTATTTTTTTATTAGTTTTTGGTAGTGGGAGCTATAGTGATACGCAATTTTTTAAAGTTTTAAATTGGTGCCCTTTAGGGTACTTCATACACGAAAAAAAACATGTATGTTGTATGGGGGCACCCTTTAATTTGTAAAATGATGAACTGTTTTTGAAACGTTACCAATCTATAAGCATTACCTTTCAAATAAATCAGTTCAAAAATGGCTGAGTTCTGCGGGCACAAACATAAAAAAGCAACATTCAGACGAATTGATAACCTGCTTCTTTTTTTGAAGTCGGTTAAAAATAACCCAGTTGCACCTATTTCATAGTCAATTAAAGTAGCCTGCTGTTATTGGAGAAATATTATAATATATAACTTCACCTATTTCCTATATTACGAGCTCAATGCAATTGAAGGAAAAACTCAGTGTTATCGTTTTAGTTGAATAATAATTTTTTCTAAAGATATGGCTCTTCAAAATTGTGGTTTGAAATAACTGCAATTTTGTATAAGAAAGAAATAAAAATGAGCATGTAGGGTTAAATAATTTTTTTTAGTTGGCAAATAAACCAAATTTGTACTAGATTAGTTGTTGTATTATGTTTTAAGTATATAAACGGTATTTGTAATTACATATGTCGATAAAATTGTATGCATCATTATAAGAATAATATTAATAAAACAAAACAAAACTTGTTGTGATAAGCAAACATATAATAGTGAAGCAAAAAAAAATTTTTTTGAGTATTACCGGGATATTTTTTCTTTCATTTTATAACAAAAAAGAATGTTAATTTATAAAAATAAAAATTTTGCTGAGCTTAAGTGCGCCAATTTAAATAATTGTTATGCAATTATCTTTGTTTTGTTCAGAAATGAAGCAGAAACAATGAAAAGATCCTAAAATTCAAATATTTATAACAACACTGTAAAAAAATTGGGAAGTTTTTAGCCAAAATATGTACTTTACAAAGAAATAGTCAGCTTAGATGGACCCAAAAAAATAGGCGCATCAAAAAACTACTTTTATGAATCAATAATCTTATTTTCTGTTATACATACTGAAAGATGTATAAAAAGGTTTAGGTGTTTTCTATGCCAACTTTTAAAATATAATGATTTTAAAAATCATCCATATTTGATATTTTTATTAAAATCATTAGTTGATATTCTTAATATTTGAAAATGTATGAAAATAGTAGGCTATGCTTTAAACCAGGGCGAACTATTACAAGGTGAGTGTACGGGCGAATGCTTTAAAATGCCTTCACAAAACAATTAAGACAGAACAGACTTGAACATACTCGAAAAAATAGCAGCGAAAATTGTAATTAAGATTTAATAAATAAACTCCTAATTTCTTCTCATCCATTAATTTCATGTAATAGAAATACAATAAATACAAGCAGCTCTTTCAACAATAACACACTGTGTAATTTTTTAAGTCATGGCAAAATAACCATATACGGACACCACTACGTCATAAAAGACCAAAAAAAAAGACCCCAGTCTCCCAGTTTTGCCCGAAGTACTCCAGGTTTTTTTTATGGACCCTCAAAGATGTGGGGCCTCGATGTCATTTTTGCAAAAATATTATCATTTCCTTAAGCTCATATTTTGCAAACCGTTTGAAATTTTGATATACTCTCTGAGGCAATGTTGTAGCTCTTGTCATAAAGAGCAAAAAGAATATAAAATAAAATAAAAAGTTCAATTTTTTTACCTTTTTTCCCCTGTTCAGGTCCACCGTTCAAAATTCAAGGAAACAATCAATGTGAAAAACATTTGCGGCTACCTAAGCGCTACCTAAATGGTGTTAAGAATCATTCCTAGGAAGTTCATATGTTTTAGAAAGTTGTTTATTGAGATCTTAGGTTCATTTTTGTAGTTGATTGTTTCCTTGAATTTTGAATGGTTTGCTACCTATGGACCGTGTTGCACTGTATAATCAAGAAATTAGTAATTATATAATAGTAGATGAATGTGTTAACACTGATTTAGACTCATAAACTTATTTTAGTAATTAAGAAATTGTTTACAATTGTTATGTTATTTGAATTTGTTTGTAACTTTATTATTAATCTTTATATAAATATATTTTTTATCTTAAATAATAAAGTTAGCATTTTTCTAACTTTTATGACACTTATAAATTTCAGGATATACGGGAAGGACACGAATCCTTGCTCTGAATTTTTTTAAATTTTAAATTTTGTTTCGTTTTGCCAAAGTTCAGCTCTTTACAATAACTTTTTCTATTTATGGCCACTCGTTATATGAAGTCACGACACTGTGCGTCATATGGTTCAGGCTTTTTCCGGACTTTTCTGCATATATCAATATATTTAGCACGGACAGCAATATTTCTATTTTTAATTACACGTTCAATGATGGAGTATACACTATCAGCTTCCATTTGTATGTGGTCAATTTTCAAAATTTTTTATTCAATCGTTATGTTATGTTGAACTGCTGAATTCAGCAAGGCATTGCTCATTATGGTGTTCCGTTTAAAAAATATTTTTTTTTCGGCTTTTCGGCTTCTCGGTTTCACAAAGGACCTTTTGTTCGATAAAGTACATCCATTCTTTATAATCCAACTTGAAAAGAAAATTTGTTCCTTTTAACTTGGCTTGACTTGGCATATTTTCTTAGTTTTTAATTTTTTTTTTTTTTTTTTTTGACTTAGCATATTTGCCTACCATTGCATTCCAGCAAGAAAAAACAAAATAATTGTATTATTTTTGCTTGTAAATTATGTATTTTGAATTATACTAGCAAGCTACAAAAAAATCTCAATTTCGACGAAAAGTGGACTTAGCACTTTTTCCGACTAAGATAATGATTTGTTTATATAATCAAACCTTATAATAAAACACACAATTTATTATTATATTTTTAAACATTCTCTATGAGAAATGACTCAATTCATAAATTATTATTTTTTTGTAAAGACAAACTAGAAAAATTAAAAACTTAGCCCCATATTCATAAAAAATAAAATATATTTAAAATATATTGTAAAACAAATTTTTCATACAAAAGTTGTTCTAAAATACATTTCAAATCAGTTTTACTTTTTATAAATATTGGGGTAATAATTTAAAAACTTTAAACACATAACTTAAAAAAAACAAACATTATTAGTTTGCTTTTGAGTTATATTATGGTTACATACGACCAAACTTATAATATTGTTTTCATTCATAATAAATTATGGTTATTAATATAAAATTATTTTGAAATACTAATAAAAGTGTGGTTGTGATTTGAAAATTACATAGTTCAAACCAACTATGTTGCATTTTATATTTTATATTTAATGATTAAATGGTAACAAAACTTATTTGCCGTGACCATATTAATGATTAAAATAACTTTATGTTGTTCATCTCAACCACATATTGTTACAGAGAACATAACATGGTTTTCGTGACCATACCATAAAGATGATTTTTCTCTGCGAACGTCCTGCAACGGTACACAACTTAAAACAACTTTAAATTTTGACCCTTTGGTTTTTGTTCATTTGTGTTTAAAAAATTATATTTTCACCAAAAAATTCTGTAACAACCCTAGCTAAAAAAAAGTCTCATAAGAAATATTTCATTGTAAAATGAAAAAAAAAAAACATAACAAAAATACAATAAAGAAATAGAAACATCAAACTGACAAAAGCAACAACTATTATTGTTGAGTTTTTTATTGCTATCATTTACTACCATCAACACTATCACCAACCTTTACCCCTTTACCCACCCACCGCCATTAAAGCAACAACGCTGCATTATCACTCCGTCATAGCCATTCACAATTGTTGTTACTGCTATATTGTTTGCTAAAAGTGCAAAGCTTTAGATTATTGTTCTACATGGTTAGATATTGTTTAAAATATTTTACAATAAAAAAAAAATTAAAAAAAAAACAGAAACAAAAAGAAATATCTCAAAGTTAGAATGTGTGCAAAAAAAAAAAAAAAGAATTTGACAAGAATAAACATCAAAATCCTCTGTAATCTTTACAAAATATTTAGAACAATAGTTCTGTTTTACAAACAATTTGTTACAACAATAAATTCTCTACAAATCTAATGTTTTGTATATGATGTAATATAATGCTTTTTTTTTGTTAAATTAAAACTTAAATAATGAAAATTGTTTTAAAGAAATCAGTGTTAAGTTCTGTAACTCCATTTTAAGACCTGCAAGTTTTCTTTAGTTTTTATATAAAATATCTGCGATGTTGACATTTAAAAATATTTGGTTCGCAACTAATCACATCAAAAATGAAAGCAGGGTCTTACGCTTGAGTCATCGAATTATCCCTAAATTATATTTAAGATTTCTCATTTCATACCACTTGCTACCACTTACCTCTCTTTAACCATTAACTTGTTTATTGGTTATTTATTTCATCTATACATATAATAAAATAGTAACTCACTTCCGTCTGTCTGTCTGCTTTTCATTTGCGTTCGCATCACGTAAAAACTACTGAATGGATAAGAACAAGATTTTGTTAGGATGTACCTTAGCATCCTGATTCTAATGTAGGATAATTTTTTCATAAAAATGTCTCATTTCTAAGAGAAAGTGAAGAAAAATCACTGAAAGTACGCAATTTCCGGTTTAAAGGTACTGAAATTTTCGGTTTAAAACTGGGATATTTTGAATACGGTTTTTGAAAGTGGAATATAATATTGGGAACAGATGGCGCTAATTTAATAAAATTTGTATTTTTACTTTGTGGAATTACATTGTTATTAAAATATTTTAAACACCTCTTACAGAGCTTTACAATAATTTTAAGAATTTTGTTTTTTTATGAATTTTAGATTTTTTTATGAATTTTAGAATTTTATCCAAGGATGGGTACCTGTATATGAAGTAAATACATTAACAATAACTAAAGCACTATAAAAATACGAGTCTTAGAATTGCTGTGGAAGACTTTCAAAGCAAAATCGAGCAAAATATTGTCAGAATTCCCACGACGTGGCGGGCACAGCCAGTCTTGCAATAGGTAAATTGTACTTAATTAGGTCCAGCCAGTGCAAAAATTTATTTATGTTTATAGTTAATTTCATTATTTTCTCTCTACGAATTGGCCGAAAACAGCAATATCCAATGTAGCCACGGTCGTTTAGAATATTACTGTGCATCGGGCTGGAATGTGTTTCGATTTCCTTAAACTACGTTCGCGATGTCAGCCTCAACCAGTGGCACTTATAGATCGTTGTGGATGTTAGAGTTTTTAACATACCAAGGAGCACCTTTAATCACTCTTTTCCCAGTTTAAAGTGTGCAATCCAAGCTAAGATTAGAGTTTCTGTCAATTAGCCAGTTAAATTGGACCGCTTTCAATTTCATGTGCATTAACTTTGATTCTATGTAACCGAAGTATTTGATTTCACATTTGATTTGTTTATGGCAGTAATGGGGCATGAGCCTCTACATTATCGATTTCTTCAAACATTTTTTTTTTTAATTGAGTACAGGATCTTATAAATATCGCGATTCTGTTTAGGAAAATTCGTGAATATGCTTAGATAAGTTGTGTCAACAGCAAATGTGTGGAGTGTGGAGTCGGTTTCTGTTTGGCATAATTGAAAAAAGCACTCAGTGAAAAATCAATATATTTAAGAAGAAAAAACCTTTTAGCTAACCAATACCAATCTTTTCGTGCTTGTAGAACTAAAATCGAGATTAAATGTAGATTAAAAGGTAATGCCAGAAATCTTGTTGTCAGTAAAAATATGGAAACACTACTCGTCGAACATATTTTTTTATACTTTATTTATTTTATTTTCAATATATTTAAACTAGCAATGATTACTCATATCTTAAGTCTAAAATAAAAAATAAATGTACTTAAAAAGTCAAGCCAGTGCTAGACAAAAATAATGTATGTTTCACGATTGTTGAAATTATTTATGGGTTATCCTTGTAATGTACGGCCAAGAAAAGCAGTATCTTTTATATTTAGTCGAATGTAGCCAAGAGTATTAAGAATGTTACGCGGATGAGTTTCAAGCTTCTTGAAATACCTTACCGCATGTTTGGCTATTTCGTATTTAACTGTTGGCACGTACATATATATCTTTGTGGATATTAGAGTTTTTGTATACCGGTGAGCAACTGTGATCATTCGTAGAAGCTTATTTTAGCGCCTTTGAATTTTTTCCACATTGCTAGCTGAGGCAGTGCCCCATAGTTGAATTCCATAATACCAAATTGGGTTAAGGATCGACTTGTACAGTAAAAGTTTGCAATCTAAACTGAGGGTAGAGTTTCTGCCAATAAGCCAGTTTAGTTGCACTCCTTTTAACTTCATTTGTGTTAACTTGGATTCTATGTGGCTTTTTCAAGTAAAGCGCCAATCAAGATGTATAACCAGGTATTTAACGTCTGAAAGCTGCGTTATTTAGTTTTTTATGCGAATAGGAGAGCATGAGTCCATACGCAGTGTAAAAGTTATATGAGTACATTTTTGTTCATTCAACTTTATTCTCCATTTCTTCAACCATAACCATTATTCCAATTTGAGTATGTGATCTTGTAAATGTTGTGTTACTAATTTGGCGCTTTTATGAATACTTAAAAAAGCTGTGCCATTAGCAAATGTTGATGTGTTCACTTGACTGCTAGTTGGCATATCGCATGTGTACAGAAAGTATAAAATGGGTCCCAAAATACTACCTTGTGGAACTGCGGCTTTAATGAGCTGACGCCAGCTTAAGAAATCTCCTGCTTTTAGTAGGAACTTTGGATCAGTTAAATAATTTGTTATGAGCTTATAGACGTTTTTGGGCAAGAAATAATTAAACATGTATTTAAATTCCCCAAACATTTGTTTAGACATTTTTTATTATTTTTTAAGCATAAACCAATAAACTCCGATGCCATACAAATAAATAATATATGTTTTAAAAAATTGTTTGGTTAAGTAAAAATAGTTAAAACCAACCATGTGGAATTTTTTGTACGTTTAAACCATTTAATGATAAAATTTTAACCAAAACTTTTTTATCGGGACCAAAGCAATGTTACAAACAACTAAAATTTGTTCATCGCAAACAATTATTGTTACAGAAAACATAATGTGATTCCTGTGACCATACCTTAAACATGGATTTTCTTTGCGTGTAGCGACATCAAAAATGCCTACGAATGGGAACTACAAAAACAATCGCAGTAACAACCTGTTAGAATTATTAAAAAAAAAGGCTGTAGATACCTTAGATTCATTAATTCCGAAAATATTTTTAATATGAATACATATACTTAAGAACCGCACACATTATACACTTCCACCTGAAGTAATTTAACTATAACATTGCAGTGAACTCATAGAAAAATTACCCTTAGTAATGAAGATGATTCCAATGAGAAAGGCGAAGAACGATATTTTTTAACCGACTTCAAAAAAAGAAGGAGGTTATCAATTCGTCTGAATGTTGCTTTTTTTATGTTTGTGCCCGCAGAACTCAGTCATTTTCGAACCGATTTTAAAATTTTTTTCTTTATTAGAAAGGAAATGCTTACAGATTGGTCCCATTTTAAAAGAAGTTCAGAATTTTGAAAATTAAAGGGTGTCCCCATACAACATACGTGTTTTTTACGTGTATTATGAACCGTAAAGGACACCCTTTTAAAATTTTAAAAAACTGCTTATTACTATAGCTGCCAATAACAGAAATAAATAAAAAAAAAAATAAACTTAAAAATTAAAGGGTGTCCTCATATGTGACGTCAATTTAAACATATGAACCATTTGAACCATTGTAGACAATCACTTGAAAATTGGACAGAATGTCCAATATTTATAATCAGAAATTAAATAAAGTTAAAGGGTGTCCCAATAGTTGACGTAATTTGATGTATATTGCAAAACTTTTGAACCGTAACAGAGAGACGGTTGAAATATTCAAAGAACCTGTATATCTAAGTCCTTTATAACATCAAGTATATAATTTAAATTTGGAAGCTAAAGGGTGTCCTCATAATTGATATAATTTTATTATCTAGCCCTATCTTTTGAACCGTTATAGACAAACACTTGAAAATTAGACAGAATCTCCACTACTATGTCCCGTATAATAACATTAATAAATATTTAAAATTTTAAAGGGTGTCCCAATAGTTGACGTAAATTGATGCATATGGCCAAACTTTTGAGCCGTTTTAGACAGACATTAGAAATTTACAAAGAATCTGTCCTTTAAAAAAAGTGTTTAATTTAAAATTGCACATTAAAGGGTGTCCCCTAGGTGATATTGTTTAAGCTATATGGCCATATCTTTGGAACCGTTACTTTTTATTACTGTGTCAGTAATAATAAGTGTAAAAAACTAAAGGGTGTCCTCATATCTGATGTAATTTGTCGTATATGGCTTTATCTGCTTAACCGTTACGGATAGACATTTGAATGTACAGAACGTATTTTACTATGTCCGTTAGAGCAACAAGTATAAAAGTATTTGATTTGAGTACTATTTCTTACACATTACTTCCTTTTAAATTTTTAGTTTCGAATTGATGCACATATATTTGTTTTGTAGTCGGTTTTTTTTTGGAAGAATTATTTATATCTATAATATAAATTAGATTTAAGAAAATGTTAATAGTTTAAGTATAAATATTATAAATAAATAATGTTTAAGTATAAAAATAAATGCACGTAAAGACAGGAGCCATCACAGTTGAATACTATATATGTATGTATAAATAGTTATCAATTTCTGTTAACTCAAATTATGGGATATAAACGTGGACGATATAAATAGCACACATTTAACAAATTGAGCTATGAAAAAGAAACTATTTAAAAGTATGGTTATTCCTGAATTGATATTGAAAATTCCAAACAACCCAAATTAATTGCTCATTTCACAAGCTCCCTTGTATAGTTTAAAGTTTATATAAATACACTTTAACTCAAACAGCTTGTGAACAGGCTTTGAAATTATAGAATTGTAATGTTTTTAACCCAAAAAATAAGATTACTAAAAATACGTTACCATTTTTGGATTTTTTCTCTCAAATTTGGTAGATCTTTTTGGGATTAGCTATCGCTAATTTTGGTAAGATGGAGAAAATATATTATACTGTTTATACAACATAAGAAAATGGAATAGCGCACAAAAAACAAAACTTAACTGATTAGAATCTTCGACTTCACCGGAGGAGATATATGTATATATCCTAAGTTAGTTCTAATTCAGATAAATAATCTCACCAAAGAATTCCAGTAAGAAAGTTAATGTTTACAATATTTATTTTTTTTTTTTTTTAAATTCTATATTTTATGCATTGATAAAAATTTTAATTCGAAGAAATTTTTGAATGAAATTAAAAGTATTACACCTTGTATTGTAGTAACTAACCAAAACTGCTCTAAATTAGATTTTGTGGGTGAAGATGGCAAATTTTGATATAATTAATAAAAATAATTACGTCTTCCATAGTATTTTCCATGGTAGAAAAATAGAATGTAGAGCCATTCTCTCTTTCATTTGTGACAATTAACATTTGACAAAAATAAGGATTATGACATTTCCGTTAAAATTGTGCTACCGTATCGTTTATTATATATCCCCTGTTTTTGTTCTTTTTTGAAATTTGCTTTAAAACAATTTATTGTGAAAAAGCAAATAAAGAAAAAATATTTCATTTTTTGCAAAAGCGTAGAAATTAGAAAATAATATTCAAATAAATAATAGGATTTTTAGAAAGGTTTCCTTACCTTTTTAAATAAAATTATTATTATTATGTTTTATATGTATTTTAAAAATATTATTATTAAAAATTATTATTAAAAATATTTAAAAATATTTTTGCAAAGACAAAAATATCAACTTTTTCAAATTTCCTGCCTTGGCATACAATCGCAAGCAGTGGCTAGAAGCCTGTAAAATTTGTGAAGCAAACTTGCCAACAGAACCATTATTGTGTTCGCCGATGTGTCGCCATTTTGTTCCTTAAGTCTAAAGCCTAGACACGATCAAAATGCTGGATGTCGTCAAACTCGTGTATGTGTGGCTGGATACTTTGTGGTATACATGCTAAATGACTCGTCCATAATTAATTAATTTATAGTTTAATTTTGTGTTATCTTGCTACAAGTATCGAAACTTCCATTTCAAAATCTGAGTTTTTTAAGTCTTTGAAATATGTATTTAAATTCAGTATTTTTAAATTTAACGGAAATTCTTTATTAACAAGTTAAAATTATATGTCAAAAATTATAACAAAAATAAATTTGGATGTCAAAATTATTAAGAAAATTGTTTGGGTATAAAATTCATTAGAATTAGATATTTAAATTGTAGTTTAAAACCACGCAAGTACATTTGTATATCTATTGTACTTTTGACAAAAAAATTCAAAAATCCTTATTTTTGTAAACAAAAATTTGATTGGAACCACCTTCTTTTTTATATCATGGTATTTTCTACAGAAAGTTTGACTGTATTGTTCCTAGTTTAAATATTTTGTAACCTTACAATTTTGCTTCTCATTTTTTATAATAAAATCATACTTTTACTAATTTCATGTGTATGCATTCAGATATGCACTCAGATAGCTTACAACTTTTTTGTAAAGGTTTATAGTAGATTAAAAATATGGTAAAATAAAAATTTTTAGCAACGGCAACGTTGTTCAGAATAATAAAATGAAATTGAATCATGCATGGTTAATTACAAATATAGAAAAAAATATTTTTTAAACAATTTGTAATTTTAATATAGATTGAATAAATTTGCGGTGTAAAAGCACTATAAATATATAACATTATATATAAAATAAAATAAAGACACCAATGATTACATATCACGAAGAATTTCATAATTTATTTAAATAAAAAACTTAGTCCCAGGCATGGTCTGGATACAATATTTTCAAAATATATGAAATGAATTTATATTTTTATAACAAATTTTTAAAGAAAGTTACCAACAACAAACATAAACTATTGTAAAATAAGTTGACGATAAACCCTATAGCATAATAACAGGGGCTTGTGAATTGAACAAATGTTTTCTAAATTATCTAGCGTCACGCTTTCTACATTAACTACCGACTCTTTCAGAAGTCGCGGGTTTATGTTAATAAACCAAAATCTACAAGAGAACCAAACCTCTGACCATTGTGACTTGTTTCGAGCTAGAATCATAAAAAATTGTGAATCCTAGACGAAGCTGAATAAGAGCATACATTTCTACTTGGCCAATAATCTAACAATATGAAATGTTTTTATTTATTTTATAGTTCCTGTTCTAAAAAAGCTGTTCATAAAAATTAATGTATTTCTTAAAGGACATAGTAACATATAACTTTATATCCCTTTAACACCTTGTGTAGTTTGTCAAATAGGTACTTTTATAGTTAAAAATATATATAACCACACCTGTTTTAACTTTACATAATTTAAGCAATAAAGAATTTATTTCATTTACTCATATATTTATCACACATAGTTCGGATCAAAAAAGCCACTTGTAATCAATCTGGGAACACTTTAGCTACTACTTCGTCCCTTTTTTTTAATGTTCATACTTTAAAATCCCTGAATTGTCTGCAAATATTTAAACCGAAAACTATAAATAATATGAATGAAAAAATGACTAACGTAAGTCGAATATATTCCTGGCAACGCAAATGTGACTGTTTCTGACTTAAATGCCAAAGTGTAACCAAGCAATAATTTTTGCTTTGTTACTTACAGTTTGGTGGTTTTCAATAGAACTTAAAACAAAAATAATAACAAAAAAAACATGTAAAAACACAGATAGAAACATCTGAGCTTTTGTTTTACATACTTGTATACATAAATACACACACATGCACACAAATGCATTTTAACGTCATTAAAAACAATAACATAAACTACGTGATAAGCTTCACTTGAGCATATTTAGAGCAAATATACGTACACACATATATACATATCTACAACAGTATATGTGTAGTTGAGATTTTTGTTACCACGTTAGTTGCAAAGTATATATCTATAATAATGCCACTACTTATTTTAGCTTACGTTCCTGCAACACTTTCACTGTTTTTACCAAGGTTCCATTCAGAGATGAGAGTTTAAAAAAGGATGTCAAATTGGTACTTTTTTTCTGTTCTAAGTAAAAATATGCTGTAATGAATTGCTGTATCAAAATAGTTTTCTAACAAATTTGTACCGATGTCAGAATGAAAGGAATACACAATTCAACTGCAAAGAGAAAATTTAATCAGATTAATTTTACAAAATTTAAAGACAGTTTGAAATTCGAAAATTTCTCAAAGGTATAATTTTTGAATAAAAATATATCGCAAAATGAAAAAAATAAATCTTAATAAACATGAATTTTACTGGTATACAATTTCTACACGTTACTGTGGTTATCGTTCTAGTGAACGTTACAAAATATGATGCTCATATTGAATAAGAAGTGTTGCCAAGTGACCATTTCAAGGGACTCCTTGGCGAGGTTTAATCCAAATCTGAAGAAGTTTCCTTCCTGTTTTCGAACCGCACAAAAAAATGTATTCGTTACAATAAAAATCATTGGATCTGTCAACAAGGTCATGATAAAAGATCTACTACTCGTAGTTTGAATGCGTCATCCACTTTAACCTTAACCTTGGAGAGTGTAAAGTTAAAAGTGATAAAAAGAATTCTTTCAACATTGAGAAACCGGCATTAAATAAAAAACCTTACTTGATTCTCTGTAATGAGATTTACTAAACAACTGCAAGGTTGTTAAGAAAAGAAAGGACATCTCTCACCTTCTGTCACTTTTAAGAGTAGTCGGTATCTATTCTTTTTGTCCAGGACTTCCTTGACATGGACTGAAGAGTGGTCTGTTAATAGCAATGATAGTCACACTGCTATTTAAAACAACTAAATATAAAACAACAAAAATGTAATCAGAATAGCAATCATCTAAAACTAGGCGGCGCACAGAGGGGTATTTCGCCAATCTAGCCGCACATTAGGTAAAAAATTAAATTTAATAAATGTAAAAATCTAAGTAAGCAGATCGACAGACAACAAAATTCTGCACCGATTAGTAAATTTTCAAGGCTTTTGTTTGATATTTCGTCGCGTTTCTTCTTAAGCCACGTAAGCGACATTTTTTGGAAAGTGACATTTTTGGTTTTTATTGTAGAAAATAACATTTTCCACCAGACTACATTCTCATCTTAACAAGTTTGTATTAAAAATAAATAAATCCATTTTCAAAACTTCGTAAGCGCCATACAAATGAAATTTGCATGCAAAATATAATGGTTTTTATATTTCAAGTTGGAAATGTTAAAGTCTCAGCCACCAAGTTTTTCGCATTTAAGATTAAAAAAATTATGAAAGTCTCAGGCCAATTGGAGCATTTTTAGTAAAGTTAAGTTTTTTTTTGATAAATACAAAAATAAATATTTATTTACACACATAAATTTGCAATTTGCTGTTTGCTCCAAAACCACGTAAGCGACATATTTGGCTACAATTAATTGTAAGTAACAAATTAAAAAAAAAAAAAAGTTTGTATACCCTTCAGAGAGTCGCACAGCCATGTTTTGCAAAAAAAAAAATATTTAGAAACCCATATTAAAGAAGTTATTAAGTTTTCTGAAAAACGACTTCTTGGCGCTTACGTGGTTTAAGAATAAACTCGACGATTTGTCGTTATGGGACACGGTTAAAATTAGGAAAGTGCAGTAAACTGTATACGTTTTTATTGACGATTTTGAGAGGTTTGTAGCTAAAGGAATAAAGATTTAAAATTGATTTTCTTTCTGTAAAAAAAAAAAAATTAAGATACCCCTATGTGTGGCGGGCCGCTACCCCGTCAAGTGTATTTTCTACACTTAATTAAAAAAAAGGATAAAATATTAATCGAGTATTATATTTTTCCATATCCAACCCAGCAAATGTCCATCAACGTTTCATAATAAGAGGTATGTAGTTTATTTAAAATAATGCTACATAGTAAATACTTTTAGCATCTATACTTTACCTATACTTAAAAAATTTAACAGACATCCGTATGCACATACCAACTTACACACAACATAAACATCCTCCTCAGCTTGTCGAAAGTTTACTTCTTTATTGTATCGCTGTTTGATCATATTTTTGCTGCTGTGTTAGTGGTTCATGGTGTTATTGTTGTAAAGTTTGTATTTATTTTTTATAATTTTTCTTTTTTTTATGATTTTGAATAGGTGCTTGTTATTAAAAGTATGTCAATGCACTAGAACATATCAATGAGTTCATTCGGGAAATGAGTGAGTAAACTTCAATAAGTAAGTGTGTGTTAGTAGTGTTTATTTTCCCAGCAAACACACAAGAGATAGATGTGAAAAAAAGCTCGTTCTCAAATAGTAATTAGAAAATGAGAATAATAGCTTTATCGATAACAATTTTAATTTGCTGAAATTGCGATATGCAGTTCTTACCAGCTTTTTCTCCAAAATTATCCTATATATTTTGCATGTAAATGTGGAATAAATACATTACATTATACATTAAAGATTTTAATTAGTTTCATATACGATTTTAGTTAGTTTTTGGTTTAATTATAATTAACTGACTCAATTATATACTTAACTAGCTGTGCCCACACACGTTGTGTGCGTCGTGACAATATTTTGTTCGATTTTTGCTTTGAAAATAATCCATACCAAATTTTAGGACTCTAATTCGCTTAATATAAAGGTACCCATCCTTGGATAATATTCTAAAATGTATATAAAATTCTAAAAATTATTATAAAGCTCTGTAAAAGGAGTTTAAAATAAAGGGTGGTTAAATTTTAAGGGGCCGTTGTTGATTTTGAATAAAATACAAATTATTTAGGAAATTATTGTCCTTTCTTTTTATTTTGATTATATTGGTATGATTCAATTATGTATGGAACAAAATATTGGCCACACCTCCATCCGATGCTCCAAATTTTCGATAACGCTGAGGCATAATTAAGGTTCTATGCCAGTAATTTACCGAATTTTCTCGTCGTTTAGCTCTTGAATTGTTACCGGCTTATCGACGTACACTTTTTCTTTCAAATAGCTCCAAAGAAAGAAGTCCACTGATATCTAATCACATGACCTTGGCAGCCAATTGACATTGCCACTACGTGAGATAACACGGCCATTGAATTTGTCGCTCAAAAGAGCCATTGTTTCATTAGCTGTGTTGCAAGTGGCACCGTCCTGTTGAAACCACGTATCTTCCACAGCCATATCTTCCAATTCGGGCCATAAAAAGATCGCTATCATTTCACCATTCACAGTAACTGCCTGACCGGGCTCATTTAGGAAAAAAATACGGCCCGATGATACCGCAAGCCCATAAACCGCACCAAACGCTCACTCTTTGTAGGTGCATTCGTTTTTCGACAATCACTCTTGGATTATCATTCGCCCAAATGCGGCAATTCCGCTTAGTGAAGAATCCACTGAGGTGAAAATGTGCCTCATCACTGGAGATGATTTTCTTCGAAAATTTATTATCCACTGTTGCCATTTCTTACCACCATTCTGATAATAGCTCGATTGTATATCTTTCCATTGAGTTAGTCTGAAATTGAGAAATGTCAAATTAAATGGAGAAAAAAGCTTGACGTTTAGGTACGGCCCACAAAGTGAAAATACAAATTGAATACAAATTTGATTCAATTGGCTATTTGGCAGTAAGTAATTAATATTATTATTTATATTTTGTTATTATTTCCAAATAGCGCCATGTGTTGCGTAACCGTGTTTAAAATATCCCGCTTTCAATGCAGGTTTTTTAACATTTTAAAACAGCGCCATCTGTTGCGCAACCGTGTTGAAAATACCGCTTTCAAAAATAAAAGATGCCTTAAAATGTGCAATACCTTTAGATCGGTAAAAAGTCGGCGTACTTTCGCTGCTTTTTCTCCACTTTCTCTTGGAAATAAAATATTTTTGGAGAGAAAAGGTATCCTATATTGGAATTAGGATACTAAGGTACCTCCTCACTAAATTTTGTTAAAATCCATTCATTAATTTTTACGTGCTGCGAACAAGGACGCAAAGACAGACAGACAGACAGGAAATGAGTTAGTGTTTTATTATATGTATAGATGAAGAAAGCACAAAATAAAATTGTAATTAAATAAGTAATTGAATTAATCAATCATTAAAATAAATATACATCTAAAATTAATAAAAAAAATGTTATAAAAAAAAATTAAAAATAATTGATGCAAAAACACGTTGTGTCTAGAATTTTTTCTTGTGGTCTAAATTTTATGATCGATTAAAAAATGTATTTTAATAACATGTATAAAAATCTGCATGATCGAATATATCACTCTTATTTTTCTCAAATAATTATTAATTTAAGTTGAAATCCCTCAAATTCACACCTAAGCCTAACAATAGCAAATCCAAAACCTTCTTCGTACAATAGCTGTGCATTGTGTTTCCTTGGTTTATATTCATGTTGATGGAAGTGCATTTATATGTTTGTTTATGCAAAGTTTAATACGGATGTTTATATACGAAAGTGCAGAGCAAAGTTACTCAATTTTTTTTTTAAGTAACTTACAGCATATTGATTTTTATATTGTAATAATGAAAACGAAGAGAATAAAAAAGGTTAAAAACAGCTGTATGTAGGTCTGTAAAATAATAATAAAGAACCATATAAAAAAATAAGTTTGTGCATTTTTTTTTTCTTAATTGTAAATAAAACCAAACTGAAGCGAAGCACAGACACATGGCAAAATAATAATAATAATAAGAAATAAACTTTTAATTAATCACGCTACAACTTTTAATTAATCTCAACCAAATGGGTTTACTTGCGAATTTATGCAACCGAAAAAATACAAATTTATCTGTCAGTAAACGAAAAGGTAAATATTTATTAATACTTTTTTATTTGTATTAATATTGTTTTACTTTAAATAATACAGTACGTTTATTTTCAATAACATGGATTTTCTTAAGTGTTTTTTTTGTTTTGGGTTCCGTAAATGTTCTCTACAATGTCTGTCCTTCTTTAAGCGGCTTTTATCTCTGAAACCGTAATAGATGGACTCTTAAAATGTTCACGGAAGATGTGTAACTTTTGCCGATATAGCAGCAAATTCTAAAATCTATAGGATGTTCCGGTAGAGATGACTTATTCACGTATATGTATTTATTCCTTGAACTGTAGGAGGCAAACACTTAAAATTTGCAGACAGTTATTAAAACCGTGTTCGCTATATAAAAAAGTATAAAAAAATAAACCTAAAAATTAAAGGGTATTCCGATAGTGACGTAATTTTCATGTATATGGCCTTAGACTTGAACCGTAATAGGTTTACTCTTGAAATTTTCGTATAAGGTGTATAATCGTGGCCGCCATAGCTCTAAATCTTATAGGTTGTTCCAATAGTGATGGTTTATCTGAGTTTAAGTCTGTATTTCTTGAGCTGTAGGAGGCAACCACTTAAAATTGGCAGACAGTATTTAAAACTATGTTCGGTTTATAAACATGTATGTATACAAAATTAAACCAAAAAATTAAAGGGTTTTCTGATAGTGACGTGATTTGTATGAATGTGGCCTAATTATTTAACCATAATTGATAGACTCTTGAAATTTCCACAGACGGTATATTACTACGGCCTCTATAACAAATAGCAAAAATTAAAGGGTTTTCCGACAGTGTCGTGATTTGCACCTATTTTTGAACCGTAATAGGTAGACTCTAGAAGATATGTTGCCACGGCCGCTATGATAATTATTAAAAATAAAAGTGAGTTCAGACAGTGATATGTTTTTCACGTACATATATTGCCTTATTTTTTAACAGCGATAAGGAGGCACCTGATATTTGCGTAGAAAGTTTTTATATGTATTTGAAAAGTACACTTATAATTTACAGAGCTTATATTTTACAATATAAAACAATAAACGAAAATAAATTTCCTAAATTAATAGGGTCGCGAATTTGAGAAATTTGATCGTCGTTTATAAACGTTATAGGCAGACAATTGATATTTACACAGGATATTTAGTACTATGCTCTAGTATAACAAATAATTAAAAATTAAAGGGTGCCTCACAAGAAGTGAAAAAATAACAACTTGTATTTTTAAAGTTGTTTTGAAAATAGTACGGAACCCCATATGTATGAGTCTGTTTCGCACTGATTTATTGACATTTTGCTTTCACAGAAAAAATTTTTTGCTCCTATTAACAGTTTTAATTTGTTTCAGATGCAAATTTAATTAATTTTTTAATTGACTCAATTGTATAATTAATTAAGAATGAATTCAAGAACATTTCAATTAAGTAAATTATTGAAATAAATAAAAATTAAATTAAAGTTGTATCTGAAACCTATAAAAACCTTTAATTGGTACAACAAATTTTTTCTGTGTTAACATCAATTAAGGCAGCCAGCAAAACAACCTGATAAATGGATTGGCGTTGTTTAATGTTGGGTTTATTGTCGTTTCGATTTTACCTGATAAATGGATTCGCTTTGATCGTCTTCGTATAAACGTATGTATTTTAACTGTTTTATTATGAGATATTCGTACTCTCTTTAAGCTGTTATGGTAAGATATTTGTTTTTAAATATAAATAAAAAATCAAGTAATTTTTCTATTTAACTTTTCGGTTGTTTTTTTGCAAACGCCTTTACTAGCAATAAAAAAGTAGATGTTTTATATTTCATTGAAGAAAAGCACTATCACAGATGTACTTACTATTATTTTGTCAACATTGCAAAGAAATTTGTATATCTAATTTATTTGGTATTATAAAAAGCTGGACTTTCACGACACAGAATTAAATAATAAGTAAATAAAATAATTAAAAAACAAAAACACAGAGTCATAAGTATTTCGTTAAATTTTGACAAGTTGTAGTAGGTAACCTGCTGTCGCCTATTTGTTGAATGCACAATTCGAAATAATACAAAATGTCATTTAAATGTTTTTTTTTTTATTCATTTAGTAGGAAAATCAAGCAAATTTCTCAATTATAATGTCAAAAAATCACTGCAATTTAAATTGCCAGTTTATAATTGTATAATTACAATAAATGCAAAGAACAAATTAACAATGGCAGTTGGATTTTGCACAAAGTAGAATATTATTAAAAATATTGTAAAGCAAAGCTTTTACATGTACAATTGTGGAACAAGATTAACGTGAGTACCTGCCTACTCGGCCTAACCTCACGGTGGTCTTACTACCGAGTGAAACTTAGGCGTAGACTAGCGCCCCCATTGTGTAGTATAACAACACTTTACGATTGCCACCAATCGCTTTTTGTGTGTGATACAGTCACAATGAGTAGCAATTTATATAATATGGCAAGCCTTTCCAAGGCAAGCCTAGATCCACATTATAACCTCTTGCTTAGCGGTTTGGAGACTATCCAAACTCCGTCTGTTGAGAGTGCAACAGCACACTTGATCGACCGTGCACCATACCTACATAAATCGATCTTAAACCACAACCACCACGTGTACCCCCGAAGGGGACCTCACCAATAACCGGTCACAGAGAGGATAGGCTTTCTGTGGGTCACCGATTCCCGTGGTACCAGTCCTTTTGGCACTGGTCGGGCCTCGAAGAGAACCCGTGATTTTTACTCACAGACCTTTTCTTCCAGATTTAGGCTCTAGGAACCCTAGCGTCTGGTGCCCCTATTTTCCCCGAGTGAACCGAGTCAAAGCATTTGTCATTCCTGCAGTGACAATTGGAACCCCCGGGGGTGCTTTTACATGTTCATATGTATGTATGTAGATTGGTATATATTCATATGTACATACATATGTATATGTTTGTATCGGGAGGTTATATTTTAAGAGCCGATGTCGAATGTGAACCACACCTGAACGTCAAGTTTCTTTCTGCATTTAATTTGACATTTTTCAATTTCAGACTAACTCAATTTGAACCATGGAAAGATACACAATCGAGCAACGCGTTAAAGTTATTCAGGCTTATTATGAAAATGGGCGTTCAAATCAAAATGCATATCGTGCACTTTAAGAGGCACATTATCACCTGAGTGGATTCGTCAATAAGCTGAATTGTATTTGGGCGAATGATAATCCAAGAGTGTTTGTTGAAAAACCAGTGCAGCCACAAAGAGTGACTGTTTGGTGCGGTTAATGGGCTGGCGGCATCATCGGGCCGTATTTTTTCCAAAATGAGCCAGGTCAGGCAGTTACTGTTCATGGTGTTCGCTATCGTGAGATGATAACGAACTTTTTATGGCCCGAATTGAAAGATATGCATGTGGACGATATGTGGTTTCAACAGAACTTTGCCACTTTCCACACAGCTAACGAAACAATGGCTCTTTTTCACGACAAATTCAATGGCGGTGTTATCTCACGTGGTGGCGATGTCAATTGGCTGCCAAGATCATCTGATTTGACACCGTTGGACTTCTTTTCTTGGGGTTATTTGAAAAAAAAGATGTACGTCGATAAGCCAGCAATTATTTAAGAGCTAAAGAATTTTTTGTGGAACAAGATTAACGTGAGTACCTGCCTACTCGGCCTAACCTCACGGTGGTCTTACCACCGAGTGAAACTTAGGCGTAGACTAGCGCCCCCATTGTGTAGTATAACAACACTTTACGATTGCCACCAATCGCTTTTTGTGTGTGATACAGTCACAATGAATAGCAATTTATAAAATATGGCAAGCCTTTCCAATGCAAGCATAGATCCACATTGCTTAGGGGTTTGGAGACTATCCAAGCTCCGTCTGTTGAGAGTGCAACAGCACACTTGATCGACCTTGCACCTTATCTACATAAATCGATCTTAAACCACAACCACCACGTGTACCCCCGAAGGGGACCTCACCAATAAGCGGTCACAGAGAGGATAGGCTCTCTGTGGGGCCACCGATTCCCGTGGTACTAGTCCTTTGGGCACTGGTCGGGCTTCGAAGAGGACCCGTATGTTTTAACACACAGACCTTTTCTTCTAGATTTAGGCTTTAGGAACCCTAGCGTCTGGTGCCCCTATTTTCCCCGAGTGAACCGCGTCAAAGCATTTGCCATTCCTGCAGTGACAATTGGAACCCCCGGGGGTAAAGAGCTAAAGGATGAGATAATTCGGCACATTAACGGCATAGAACCTCAATTATGCCTCAGCGTCAACGAAAATTTTGATCATCGGATGGAGGTGTGTCGCCGTGGTCACGGTGGCCATTTGGCCAATATTTTGATCATACATAGTTGAAGCATACCAATATTATCAAAATAAAAAGAAATGACAACAATTTCCCAAATAATTTGTGTTTTATTCAAAATCAACATCGGCCCTTAAAATTTAACCATCCTTTACATATGTATATAAATATAATTGCATTATCTGCTTATAATAATTTAATGCACTTTAGGCTCTATAAATTAACTAAGGCCCATTACTCGTATTATAACTTGCAAATTGCAAAAGTTAGGATTTTGTCGAAAACATAAGAAGTTTTTCGTTATTAAAAGTGATCTAAAAATAACCTTTAACTACCAAGTACTTTAAAGGCAGGTTATAGTAACGGGCGTTACCCTAGTTATTATTATTAAAAATTACTTATCTCCCCGATAAAATCCTTGATTTAGCTATTGGCAAGTTCTAATATTGGTTCTGATTGTGATAAATGTAAGTCTTGGGAATCATTCTTACGAAATCCATAGTGGTCAGTGCTTAAAGTAATACCAATCAAAACAGCTCTGAATTTCTATTTTCTTATTCTTTAACTTCACTATATCTGAGTAACCTTTATCGCAAATAATAGTACCGAATCCATTCTGGAACATGTCTCTCGTCTTATATATATATGACTATCTGAATTTTTTCTTAAATAACTTAACTATGTTATCAAATTTGTTGTTATTTTTATTTCAATATGATTCCTCATAGACAGACGTAAATTATTTATTGCACCAAAATTCTTTCTAAGTAATTTCTCTCAACATTAAAAACTCGAATATTACTACAACTAAAGTTAGAATATTTTATTCAGATGAAAAGGCTTATATTCATTTTATTTTCTCTAAGTTGAAAGAATATTTATTATTAAAAATAATGTGATTAATATTAAATAAAAATTGAAGAAAAATTATATACTTTTCAGCATTCTTCGGATCTATCTACTTTGGGTAGTGTTAAATTGTAAACAACAGCTATTTAACCAACCAAATATAGATGCAGGAATACGAGAAAATTGTATTGAATCATCTATTGTCAGTAGATTAGAACGAAATCTGGTATTTTTCCTTGCTTCATCAACCTTCGGTTAGCAATCAGAGCAACATTTTGTTTTTTTGTTTTCTCCCAACATTCGTTTTTATTTAATTCTTATCTATACATATGTATATACACATGAGTTACTATACATACATATATTAGTAACTCATTTCCGTCTGTCTGCTTTTCGTTTGTGTTCGCATCACGTAAAAACTATTGGAAGGATTTTAACAAAATTTAGCGAACAGTGAAAGTACAAGGCAATTTCCGGTTTAAAGGTACTGAAATTTTCAGTTTAAGATTGGAATATTTTAAACACGGTTGCACACCTTTTATTTTCGAAAGTTGGATATTTTAAACAACAGAAGGCGCCAGTTAAATAAAATTTGTATTTTATTTGTACTTTTACTTTGTAGAATTACATTATTATTCAAATTTTTTTAACACCTCTTACGAGCAAAATATTGTCAGGACGCCCACGACGTGGCGGACACAGCTAGTCTAGAATGAAAGCAAACTTTGTTACACAAAGTACACAGAGATGTAAATAGTGATTGATGAAAATAGCTATAATCAGACTTTCTTAAGCTTGTCAAGAAAGAGACAAATATAGTAACTAATTTAAACGAACATCGGAAAAATAAACAAAACAAAAACTAAGAATTTTGAAAAATTTCCTTTAAAGCGTGTTCGTTGTTTAAAACTTTGTACTTTAAAAGTTAAATTGTCCATTAAAATATTAATTAAACAACAAAGTATAATTAAAACAAGCAACCAAAACTCTTTGGTGTTGTGAAATAAGCTTGAGAAATATATTTAATGAAAGTTACGCACATTTACACTAATAAAAAAATAATTAATAAGAAAATAGCACAAAAGAAAACCAACGTTTACGAAATAACACAAAAGAAAACTAATCAACGTGTGAAAGAGAGGGGTTGAATTAGTATTTTTTGCCGTCCTATTTATACGCCGTTTCACCTCTTGGGTTCTCTTTGCTTTGTTAGGTAAACATGATTGCGCGGTGCCCTGCTATTATTAATATTGAATATTTTAAATTTAATTAGTCGAACTATTTCTTTGAAGTCAGGCTTAAGGTTGTTCTATTTTCAGAAATTTTAAAAGATCTTTTTTATTACTAATAATGTGAATTATTTTAAAGAAAAGGATATTATCGAAGATATAAGTTCGCTACAATGTCTGTTCATGTATCAGCGCCTTCTATCTCAGAAACCGTAATAGGTAGACGCATGAAATTTGCACATGGCCGCTTTAAAAAAAAAAAAACTAAAACTTAAACTTTGAAGTATAAATACTCAGCAAAAAATTACGTTTACTTGGAATCAGGTTTGTAAAGGAGAGAGAAATAGACTCTCGCTTCCAACCTGCTTCAGGAAGGACTTGGTAGGTCTCTTTGCTTCACCAAATTCTTAAAAAAAAGCTTATTATATCCGATGCAGGTATGTAAGCGGTCTTTTTATTTCACTACATTTTATAAAGAAAACTTATTCCTCGTAAGCGAGAGAGGATGCAGTTTTATATTATTGTCTTACAATTATAACATTCTCGCCCTTATTAGATGCGCCTATGAGAACCGCTTTTGAAAAACCCAATAATTTTTTGATGGATAATAGAACACAAATTAGAAACTGTTCCAATACGTATTTCTTTACTCATATGACCTTATTTTTGTACCGTTATAGGTAGATAAAACTAAAGGATGTTCCGATAGTATCGTTATTTAATCGGGTAACCTCACTACGAAGGGGAAATATTAAGGCGAAATCTTAAAATTTTTTTTATATGGATTTTGATAGTTCGACTTCCATTTAATGCGAAGAATTGTAAGTTTAACTGTCAAAATTCATATAAAAAAGGATAAATTTCGCCTTAAAATTTCACCTCCGTCGTGAGGTTACCTGATTAATATGCCTTGGTAATAACAATATAAAATTAAAAAATAAAAGAATCCTACAAAAGACAAGGAGGATTAATATCTTGTACTTTTGAATTTGTATTGGACATAGTACAGGAGCCTACTTGTGTGAGTCTGATTCGCACTTGACTGATTTATTTAGAACTAAGCCCACATTGAAAAAAGTTTAAATTGCAGAATTAAAGATGCATTTTCATCTTATTTTTCTAAATGGATTTGACAACTTCAGGTATTTGGATAAATGCTTAGGAAATTTTAAGTAAATATGTTACTAGTGTAGAAATAATGATAATATATTTTTTAAATGTTTTATAAAATTTTTGAAATACTTGTTGATTTTTGAAGAGTTATCGGGTGCGCTTGTGAAGAAAAATTCATGTAGTGATAAAATAGGTGCATGTGCCTAAAATCTATACATATAATAAAATATTAACTCCTGTCTTTCTTTTTTGTGTCATCGCGTAAAAACTACTAGGTGGATTTTAACAAAATTTTGTGAGGAGGTACCTAGTATCCTGACCCCAATATAGGATACTTTTTTTTCCGCAAAAATATCTTATTTTTAAGAGAATGTGAAGAAAAGCAGTGAAAGTATGCCGAAGTTTATTTTACCGATTTAAAAGTACTGTGTTTTTTAACTTATCTTTTATTTTTAAAAGCAATATTGAGCAAAAGATGGCGCTGGTTTAAAGTAAAGAGTAACTTATTTCTTGTCTGTCTTTCACAGAGCTTTACAATAATTTTTATTTTTTTAAATTTTATATAAATTACAGAATTTTATCCAAGTTGTTGGGGACACGATATTTTGCTGGTTCCATATATAGACAATAGTGGGTGAATGATCTGATGATAATTCGAGTGACGCTTCAACCTTAATCATTTCTCTCGAAATACCTTTAGTCATGCCAAAATCAATAACATCAGGTATTTTTTGTCGATCACTTGATATCACATTCAGACGCATTTTTGAAATTGTGTCAAATAAAACACGACCTTTTGGAGTAATAAGTCCTGATCCCCAAAACGTATGTTTAGCGTTGTAGTCGCCTGATGCTATGAAACAGGGACCTAGTGATTTGTAGAAGTCGATATATTGACTCTCTGATATTTGAAATCTAGGAGGTGGATAAATCGAAGAGATAACAAAGTTTTGATGATATTCTTCAATACAGATGTTTGTTGCTTGAAGGTAGTCCTCACAAAAATCACACAGTAAATGATGTTTAATTCGAACCTTTGTTAGTATTGCTGAACCACCAAATGCTCTGCCACGGGGGTCTTTAGTGTCATATAATATATAGCCATTGATTTTAAAAAAACTATTTGTTGTTAAATGAGTCTCTGAAACCATCATGACATCAATTTGTTGGTTCTTCAAGAATTACTCGAGTTAATTTTTGTGTTGGCGTAAGCCGTTTGCGTTCCAGAAACATATTTTTAAACAGTTCATGGTTTGTTAAGTACCGCCTGCAACATCATAGATTGCATGCGAACCATTTCTTGCATCATGCTGCTCATAGAGCTCATAAAACTGTTTAACGAATGCACTAATGTCTCGATACTTGCTTCGAGACGATTGTAGTTACCAGATGGTGTTTGTTCTTTAGCTTCTGGATGCATATTTGGGGTAGAATTGGTTGTAACTGTCGCTTTGTGTGCTGAAACATGATTTGATTTTAACATATCCGCGTATGAAACATGTTTGGTTGTGGGTTGAGCTAACTGAGGGTAATGAGCATTTGGTTGGTATTGTGGCTGCCTAGCAGGAGTATTTAAAATCTGAGTAGACTTCCTTACCATAGAAAAAACTGGACAGCTCTGTGGTTAGCAGTGTGATTTCCACCGCAATTGCTACATTTTTTAACCTTGGAGTCATCCTTTGGTTTGTCGCATTGGGCGGAACAATGAAGCTCTCCACACACAACGCAAACCGGAGGCAACTTGCAGTAAGCCCTTGTATGGCCGTATTCTTGGCAATTTAAACACTGAACGGGTCCTGACCGCTTATGTGGTTCCTCTACAATTATCCTGCGGTGTAACAGATATTTTAGATTATAAATGGGATGCGTTTCGCTCTTCTTCAATCTTATATTCCCAGGTTTCTTTATATAAAATAAATACGTAAGAGTGTTATAATTTGGTGTGGTTTACTTTAAAAACAAAATTCAACAAAATATTGTCAGGACGCACACAACGTTTGAGGGCACAGCTAATATTTAATAAATTTTACTTTTCTAACTACTCTAAAAAATAAAAATATATCTTTTAAATTATAAAGCTCCATAGAATTTAATCCTAATTTAGCTATCCTTCAACCCAATGTGCGCCATAGTTAAATATGCATTTTTATATGTTTTCAAATCACTTTAAAAATACTATTTAGAAAGCAATAAAAATATTTATATCACTCATATAAATACACAGTGTTCATATTCAGTTTCTCATTTTTGCGCTACTTAAAAGCACATTACTGCATACTGCCATTAATATTTGTTGGTCTTATTGTTTTTATCAATATCTTTTACATTTAGCCAATGGTGCTAGTTTAGTTATAAAAGCCTGCATATAGAATGCAACAAAATTCGCCATAATTGTATAATAATGACAACAACAAATAACTATAATGTGAATAGTGACAATTGGCTATAATTTTATCTGTCAACTACTTTGAAATGAAACAATACCTTGCCTACAGCTTTATAACTATGACACTTAACGCATATTATAGTAGTTGGGTCGATATCTGAAAGAGAATATCTGTATGTATGAGTATGTGTGTGTGCAAGTTTGTTTATTTTTTTCATAATGCTGGTATTTGTGATAATGTCATTAAGTTGTTGTAGATGAGTGTCTGAGTTTGTAACATTACAAAAGTGTTGATGGTGGTCGTCGTTGTACAAACAAACTTGAAATGAAACAATAACAAAAGGCAGCCGTATCACTACCATCATCACCACTGGCTATTAAAATAATATAAAAAGCCAAACATGAAACAAAAGCGTGATGTCAGTACGTTAAACACAATGTATTTAAGCGGATGTAAAGTAATTGCAATATTGTGTATCTCAACCGCAATCTTCTCGGCCATAGAAGTGTTAACAGAAGTGCAAAAGCGAAACTTTACGAATAATAGTTTTAACAACAACAACAACAACAACAAACGCCCTTCTTATGAATTGAACATATTAAATGAATTTCTTAATTATAATCAGTTACATTGTGCCATTATTATTTACACTTCATCTGCATCCACAACCACATCCATTTCAAAGATAACAACACAAAGATGGCAGTATAATGATATAAACGATAAATATGTACAATTGCCTTTAGTATGCAAATTATCTGAAAATTATTACTTACGATTTATTAATACTTTAAGCCACAATAGCACTGAGTATTTATTAAGGTCTTTTATACCCAGCCAAGCAGTCTTTATGAAACACAAAGCCATCGATAAAGGAAAAGAATTGATTTTAAATTGGGTATCGCTGCGAGAAAAGTTTAATAAATCTTTAAAATGGTTGCTGTTATTGGAAGACATTAAAGATCCATGGATAGATATTCAAAAAGAATTTGGTTCTTTAAATATACGCATAGACGCAGATGTAACAGTGGCTGTTCATCGTGAGAAGTAAGTATTTACATTTAACGTTTTTTAAGTGAGGATATCAAGTTAAGAATTTTTATATTGCAGTTATTTCCTTATTATATTTACCTTTTGCTTTGTCTGGTAAATATATATGTACGAGAGAATGACAAAAGTATCATTTTTAGTACTTATTAAGTATTTGAGGCAAAACATGTACAAATGTGTATAGCTGCAGCTCAAACAACATACCATACACACATACTCATATTAATTTAAACTTAAATAACTACAAGTATAGGCAGAGAATAAGTGTTTGCATACTTGTTCATTATTTTTCGCAATACAACCAAGTATATGTAAAAGTTGGATAAAGTATTGGCTATACCCATACTTGTAAGTATAGAGTGGGAATAAGTACAAGTATGTAAATACTCTAAGTATACTTAGAGTATTTTATAAATATATGTAATTTTAAAATCGGTTCAAAAATGGCTGAGTTCTGCGGGCACAAACATAAATAAATTATTCAAGTGCGAGTTATACCCACACATTTAGGTCTCCGTACTATGTTTAGTAGAACTTTAAAAATTCAAGTTGTTAATTTTTTCATGTCTTATGAGTCACCCTTTAATTTTAAAATTAAAGTCATAATTGCATCATTGTTGGAACACCCTTTAAATTTTAGCAATTTTTCTTATAGCGGCCATGGTAATACACTATCTATAGAAATATACATGAGCCTACCTATTGCGGTTCAAAAAATAAGGTAATATACGTGAAAAATATGTCACTGATGGAACATCCTTTAGATAATAGTAATTGTTACAGCGGCCGAAGTACAACATCTACTGTAGACATTTAAAGAGGCTACCTATTACGGTTCAAAAAGTAAGGCTATTTAAGTAAAAATCATGTCTCTGTCTGAACACCCTTTAATTTTGTTATTTGCTATGGCAGCTATGGCAATTCTCTTTCTATGAATATATCAAGAGTCTACATATTACTATTAAAAAAATAAGTTACTATACGTGAAAAACATGTCACTGTTAGAAAACCCTTTAATTTTTAGTAGTTGTAATAACGGCCATGGCAACACATCTTTTATACAAATTGGAAGAGTCTACTTACTACGGTTCAAAAAATATGTCGTTATACATGCAAAAGACGTCACTGTCGGAAAACCCTTTAAATTTTTATTGTTTTTATAGGGGTCATAGTAATACAGCATTTGTGAAAATTTCAAGAGTCTATCTATTATGGTTAAAAAATTAGTCAATGTTTATGCAAATCACGTCACTGTCGGCACACCCTTTAATTTTTACTCTTTGTTATAGTGGCCATAGTACTACACCTCCTGTAAAAACTTAACTATCGGAAAACCCTTTAATTTTTAGGTTTAATATTGTATACTTGCTTATAATGCAAACATTGTTAAAATCACTGCAAATTTTAAGTGGTTGCCTCCTATAGCTCAAGAAATAAATACATAAAGGAAAATAACACGTCACTTTCGGAACACCCTATAAGTTTTAGTATTTGTTGCTATAGTGACCAAAGTTATACAGCTTCTGTGAAAATTTCAAGTCTACCTATTACGGTTCAAAACTTAGTCCTTATACATGCTAATCACACCACTATCGGAACACCCTTTAATTTTTAGGTTTATTTTTTATACTTATTTGTATAGCGAACTAAGTTTTAATTACTGTTTTTAAATCTTGTGTCTATGCCTCATACAGTTCACTAAGTAGGCACATATTCGTCAATAATACCTCTCTATCGGAACACCCTATAAGTTTTAGTATTTGTTGCTATAGCGGCAACAGCTATACATCATCTGTGAAAATTTCTACCTATTACGGTTCCAGAGATAAAAGGCGCTAACAGACGGACAGACATTGTAGCGAAAACAATACGGTTACGTTTGTACACTTTGTGTACGGAACCCTAAAAAACAACATTCAGATGAATTGATAACCTCCTTCTTTTTTTGAATTCGGTTAAAAAGAATTTTTTACAATATAATATTGTGTTGCTGTGAACAAATGATTTTATTTATAAATTGGCCTAAACTTAACTCAAATATTTAGCTTTAAAAAAATAAGTTGTTTATACAGAACAGTTCAACTAAAAAAAGTTCTTGTATAGAGGTTGCCTTTATAGAGCGTTCACTGTATTTTTAAATTTTTTTTTATATTTACCCAATGGGCACCACTGTAATATTATCGAAAGAATAGAACAATTGGCGATTTTCATAAGTACCATAAATACACTTACATATTTGTAAAATTCGTTCGTTGCTTAAATAAACCATTAATAGCTAAAGAGAGCTTATGTAATAAAGTTATTAATACTAATAATTTTTCAGCTTTATTTTAGATTTATATGATGTTTATAAAATATGTCACAAGTGTGGATCTCCCTTGGAAATTGCATACAAAGGTAATTGGACAAGAAAAGAGGGGTTTACAATTTTAAAAAAATTTCAATATGGTATCGCCGTAAGAAGAAATAATTTCAAAATGTATCCTGTAAAGGCAGCGACAGCGGTATGTTTTTCGAAATACCTTTATATTTTTAAATACTTAAAGCGTCATCTCAACTCACAACACTTTTTAGGTTATTAATAAATCGCCAACATTGAACATGTCCGATTTGGAGTATTTTAATAACGACAAAGACTTTTTGGATCAAGATGCTATGCAAAGGAAAACCTATCAATTGTTTAAATTAATGGAAGATTTATTTAATTTTACGTAAATTTTTTTAAGCTGCTTCACATAGAAAAACTAAACTTTTCGTTGTAATATTCTTTTGACAGATTTGATCTGCATTTTTCAAAAACTTGGGGTGGTCAATTTAATAATACTTGGACTGGTGTTATGGGTCTTTTGTATTACCAACAAACCGAATTAGCCTTGTGTCCTTTGAGATATGTATTACCAAGAATAGCTGCGTTTGATCTTTCACGAAATGTACATTATGAAAAGTGAGAAGAAAAATATTTTAAAATATAAAATGTTAAAAAATAATTTAACAAGGTGGGATCATCTTAACTTTGAAAAGTATTTTGCATGATTTTAATTATTAAATATTCATATTGCTAGTATTTACAGGATTTTATATAATAATTGAACCCAACAAAAAGCATTCATATTTAAGAATTAAAATATTACCTTGCTGAAAAAGTTACATTTTAACCATAGCTGGTATCATAATAAGTTTAGCTCTCTTGAGTTTTCGTCAGTTCCTTAGTAGACTGATTGGTAGTCTGCTTTAAAAAAATAGATGCCATCTTAGGTGAACGTCGACACGATTGATTTGGACTTTAAATAGCCGGCCGATTTTGATCTGTTATTTGCTTCTATTTGGATTTCTGTGGTTGTTTGAATATTTTACAACCAGAGAGCAGCTATAACCATTCGTAGAATCTTTGAAATTTTACCAAGTTTAAAGCTGTAAAGGTGTGCCACACCTAAATTTCAATATAATATTGGCTTTAGGATCGCATTTTGAATAAAAAGTTAAAAATCTAAGTTAAAGCTAGAGTTACATTCAAGAAAACAGTTATTTGTCTTGCTTTGAGTTTTATGTGTCAACTTTGCAACTTTATGGCCACTGAAGTAAGGCGCCGGTAAGTGTGCCTATGTGGCCTATTAGGCTTTTAGACTACGCTATTAGCCCGGGGTTGTAGGTTCGATTCCAACTAAAGACTACTCGCAGGGGGTTCCAATTGTCACTGCAGAATATTGCAAATGCTCGGGTAAAATAGAAGCACCAGACGCTAGGGTTCCTAGAACCTAAATCTGGAAGAAAAGGTTTGTTGTTTTATAACACGGGTCCTCTTCGCGGCCCGTCCAGTTGCCAAAGGACTGATGCCACGGGAATCGGTATCCCCACAGAGAGTTTATCGTCTCTGTGACCGGTTGGTGGTGAGGTCCCCTTCGGTGGTACACGTGGTGGTTGTGGTTTAAGATCGATTTATGTAGGTATGGTGCACGGTCGATCAAGTGTGCTGTTGCACTCTCAACAGAACGGAATTTGGATAATCTCCAAACCCCTAAGCAAGAGGCTATGATATGTAATCTAGGCTTGCCTTTTAGGCTTTCCATATTATATAAATTGCTACTCATTGTGACTGTATCACACATAAATTGCGATACTGGCGGCAACGTCTTATCGTGGAGTGTTGTTATACTACACAATGGGGGCGCTAGTCTACGCTTAAATTTCACTCGGTGGAAAGACCACCTTGTTATTGTTCCACATCCAACTAAAGAATGCAATTTTTCACTATAAGTTGACAATATGACCAAAAAGGTGCTTGAATATAATCTGGGTGCCTACAAATGGTTGTCTGTGTTAATGACAGGTCATGGAAACTTCAACTATTTTCTGACCAAGATATGAATCGAGATAAGATTGTAATTGCATACTGTGTCTGATAAAAAGGCTAAGACGCAGAGCAAATTTTGTATGAATGTCAAGCAGACTGGCTAATATAAAGGCTTTAACGCACCGGCACACGCATATTAAATGTAGATGCTTACGAAAATATTAGCAATTACCACCACCACCATAGGCCCTGTGATAAGGAAGACGTCTATCAGTCGCCAGTCTAAAATCACCACAGTCGAGAGTAAAAGGCTAGTGACAGCACGAGACCCAACGAAAGTAAAGTAGTCGTAAATTAATGGTCGAATACAGATTGATTGAGAAACGAAGGGAGTCGAAAAGGAACCCATAAAGTTAATGGTCAACTATGGTACTCCCCCTACAAGATAAAAAGGCACCCATGAAGATTTATTTAATATCCCACATTTGAGATAATATTTGTCTATTAAAATGAAAACGTGGGCATGTGTCACATTTACCTTTATTTTATATTTCTTTAACCATTTTGCCAAATTGAATATCTGATCGTTTAATAATCGCGATATTTCTTGGGGACTTTTGTGAGCGCTTAGAATTACTATAGCTATAGAAATAAATGAAACACTTTAGTGCCAAAAAAACTACTTTTCGGTTTCTTTTCCCACCTCTCTTCTTCCCAGTTATTTGTTCACCCGATTTAAAGAAATTTTTTATCAATTTTACTTTCACAGCTCAGTCAATGCTGATGGTTGTCATATGTAATGTTATCATTGGCCATTTTATGTTGAACAAGAAGAAAATATTCATGCGAACGTCTCTCTGTGTTCTATGAACTAGTGACATGGAATAGTTTTGTGAATACTCCTTATAATTGACCTCTTTTAAATCATAATTATAGAGCATATTTTGCATGCGTAAATGCGTGTATGGTTAAGATCATACTACCCTGCAAGCACTACCTTGGAAAAAAAAACCAATGGACATGATATATTTATGTTGAGCTGGTTACCTGTCGGAAATTTTATAAAATCCTAAACAGGACCATATCAGGGTGGACAAGGAAGCCTAAAAAGAGGTAGATTGGTTATTTTGTTGAGTTAATACCCTCTTGTTGATCAAGTGCGATATGTATATTGTGTGTATGTGCTGTAGCACATTAACTTAGTTTCATTGAGTCTCGTGTTGTCACTTTATTCTCTACTGTAATGACTAGAAACTGTCGATGTTGTTTCTCATCTCATGATCCTCCATAATTGCTTATAGCTATCTAAAGTTAAGGATCTCAACACCATCCTTTAGCATGTGTTTGCCCATAGTCCTAAGTCTGATAATTTGCGCTACCATCTCAACCTCTTCCAGGCTCAGTCTGGAAGTATCCAGTTCTTTGAGCTTCATCGTAGCCAGGCGAAAGTTGAAGTTTTCATGACCATTAACGCAGTTTTACAGATTAAGGTACCTTTATATCAAAACAACTTGCTAGACAAATACCTCAGCACTGACTTTATACATCTCCATCTCTGTTGAATTAGTGTTGAACATCTCTTTCAGATTAATCCGTCGATTCTCCAGAAAATAACCAATCGACCCCTTTTGAGGCTTCCTTGTCCATCCTGGCCTGGTCCTGTATAAATTTGTCAACATAGAATTTTATAAAATTCCCGACAGGTAACCAAAGTTTGCTCAACATAACAATTCAGCCTCCAAGCAGACACAATATGGAGCTAGTGCACTTAATTACGATGAGCTGCTTTGCAAAACAAGTGCTTTAAAAAAAATATCCTTAATAAATATTTTTCTTTCAATAATTTATTTTGAAATTAAAATAAAGACAATATATAGTGCTCACCTCTTGTTAACTTTCTTTTAAAAATTCTTAACTTCGCTACAACCTTTTAATATATAATTTCTTTACTTCTTCTTTTGTTTTACTTTATCAACCAGAATACATTTTCTTTTTCGCCATCCCAAGCACTCAAACATTCGCAATATATTCTTTGAACCATTAGCTGACATTGTTTGGTGGTGTAGTTTGGCCTTAATTGTTGTTACGATACTCTTGTTGGCCATCCATGTGCGGGCAGAATATAAAATTTTAACAATGTTGCAAAAACAACAGCAACTGGATGGCAGCATCAGTAATGCCAGTACCAGTAATGCAGTTCAGCTGCGAGTGGAGAATAAATTCGATTTTATTGTTTTATGTATTTTCGAAGCAATACTACTGCAGGGACCAGCACCAGAATTATTTCGTTGTAACTCAACACGTCTACTCGTATTAAGCGTATCAATTTTTTCAATTTTGTTAATGCAGTTTTATGGTGCTTTCATTGTCAGCTCATTACTATCAGAGGCACCTCGTACCATAACCAATTTACAAGCTTTGCACGACAGTAGCTTGGAGTTGGGAATGGAAAATGTATCTTATAATTATGATATTTTTATAAACAACAAGGATCCGTTGGTACGTAAACTTTACAAATATCGTATTTGCAATAAACATACAAATCGTCCAAATGTTATGACACTGGGGGAGGGAGTAAAGAAGATTGGAAAGGGAAATTTTGCTTTGCATGCGGGCATCGATCGAGTTTATCGTTTACTAAGCAGTAAGTATAATTGGCAAATTGTCTAAATTGACTAATTTACAATTTAAAAAAAAAGTTCTTTAATACAAATAAAAAGAATTTTGGACAACATATATTTAAGATAGATTATTAACCTAAAAAAAAATCTGTTTTTAATTACAACATGAGTCAATTTTTATTATGTTTGTCCATGATTCGATTTAAATGAAACAAAATTCTAAAGAAATAAATCTTAGTTCTTAAATTTCGTTCTTAGTATTTTTTTAATCTATATTTAATTTCAGCCTTCCTAACGGAATACGAACTTTGTGAGTTGCAAGAAATTAATTTTCATCAGTCCCACGGTTTCACGCTTGGAATAGGCATGCGAAAATCCACACCATATTATGAGTTTACAACTATGGCAATTGCAAAGTTTCAAGAGGCAGCTCTAATGGCCTACAACAATAAAAAGTGGGAGGTAAATAAAATCGATTGTACGGCATTGCAGAGTAAAGTCGCCAGAGTCGATATAGAACATTTCGCAACAGCTTTAGGATTTCTATTTTTCTCTATGCTAATAAGTTTTGCGGCATTGATTTGCGAAATAATTTACAAACAAATAACAATAAGATGTAATAAAAATTGAGAATTACAAATAAAATAATATCTTGATTTTAAATATAATTCAAGCTTTAATTCAGAGTACTTTTTGCTTTTGCTTATTAAATAAAATTACAACTGGTGAAATGTACATAAACATTCTGCAAAATAATTTGAATAGAAATTATTCTGATAATTATTTAATTCTAGCGTAGATGTATCAGCAACTAAATGACCAGAAGCATAAATCTAGGAATGTTGAGTCATAGGTTGAGAATAAAGAAAGGCCACATGGACTAGCCTACCTCTTAACAACCCATTGTTATATTTATAATACGTTGGGTTAATAACAAGCTATTAAATTAAAATCAACGTAAAATATTAACAAAATCGCTATAAAGCTTCAAAACTAATGCGTCTACTTGTCACCAGAGGCGTTGTAACACGGTTCTAAAAATAATTATGATGTTGAATTGCAGAGCTGCCAAAAGTAAAGCTTTTCTCTTTTTATTTATTTCACAACCTGTCTTATCTATATATGTACATATATTCCTTTTTTAGCGAAAAGAACACAATTAAAACAAGTAATATTGCTATGTTCGGCCAATCCGAATTTTATATATGCTTCACCATAGTAATGTAAAATATTAATAATAATAGTAATAACTCTGTTAGGGAATGTCACAATAATATACATATGTACATTCGGTTTTTACTTTTTTGATTTTCAACATCATTATTGCTAATATAATATAAAGATATAACATTTTTTTTTTTAATTTATCGAAAGTTTTTTTTAGATATTTTATCGAAAATTTTTTAAAAAAATGTTATCAAATATTTTTTGAAAATTTTGTCTATATTTTTTGTAAAAATTTTATCAAATATAACCGAAAATTTTTCGTAACAATTTGACCGAAATTTTTTTTTGTGTAAAAATTTTATAGACATTTTTTTGTAAAAATTTTATCGAAATTTTTTTATAAAAATTTTATATTTTATTTTTTTATATAAATTTTATCGAAATTCTTTTGTAAAAATTTTATAGAAATTTTTTTGTAAAAATTTTATAGAAATTTTTTTGTAAAAATTTTATAGAAACTTTTTTTGTAAAAATTTTATAGAAACTTTTTTTGTAAAAATTTTATAGAAATTTTTTTGTAAAAATTTTATAGAAATTTTTTTGTAAAAATTTTATAGATTTTTTTTTTTTAAATTTTATAGAATTTTTTTTGTAAAAATTTTATAGAATTTTTTTTAAAAATTTTATAGAATTTTTTTTGTAAAAATTTTATAGAAATTTTTTTGTAAAAGTTTTATAGAAATTTTTTTGTAAAAGTTTTATAGAAATTTTTTTGTAAAAATTTTATAGAATTTTTTTTTTTTAAAAATTTTATCGAAATTTTTTGTAAAAATTTTATCGAAATTTTTTTGTAAAAATTTTATCGAAATTTTTTTGTAAAAATTTTATCGAAATTTTTTTGTAAAAATTTTATCGAAATTTTTTTGTAAAAATTTTATCGAAATTTTTTGTAAAAATTTTATCAAAATTTTTTGTAAAATTTTATCGAAAATTGTTTGTAGTTTTATCGAAAATTTTTTGTAGAAATTTTATTGAAAACTTTTGGTAAAAATTTTAGCGAAAATTTTTGTAAAAATTTTATAAATTTTTTTTAAATTTTATTTTTTTTTTTTAATTTTATATATATTTTTTTAAAAATTTTATTGAATATTTTTTGTAAAAATTTTATTAAAATTTTTTATAAGTTTTTTTATAAAAATGTGTTTGTAAAAGTTTTAAAGAAAATTTTTTTTAAGATTTTATAGAAAATTTTTTATAAATATTTTTTCTAAAAAAGAAAATTTTTTCTAAAGTTTTTATAGAAAATTTTTTATAAAGATTTTATAGAAAATTTTTTATAAAGATTTTATAGAAAACTTTTTATAAAGATTTCTTCTAAAAATTTTATAGAATTTTTTCTATAAAATCTTTAGAAAAAATTTCCTTTAAAAATTTTATAATTTTTTTTTTAATTTTATAGTAAATTTCTCTAAAAATTGTATAGAATAGTTTTTCTGTCGATAAAAATAAAAAATTCAATAAAAAAAATTCTCCATGGAAGTTTTTAGCTAAAATTTTCTATAACATTTTTCTATAAAATATTTTCTAAAAATTTTATAGAAAAATAAATAAAATAAACAACGTAAAAAAAATAGGTGGGCGTGGTTTTTTGCCCGCAGTTTCGATTGGAATGGTCTGATGTTGTTGAATTGCATTAGCGAAAAGTTCGAGGGTATGAATGGCAGATTTTTGGGCTTAAATTTACTCTATTTCTTCTGGTGCCTTGGCAAAGTTGTTTTCAACCCGAACACAGACAGACGGACATCTCCTAATCTACTTCTCTATGTGTAAAGATCCAGCATATATATACTTTTTGTGGGGCCGGAAAATAATATTGTAGAAATGACACTCCACCTGTGGTGAACGGCATAAGAATATCGGTATTCCCTTTAATTGTCCAACACTTCGCATTTTTTTTTTCATATTTTCTATTGATTACTTTTTGAAAAAAAAAAAATTATATACAACCTGGCTATGACGTATTTAACGTCATTGTTTAATGTGCAGTACGTTTTTTTTTTTTGCTCAAAATCAACTACTTTTATTATATTAATTAATTTTAAATTAATTTAACAGCCATACTTTTAGAAGTAGTGATTTACACAGAAAACTTTTGAAAGTGTTTTCAAATTTTTCATTACATTCATTTGCTGCTGAAACAAAATATTTGTTTTTATGAACACATTTAATAAGTGTACATTTAATCCCAATAACTTTGAAAAATAAATAAACCAACAGCCAAAGAAGAAACGGCATGAGGGAAAAAATAAAACATCAAAATTAGATGAAAAAGTTTAATGATGACTACTCACTTATTTAAAAAACGGCACACAATAGGAAGAAAAAAAGTATACGAAATACAAAAGCCAACAAATATCCCCTGAATAAAACAGGGAAAATGTTGAACAAAGGTTGTGTTTATAATTTTTATGCTGAAAATAAAACCACAAAGAAATTCGAAATAAATAAATTACATACCATATAACACACTAACTAACACACTGCAAAAAGCGGCAAACGAATGTTGAAAATACTAGTACAAAAAAAGAATTTATTATTAATTTATTACTGTTAAAAGAATTTATTTAGAAGCACGTCAAATTAGTTTTTCCAAGTGAAACTGTGCGGACAATTTTTTAAAGGAAAATTTGAAAATTTTAATGTTGCCTAAATACCAACTCTTACTAACTTACACCATCCTACTAAACATAAAGATTTTTTATGAATAAAATTTAATGGTTTTTATAAACTTCAAAGCTAAATTTTTACAATTTTTATTTTTTTTTATAATTTTGTAAATATATAATAACTAAACCTTTCGATTGAATTATTATCAACAATTGTTTTATAAGGTCTTCAGTATAATGTAAATAGAAAACTTGAAATTTTGTTTATATTATAAATTTCCTTTAAATTTTTCAAACTGATAACAAATTTTAGGTTGTTACTTGTCTATAAATTTTGTTTAACTTATTGCTTAAAAACTACATTAAAAAAAAAATGTTGGTAGTCACTTTAAAATTTAATAAGTTATAACCACACACAGAGAAAAATATGATTAACGTATCATCACAAGAGAGATCTTACGTTCTCTGCAAAAATATATGATTTCGTTGAACAACTGATAGTTGTTTCAATCATTACTATGACCATGATGAAGAAGTTTTGGTTACTATTTGATCATTAAATAGTTACTCCCGTCAAAAATGTCACATGAATGGTTTGAATATTTTGAACGTTTTTAAGACTCTTACGTATTTACTTTAGATATAGGTACCCATTCTCTGGGTAAAATTCCAAAATTTAAATAAAATGATTAATTAACAATTTAGGCTTAAGTTCTTTATTATAAAGAGATAAAGAAAAATTAGAAACCAGCAGAATGTAATGCATGGTATAATAGAAAAGTAGTATAACATAAAAGAAATAGCGTTTACGAGGGTAAAACTTTTTCAAAAAGCTTTACCCCCTGTAAAATATAATATAATAATTTTAATTTCTAATATCATAATTCGTTGACAAGTTTGTTTAAATAGAAAATTATTTAAAACTACCCTATAGATAGATACGAAGAATGCTGACGACACTGCAGCGATCCAGAAAATGCATTACATTTTGTTGGTGTCTAATTTCTCTTTATCTTTGTATACGAAAGAGATAGTGAAATAATAACTTATTATTTTTCTTCATTTAAAAAAGTCCAAATAAAATTAAAAAGCCATATAATTTATATAAAATTCTAAAAATTATTCTAAAGCTCTGTAAATGGTGTTTCAAATATTTTAATAACAATGTTATTCCACAAAATCAAAATAAAAATTAATTAAAAATTTTATTCATTTGGCTATTTGGCAGTAAGAAATTCATATTTTGTCATTATTTTAAAACAGCGCCCTCTATTTCGCAACCGTGTTTAAAATATCCCGCTTTCAATTCATAATTTGTCATTATTTTAAAACAACGCCATCTGTTGCGCAACCGTATTTTAAATATCCCACTTTCAACATAAAAGATGCCTTAAAGTATGCAGTACCTTAAAATCGGTAGAAAAATTGCATACTTCCACTATTTTTTCTCCACTTTCTCCTGGAAATAAGATATTTTTGCTGAAAAAATGTACCCAATATTGGAATCAGGATACTAAGGTACCTTTTAACAATATTTTGTTAAAATCCATCCAGTAGTTTTTACGTGATGCCAACGTAGACAGACAGACAGGAAATGTGTTATTGTTTTATTATATGTAAAGATAAAAAAATATATTAAGGTCGTTCTTATTTAACCAAAGTATGACTAAAAGCAATCAAAAATATTTTCAAAAATATTTTTAAAATTTTTTGTTTAGTTTTTTTTTTAATGGTTTAAATCTAATTTTACAGATTTATGGATAAAAAAATTATGAAGGGAGAATTTCCCGAATCGAATTGTTTAAAATTAAACTAATAAATAATTAAGTCTTTTATTATAAGGTGCGTTTGAATAAAACTTATCTTATTATATTTATTTAATAACAGAACGAAACTAAAGTTATATGACAAAGCTAAGTAGTTATCTGTTATCAAGGACTCTAAGTCCTTATGGCATTAATGTCTAATATAGGTCAAAATGAGCCATTAAAAAAAGAAACTCTAATTATATGATAAAAGTATTTTTTAAAAAATTATATTTTTTAAGTAAAGTATGTATTTCTACAATCTTTTCATAGTTTTGATGTATATAGCTGTCGTCTTCAGTAGTTGACTACACGGCAACAATTGTTGCCAATGTCATTTGCAGTCTAGTATCGGTGTAGCTGCTGGTTTCTATGTGTTTAATGCATCATGTTTTAAACTTGTAAGCTTTATTTCGAAATATAAAATTTATAAAAAATAAATAAACCTTAAATTAAAATCTCTACAGCTTTTTGCAAGTAGTAAATTAATTTTTTTTTTTTTTTGTGAATTCAACATCAAAATCTAATTTAATTTTATTTTCGATTTTAGATTGCCGTTTCATTGATACAAAATATTACTTTAACAGAAAACCGCGTATCAAATTCAATCATAAAAAAAACGAAATTAATATTTATTTATCTTTTGTGACTAAATGTGCTTTTGGATGTAATATTTTTCGCAGCATTTTTGATTTTTTATTAAAATATAAATGCACCTGTGTTTTACGAAGGTATGGAAGGAAAAAAAGCTTAATATGAGATTCAATTGGTGTTATGCATAAATGAACTATTTTGCTACCTCTGACAAAAAGGATGAATTAACTTATTTGATTAACAATTTGTACAATCAGCCCCAGTAGTGAACACACAGTCGTTTACAACAAATTTGTTTACGCCTTTTTGTAAAAGCGTTTTTCATTTCTACAAAACAACTAATTGCTAACAGATTCATATTTGTATATGCATAATTAAGCTTTTCTGGGCTATAAGTGGGTTTGAGAAGTTAAAATATGTAGTATTAAAATAAATTGCTTTAAAAAATATTTGAATTATTTTTTGCTATTAAAAAACAAGAAGTTGCTATATTGCGGCCGAGGCAAATATTAAACAATATATCCTTCATTGTAATTATGATAGATATTTCATTACCCTAAATGTTTCCCAATAACCTATACCTTCGGTATTTCAGGCTGTTATTTTTTAACTTGATTTTTACTATGGGTGATTTTTTTGAGGTTAGGATTCTCATGCATTAGTATTTGACAGATCACGTGAGATTTCAGACATGGTGCCAAAGAGAAAGATGCTCAGTATGCTTTGACATTTCATCATGAATAGACTTACTAACGAGCAACGCTTGCAAATCATTGAATTTTATTTACTTTATTGGACATTAAACCAACCACACGAATGCGTACAGTGCGTACAGAAGAGAATATTGCGTCTGTTTCTGAGAGTGTTGCTGAAGACCGTGAAATGTCGATTCGTCGCCGTTCGCAGCAATTGGGTTTGTGTTATTCGACCACATGGAAGGTTTTACGCAAAGATCTTGGTGTAAAACCGTATAAAATACAGCTCGTGCAAGAACTGAAGCCGAACGATCTGCCACAACGTCGAATTTTCAGTGAATGGGCCCTAGGAAAGTTGGCAGAAAATCCGCTTTTTTATCGACAAATTTTGTTCAGCGATGAGGCTCATTTCTGGTTGAATGGCTACGTAAATAAGCAAAATTGCCGCATTTGGAGTGAAGAGCAACCAGAAGCCGTTCAAGAACTGCCCATGCATCCCGAAAAATGCACTGTTTGGTGTGGTTTGTACGCTGGTGGAATCATTGGACCGTATTTTTTCAAAGATGCTGTTGGACGCAACGTTACGGTGAATGGCGATCGCTATCGTTCGATGCTAACAAACTTTTTGTTGCCAAAAATGGAACAACTGAACTTGGTTGACATGTGGTTTCAACAAGATGGCGCTACATGCCACACAGCTCGCGATTCTATGGCCATTTTGAGGGAAAACTTCGGAGAACAATTCATCTCAAGAAATGGACCGGTAAGTTGGCCACCAAGATCATGCGATTTGACGCCTTTAGACTATTTTTTGTGGGGCTACGTCAAGTATAAAGTCTACAGAAATAAGCCAGCAACTATTCCAGCTTTGGAAGACAACATTTCCGAAGAAATTCGGGCTATTCCGGCCGAAATGCTCGAAAAAGTTGCCCAAAATTGGACTTTCCGAATGGACCACCTAAGACGCAGCCGCGGTCAACATTTAAATGAAATTATCTTCAAAAAGTAAATGTCATGGACCAAATTTTATGCGTTTTTTAAAAAAAAAAAGTTCTCAAGCTCTTAAAAAATCACTCGTTATTATACCATAGAAATAGATGAACTGTAATAAAGATTATATAAAAATTTACAGTTCTTCGTATAATAAATCTACTTTGGGTAGTGTTTAGCTGTAAACATTTATAATCGAAATTTATTACTATGGAGAAAGCATATCCCGATAGCTTTTTCGCTAGTGCTCAACTAGCTCATAAGTGGACTTTCCCAATTTTCTAAATAAAAACTCAGATTCTTATGCTTAAAACTTGATAGACTAAATGAGAAGTTCAATCAGTCTAGAAAGAAAGCCAAATATAAATTTCTAAACAATAAACCATAGCAAATATTTCGATTTAAAAAAGTTTATCTTAATCCACAAATCAGTTTGCATTACTGCAAATGTCGTTTATTCCAAAATGCATCACTGAAATGAAAAAAAACTGATGCATTGGATGAGTGAGTATTTTATTTGTTCTTTATTAATTTTATTTTGTTAAATTACATTCGTTTCTACATTTTTACAATTGAGTTTGATGTAGATTAGATATGGAATAATGATATTTAATTTTTGCTTTCATCTAAATCAAGAGGTCCAAATTTGAAACATATGATAATTTATTTTTATTTGGGCTTGAAGTAAGTACCAGCATCAGCTGTAAGTACACATGCGCATCAGATGCAGCGGAGTGTACATTACCAAAGAAGCCCCTATTTAACCAATTAAGTTCAGATAATAGAACAAGAGATTTTATTATTTCTTGTAGCACAAGAGCTACAGCTTCCTTCCCCTCAATCATACCACTGGATGAATACAATGAGTCTATCAACGAATTTTTTGGACATGACAATACAATAAGTAACAATTTGAGAGCATTCTTGCAATTTTTCTTGTTTAGGAGACTTTATAACCTCCTGTCACTCCATTGTCAATCCACAATGTAACTCCCCATAGAGTCCAACGAATAATCGCTCACAGGGAACATTCCCAGGAGCTACCGTTATGCAGCGAATGTTTTTTTCATCCAGTTTCAGGAACAGTGAAAGATCCGGAAATTGGGAACATACATAAATATATACTTCTAAAGCATTAGCGTAACAGTGTCAAAATCCCAATACAATTTTCCCCAGCTAGTGAGCTGAAATTCTTAACAAAATTAAAAATAAAACAAAAGAAACTCTGAAAACAAAATATTTTAATCATTTTTAAGGCTGGCTAGAAATATAAAATTTAGAATACAAGTAGATCAAGGTAAATAAGTAAATAGAAAAATCTAAACTAAGAAAAATCCAATACCAATCATATTTTGATCTCAGTACATACTTTTAACTGACAAAATGTTTGATGTCTAATATTATATTGAATTGTGTGACTCTTTGTAAGAAAAAAACGTAATTTCTCTAATTTTACACTCAAGTATAAAAAATGCTGTTAAAATGGTTTATATTTAAAAAAAATGTGGGCTGAATTTTAAAACCACATTGTATGTTTAGATAGAATCAAATTGTTAAATATTAAATTCCAAACCTGATAGTTTAACACAAACATGCCGTTAAAGCAAAAACTTGACCTTCAAAAGGAAGATGAAAAAAAAAATAAAGAAAAGGAGATTTCAAGGATAAAGATACGTGTATCCTTTAAGAATATAAGGTTATGCTTAAATTTCTTTAAAACTAAGTTTTAAAGACTCTGAAATATGTATGTTTCCCACGTCTCATGAGGTAAGAGATGACGCAGAAGTAGTAACTCATCGGACATCCATTGATAGTAAACATATTTTTTGTGGTTTATCAATTAACTATTTTTTTTTTAATAAAAGTATTTAAAAATATTACGTATAAACAAACATACTTTTATGTAGTTTTATTACGAAAATAATGTATAAAATAATTAAACATATTTTTCTAAAAAATTAAAAATCATACCGACACACAGTGAACGGTCCCCATAGTAAAACTGGAAAAAATCTAAGGAGTTATGGTAGCTAATTTTTCGCACATATCTCTTAGCATAGCATACTATTTTCAAAAATGAATTAAAATTTTTAGAAATCCGTTTATTTTAGCAGTGCGGGGACAATTAAATTCCCAAAATTTCCCCATTTCAGTAATTATTATTTTTTTGAATTTTAATCTATCATTTCACATACCAAATGATAAAGCGTGATAGTTTTTTATAACATATAACCAATTTGGGGTTGCCGTATACCTTTTTTGAATATAACATCATTTTAAACTTTTTAGTATTTTTATTTTTTAAAGTTTTGAAAATACTCACAACCATTGGGTTTCAAATAACATTATATGAATAGGGTTACCAAATTGACAACACTAAATATTTTAAAATTAAATTATTATTTAAGATAAAAAACATATTAATATAAAGATTAATAATAAAGTTACAATTAAATTCAAATAACATAACAATTTTAAATAATTTCTTAGTCACTAAAATAAGTTTCTGAGTCTGAATCAGTGTTAATAGATTCATCTACTATTATGTAATTACTAATTTCTTGATTATTGTTGAACGAGCTGCTTGTATTTATTGTATTTCTATTAGATGAAATTAATGGATCAGAAGAAATTAGGAGTTTATTCGTTAAATCTTGATTACAATTTTCTCTGCTATTTCGAGTGTGCTCAAGTCTGTTCTGTCTTAATTGTTTTGTGAAGGTGTTATAAAGCATTCGCCCGTGCACTCAGCTCGTATTAGTTCGCCCTGGTTTAGCGCATAGCCTATTATTATCATACATTTTCTAATATTAAAAATATCAACTGATGATTTTAATAAAAATATTAAATATGGATGATTTTTAAAATCATTATATTTATAAAGTTGGCATAGAAAACACCTATGCCTATTTTTTCGGGTCCATCGAAGCTGACTGTTTTTTTTTTTTTTTTTAAAGTACATATTTTGGCTATAAACTTCACAATTTTTTTTTACAGTGTTGTTATAAATATTTGAATTTAAGGATTTTTTCATTGTTTCTGCTACATTTCTGAATAAAAAAAATAAATTTGCATGCATTTTTATTGAAAAATGAATTTTTGAGATTTATTTTTTCAGACCCATTTTTTGTTACTTAAAAATTATGAAAAAATTATCAAAATAATTCGACTTTAAAGCCGTGTAGTTTTTTTATAGGTGTAATGCACATAAAAACCAAACCACCTCTGGAATCGTGGGAGTCTTAGCTTTCATCCCATATGTATTTTATTTTTAAATTCGAAAGTTTTTTTTATTTTTTTATTTTTTTCCACTAGACAGTTTACTGTGCGACATAATTAACCGGCTAAAAAAAGCTGAAGGTTGTGAATTCACCTGTTTCAGTAATTTCTGAAGCGATTTGTTTTTTTTTTTGTCTTCATTAGAAAATTTATGCTCACAGATTTTTCCCATTTACAAAAGAAATGTTCATAATTTCAAATTAAAGTTGTCCCCATACAACGTACGTGATTTTTACGTGTATTTTGAACTGTAAAGGTCCAACTTAGTTAAGTGCATTTTATTACAGCTCCCAATAAGGAAGAGTAATAAAAAAGAAACCTAAAAATTAAAGGGTGTTACCATAGGAGATTTCATTTCACCTATATGGACCTAACACTTGAAAATTAGACCAAATGTGTATTACTTCTTTTGTTATAAGAACAAGCATAAATACTTCAAATTAAACATTAAAGGGTGTCCCCATGGTTGATGTAATTTAAAGAATATAATTGAAATTTTTTGAACCGTTATAGCCAGACAACAGAATCTGTGTTGGTAAATCTTCTATAACAACAAGAATTTAATTTAAAACTATAAATTAAAGGGTGTCGCCATAATAGAGATGATATTTGAAAAATCTTTAAAACCATTATAGACAGACAGTAGAAATTCACAAAGAATCTGTATGCTAAATCCTCTATAACAACGAGTATTTAATTTAAAATGGATATTAAGGGATGTATTATTTTATGTATTTGGTGTGATATCTTGAACCCTTATCGACAGAAGCTTGAAATTATAAAAAATTGTCGTTTGCTGTATTAGCAATCATAAGTGTAAAAAATTCTTCATAGCTGATGAAATTTGTTCCGTATATCCTTACCTTTTTAACCATTTTAGAGAGACACTTGATATTTACACAGAATGTATATTATTATGCCCGCTAATACAACGAGTAAAAAAGTGTGAAATTAAAGGGTATAGGGATACCCTTTAATGTTTTTTGCTGTATGCATACGACCTTTCTCTTAAACACGTATAGATAAAAACTTTCTACACATATAAAAAAAAACAGTAACTAATTTCTTGTCTGTCTGTGTTCGTATCACGTAAAAACTACTGGATGGATTTTAACAAAATTTAGTATCCTAATTCGAATATAGGAAAGTAGAGAAAAAGCAGATAAAGTACGCCGATTTTTTACCGATTAAAATGTACTGCATACTTTAAGGCAGCTTTTATCTTTAAAAGCGGGGAATTTTAAAAACGGTCACGCAACAGATGGCGCTGTGATGAATTAATGACAAAATATGAATTACTTATTGCTAAATAGCTAAATAAATGAAATTTGTATGTTTACTTTGTACAATTACATTGTTATTAACCCTCCGATGTTCGATGCCTGATGATACGATAACTGCATTATAAGGGTCTGGCCAGACCCATGAAAATAATATAAGAAATACAGTTTTAGAAAAAAAATTGTATTTATTTGTTTTAGCGTTTTAATATAAATAAAAAAGAGCAATTGGGTTTGCAACTATGTAATTGAATGGAATGTTCGTTAAGACATATAGGACGATTACTTTTGCTGCATTTGCTTGCCGGACTCAACCCATCATAGATGATGAATGAGGCCAAAGCAGCGATATCAGGCATGTTGTAAAACATTGCCAGTGGCTAACTATTTGTCGAGCGTTTGCATACATAGCCAGTCAACATCTGATCCATTGCATCTAAGCCCGCTTTAAATTTATTGCAGTGTAAAATTTGATCTGGCTTGAATACTTTCAATGTATCGGTGTTTTGACGGTAATGAACAGTAGATAACATGATTGCCGGATTTTTTGGCTTTGACATATAGGAGCATAGAGCTATTTTTAATGTGGTAACATATGAACATCGGAGGGTTAAAATATTTAAACTCATTTTACAGAGTCTCTGATCAGCTTTAATAGTGAACGGACGCATTTAACTCGTTACGCATGTAATATTTTGTTTTTAAATAATAGCAAAAATAACAAATATAATAATTTAAAAGTAATAAACAAACGGATTAGTGAACATTGCAAAAAATATTAATCCACTTAAACATTTTTGTTATCTTGTACAAAAACAAAACTGCTATAGTGAGCTAATTGTTGTTACACTGCAACAGCAATACTATGGCTGATGATACTAATGTATCAGAAGCAGATAGTGATCATAACTGGCAAAAAATTGTGACTTCAAGAAAACGGCATCAAGAAGGTTCGCCTAAGTTATATGTAAACAAACGAAAACCAATAAACTATGATGATAAACCTTCTACAAGCAATAAATTTGCTATGCTTCAAGACGATGATGATGATGATGATGTCAATGATGTTCAAGAAGAAAACGTAGATAATGCAACAACAATTCCCAAACCACCACCAATCTACATTCCTGATGTTTTTGATATTAATAAAATGATAAGTAACATTAGTACTATTATATCTAAAGATCAATTTACTTATAAGTCACTTAAAAATAATCAAGTTAGGCTTATGGTGAAAACTGTTGATTCATATAGAAATATAGTAAAATATTTAGAAGCTCGCAAAGTAGGCTTTCATACTTACCAACTGAAACAAGAACGTTCATATAGGGTAGTTATTAAGGGTCTGCACCATTCTACTCCGGTGGCAGATATAAAATACGAACTGCTTCAATTAGGACATCAAGTACGTAGTGTAACAAATGTTAGAAGTCGGCTCACCAAGGAACCCCTACCCATGTTCTATGTTGATCTGGATCCTAATCCAAATAATAAAGATATTTTTAATGTAAAACACATCAACTACGCCATAGTTTCAGTTGAAGCACCGAAGAAAACTGATGAACTGATTCAGTGCCATAGATGTCAACTATTCGGACACACAAAGGCTTATTGTAAAAGGCCTTTTAACTGCGTTAAATGTGGCCTTAACCATCCAACGGTTGAATGTAATAAAACACCTGAGGCACCACCCCGCTGTTTTCACTGTTTGAAGGATCATACTGCAAATTATAGAGGTTGTCAGGTTTACAAAAAAATTATTCAAAAAAGACAGTATCAGAGTTCTAATACTCAAAATCAACGGCAGTTTAACAACTATCCACAAAATCTAAACGATTTTACAACTAACAACACCAACCAATTTACTAACAATAAATCTTATTCAGAAATTTTGAAAACTAACAACAACAATAATAGCAACAATATAGCTATGGAAAGAATTGAATCCATGTTAACGAATCTTCTTAACATGATAACTATGTTGATTTCCAAACTATGCAAATAAATCTTCGTATAGGAATATGGAATGCCAACGGCCTTTCTAATCACATAAGAGAAGTTGAAACTTTTATCCATTTACAACATATAGATATTTTCCTCATATCTGAAACTCATTTCACCAATAAAACTTATTTTAAAATAAAAGATTATGATGTAGTATCTTGCAATCATCCCGATGAAAGAGCGCACGGTGGATCAGCGATTTTGGTAAAATCTTCGCTAAAGTATGAAATTATTGATAATTTTAGAAAACCACATATACAAGCTTCTGGAATTCAAATTAATACAGGAAACGCTAATCTCTCAATATACGCCATATATATTCCTCCAAGACACTCTGTGAAATGCCAAGATTTTGATAACTTTTTTACTACACTTGGACCAAAATTTATTGTTGGAGGTGACTTCAATGCCAAGCATCAGTGGTGGGGATCAAGACTTGCTAATCCAAAAGGAAAAGAACTCTACAAAAGTATAATAAACAATAATTATTCAGTGTTATCTACAGGTAGTCCAACATACTGGCCAACTGACCCCAGAAAAATTCCAGATCTGCTGGACTTTATTGTATATTCAGGTATTTCTAGCCATCTTTTAGATATACTTGATACCGACGAGTTGAGTTCTGATCATTCTCCGTTGATAGTGAATTTTAGTACACATTGTCCTACAATAAATAAAAAGTACAAAGTTATCTCACCCAGCACCGACCTTAATTTATTTAGAAACTGGCTAGAATGCAATATAAATCTAAATGTTCGAATAAAAGATGGGTATGAACTAGACGATGTCGTTGAAAAGTTTACTAATTTAATTCATGAAGCTGCGTTTCTATCCACTCCTACACTTACCGAGAAAAATGTTCGGAATAAGGTTATAGTATCGGCCGAAATTAGAAATCTTATCAGAGAGAAAAGAAGATTACGTAAATTATGGAAACATACTAGGAATCCGATAGACAAAACTAACCTGAATAAAGCTACAAAGGAATTAAAACAACGCCTAGCCGAAAACAAAAACGAACAATTATGCTGCTATCTGAAAAATCTTACTACTTCAGGTAATGGAAGAAATGAACATAAGTTATGGAATGCTACAAAATATTTAAAAAAACCAATAAAAAGAAACGTTCCCATAAAAGATCTGAATGGCACGTGGTGTAAGTCGGATTATAATAAGGCATTTTCTTTTTCTCAATACTTGAAAACCACTTTTACGCCGTTTACCTCATGTGACTCAAATGATGTTACTAAAACTTATGATTTCTTAGATACCCCTTGCCAAATGGACTTGCCCATTAAGCATATATCACCAAACGAAGTCACTCTAGAAATTTCAAAATTAAATAACAAAAAAACTCCAGGTTATGACAAAATCTGTGCAAAGGACATAAAAACATTACCCAAAAAAGCTATTATGCTGCTAACAACTATTTATAACTCTATTTTAAGATTAAATCACTTTCCAGCACAATGGAAATGTGCAGAAATTATGATGTTTCCAAAACCCTCTAAGCCAGAAAACGACATTAAGTCATACAGACCTATAAGCCTTTTGTGCACATTTTCTAAGGTTTTTGAAAAGATATTTTTACATAGAATGCAGCCTATATTAGACCATAAAAATATTATACCTGAACATCAATTTGGTTTCCGACACAAGCATGGAACGCCAGAACAGTGTCATCGTGTTGTGAAGGTTATTAGAAATGCATTGGAAACAAAACAGTATTGCTCCGCAGTATTTTTGGATGTAAAACAAGCCTTTGACAGAGTGTGGCACATAGGTCTGCTATATAAACTTAAAAAGCTTCTTCCCGCACCCTTCTTTTTGGTCCTTAAATCGTACCTACAAAATCGCTGTTTTTATGTTAAAACTAACGAAGAAATTTCTGAAATTTTTGAAATTAAAGCTGGAATTCCTCAGGGAAGCGTTCTGGGCCCTGTTCTCTATACTATTTATACATCTGACATGCCAACAAGTGAAAATGTTACTACAGCTACATATGCTGATGATACAGCCTTAATGGCAAGTAATAAGACGGAAAAAGAAGCATCTAATCAGCTCCAAACTCATCTCAATAATATATCCTCTTGGTTTAAAAGATGGAACATTTCTCTTAATGCTGAAAAATCAACACATATAACCTTTACACTAAGAAGGGGATCTAGTTCCCCTATTTTTCTAAACAATGAGGAAATTCCAAGATCTGATTGTGTTAAATATCTTGGTATGCACATTGATAAAAGATTAACATGGAAACAGCATATAAAAGCTAAGAAGGAACACTTAAACATCAAAACTAAGCGAATGTACTGGCTGCTAAAACCAAAATCAGAACTCAGTTTAGAAAACAAAGTCCTTCTATACAAAACTACCTTGAAACCAATATGGACATATGGAATTCAACTTTGGGGAACGGCTAGTAATTCGAATGTAGAAATTCTTCAAAGATATCAATCCAAAACTCTAAGAATGTTAGTAGATGCTCCATGGTATGTGAAAAACGATATTATTCATAGAGATTTGTGCATATCAAAGGTCAAATTTGAAATTAACGAATACAGTTCGAGATATCTGGAAAGATTAAGCAACCACTCTAATCCCCTTGCTATTTCTTTACTGGATGAAAGTGAGGAAATACGTAGGTTAAAAAGACATCATGTTCTTGATCTCCCATTTGTAAAATAAAATCTATTTTTGTTAATATTAACAATATATTATTTGTAAATACATTTAAATAGAAAATAAGTTTTTATATATATTAAAACTTTTTTGTTAGTTATATGTGTACATAGAAAAAATGTACTAATGTATATATGTTTTATCCTTAATGGAGGGTAAAATTTATGTGAATAGTTATTCTTAATTAATTTGCTTATTATTGGAAAATAGATTGCAAATAAAACAATGAAAAAAAAAAAAAAAAAATTTTACAGAGTTTTACAATAATTTTTATAATTTTATATAAATTATAGAATTTTACCCAGGGATGGGTACCTTTATACAAAGTAAATACGTAAGAGTCTTTAAATTTGGTGTGGTTTATTTTTAAAGCAAAATCGAACAAAATATTGTCAGGACGCATATAAAGTGTGGGCACCTTTTGACAGAAATTTAAAGTACCGACCATAGGTGATGTTAGTTTATTTATCTATACAACTCTTTAACTACTGAAATTTAACTAGAATGTGTATTACTCTGTCCGCTATAACAACAGGTGTTTAATATATGTATATGTGTGATTTGTAATACAAAATTATTATCCGAAGTTTTGTCGGTGTGCCTAACCTTCACAATATAAAATATTGTACCTCCAAGTAAAATTAAGATATAAATTTTAAAGTACGCATTTTACCTTTAGATGATACTGAAAATATGAATGCACTATTTTTTCAAATATTAGCAACTTTTTACAGAACCTTAGAATAATAGAATTTTATATGAAACATTTGTTTCATAACACCTCTCCTATAAAAAGTAATTATAGTGAGAGTATTGAAGTTTTATCTGAATTTGTCGAACTTAATACTGTTTAGGTAGTTACCAGAGGAACGTTATATTTTATTTAAAGTATGTGATTTTAAAATATCGTAATGTTAGTGATTAATTAAAAATGAAAGAAATACCTTAGGAAAATCTTGATTTAATAATGATTTAGATAACTAATTTACCCTGTTACTTATTATTAGTTTAACCCTTCGATGACTGACAAGGTCCATATGGACCTTTCGTGTTTTTGAAGCCACAGTATTTAAAGATGGCTTGGTAGAATTCCATTAGATTCCATGACATCTATAATAAATAATAATATTGAAATATTTATGGAGGATTAAAGACGTTTACTACGCCGATAACCAATATTAAAATGAGGAAATTTTTTTTACAACTTTAGACTTAGCTTTAATTTTAATAGCCAGGGCTTAGCTTTTGTTAAGTCTGTTCGTAGTAATTAGTTATTTGTTCCTATTGAATTTTTATAACGTGAAGCTTTCACGACTTGAATGTTATCAATGAGATGTGTCATTATAATCGTATGTTATAAGCAGGAACGGGCCGCTAATACCCACATTACTAGTCATCCAGTAATACGTATGGCTATGAAGCCAATCGGAGTTGCGGTAAGTTGTTATGGGAAAAAATTTGTTAATTTAACGTAATACGTTTTTATCTATTATTTTCAAGACTAAAGAACCAAGAATTGAAGCTGCCGTGCCAGCAACATCACCGCGCGATAATCGAAACTCTTGTCGATTGTGCCGTGCAGAATCTTATATCCAACGGAAGACAAATCCTTTGCTTGCCTAGAACCTGTACCTACGCAACACTGCAACACCTCGTGTAATAACCGAAAGCCGTAAAAATATAAGTACTTATAAAAACATTTACATTCATTAGCTTTTGTAATTTATAGTAACTTTATCTTTACTTTTGCCTTTTATATATAATTCCTAGATTTTATAAATTTTGTTAAATAAAGTATTATTTCCAATGCAGTTAACTAATTTCCACACGTTCTGAAATCACCTAAATAAGCGTAAAAATATGAAAAAAATCTCAAATTCGTTAAGAATAATATGTGAGGACCTTGTTGGTTATTGACCGTTGAAAAAATTGCTGGTTATCGGAGGGTTAATGACATTGCAAGCATAAAAGTTTCAGTTTATACTTTTTTGCAATCCATAAAATATTTCTTTATTTTCATGGTATTTATATTCAAGTTATACGCAAAAACTTAAAAATGCATTGAATAGATAAATAAAAAATACAAACAAACAAGAAAAAAGAAATTAAAAACGTTACATGCCACAACAGTTATCTTCCGTAGATATTTAATCAGCTGATTTAGAGTATATCAGTGTATGTTTTATTTTATTTTCATTGTATACAGACGTGCATCCGTTTAATGTTATATTGTGTATATAATAAAAGAGTTTTTGTTACTGTACACATGTGTACCCTATATAAAAAAAATATTTCGTACAGAGTAAACAATATAAGTTTTAATGGAATATAATTAAATTTGATTTCGATTATGAATAAATATGTTCATAATTATACAACATTATACAATTAATTATACAGCATCAATATTTCATGTTGATTATTGTTTTGTATAGAATTTTGTTTTAATTACGTGTCAATATTTTAATGGATTTTAAATATATTTAAATAACTTATAGTACCTGGAGTAAATAGATTTGTGTTTAATGCCGGATTAGTGGTCAATGCTAATTCAACGATTTTATATGCAATCACAAAACTATATCAAAATAATAAAATTATAGAGAATTATACACGTATATTTCCCTACAAATTTTTTAAATGAGATATTTTTAATTTGATGTGTGTTTGTGTGCTAAATCCAAATCTGTTTACAGATTTTTTCTATCACGTCTAGTTTTCGAGATATTCTTAAAAATAATTATCGCTCCAAAAAAATCCTAACTGTAGCTATTAGCAAGTTATAATAATGGGTCTTAATGTACCAGAGAACAGATTGAGACCAATCACATATGCTTAACACTCATGCATTCGTTGCTTTTGTCATGTGCTTCATAGACAGGAACCGCTAACGATGTTGCTATGTATACAATCATTTTTTGTGTTTATTGCCTTTTTATACTCATTAACAATCACAAAACAATCATACCACTCATTCAGTAATCGCTGCTAATTTGTTTTCATAAGTTGTATATTCATACTTTGTGTTTAAAAAATTAAAAAAATGGAGTTCGCTGATATTATCTATAGAAAAAATAAATACCGGTGTTTTCCGTACAATAAAAAAAACACAAAAAGTAGAATATGGACAATTTTTTCCCTAATAAAAAATGAAAATAATGAAATCATTGATGGATTTGTATATTGTGAAAAGAGTAGCCAATGGGATGGCATCAATAACAACGGACTTGTGGACGGATGATTTTGTAAAAATAAATTTATTGTGTGTTACATTTCATTTTACAAAAGAATCTAAATTTAAAGATATTGTACTTAGTGTAAAGTCAATGGATTTTGAAAGTAGCACAGCAGAAAATGTTCTTAAAAAATTGAAATGTGTCTTAAATGAGTTTCAAATAAGTAATTTAGAAAAAATTACGTTTGTGACAGATCGGGGAGCAAATATTGTAAAAGCCCTGCAAGATTACACCCGTCTTAACTGTGGCAATCATTTATTCAGCAATGTGTTACATTCTACTTTTACGTTGAAACAACGGAACTACAGCCTAGATTAGAAGCTTCCAAAAAACTGGTTAATTTTGTTTAAAAAACTATTGCCTGAACCGCTGGAAATTTTAGTTTGTTTAAATCTATTTTAAACAACTGAGTTGCCATTCAAAAAATACTCACAAGAATCATTGAAATGCATAGAACTAATGACATTAATTTTCCTACGCTTACAGCATTAGTAGAACTTTTTGAAAATTTTGATAAGATAAGCAAACAATTTCAAGGTAGCAATTATGTTATTACAAGTTATTATATTTGTTTATCAATTAACAGGCTAAGAAATATTTATGCGATTGACACCCCTGATTCCCCCAGTATAGTGGCATTAATGGCAAATATTGTGAAAGAAATCGATGGCAAATGGATTCCGAATATAAGTGTTTACCAATATTTTGCTTGTTTCTTATATCCACCAACAAACCGTATTTTAGAACAAGGAGTTTTGAATAACGTAAAAAAGTTCTGTGTTTCATTAATTTTAAGTGATCAGTGAAACACATTGTCAAACTGCAGATGATAACTCAACTTGCGGTGATTTTGAACTATTTTTTCCAATTTTATAAGTCACTCCAGCAATAATGCGAAGGAAAGCATTACCGACGAGGTTAGTCGGTATTCTTTAAATCATTTTAACGTTAATATAAATTTTAACGTTTTGTAATGCTGGGATCAGCATGTTACCGAGTACCCAAGGTTGTCTAGACTTGCGAAAAGAATTTTGACTAACCCTGCCAGTAGTGCTGCTTCAGAGCGTGCTTTTTCCGCGACAGGTAATATAATTTCCGAAAATCAAAACCGATTGGGTCCAAGGTCAGTAAATAATATAATGTTTTTAAATTCATTCTATAAATATGAACAAACTTAATTTTATATTTAGTAGAATAAGGGGATATATTTTATATGTGTAATATATTGAATTTATATTTAATTTTTTTTTTATAAAAATGTGTACTTTTTAATTATAAAATCTTTTAAAGCTTTGGAAAATTAAATTTAAAATAATTTAATATATTTAGGCCCATTATTATAACTTGATTTTAGCTAAATTTAGGATTTTGTTGGAGCAATAAGTAGTTTTTCGTTATAATAATGAGGATAGTGCTCATTGCTATAACTTGCCCTTATAGTACGTGATAGTCAAAAGTGGTTTTTAGCTTACTTATAATAACGAAAACTATATTAATATACCTACATTCTAAATATATTTAATGAATTGAAACATTGAAAACATTTTTTTTTTAAATAATTTTTCAGCATTAAGTGAATGATATTTGCGTGCATTAATAATTTGTGAAATCCGCAATTAGTTTTAATAGTACTTAAAAAAACAAATTAAGTAATAAAATTACTTACATTTCATGCTTGAGAAAAACACCTACACAAAAGGGTCTTGTGACAATAAAGGTACATTTTCTAAATAAGCCCCGTTGTGCTGTTTAATTTATCTACCTGTTATGCATATACATACATATAAGAACCGTCATAAGAACAACCATAAACATACATAAATGTAAGTATGTTCATAACTATTTTGGAATTCTGGGAATCGTAACAAAACTAATTAAATTATTCATTAACTCAAAATTGCACAAAACCTTTTGTGCGGGAATTTCACAACCATAAAATATTCATATGATACTATTTATTGCTACTTTTTAACTCTATCAACAAAAATTAAACCCTTTCGTATTTACGGATGTTAAACAATATGATCTTTTTAGTGGAAAACACCAATAAATTCTTATTCACATTGTGACCATTCATACCATTCGCTTTCCACTCGTTGCTTTTTGTGAGTATTAGATGACATTTACAGAAGACATGCAATGTAAATTCGTTTTACTCCCTTTTTGTGACAATTGTGACATGTACTGCATTTCTCAAATGCTGTAAAGTGACAACGAAAAGCTCATTTTTGTGATTGTATTCAAAAACATAAAATAAGGCATTCAAACCGTTTTCTGTAATGTACCTGTACTTAATTGTGAATAAAGTCAACACTTGTGCATCGATTTTTATCATTTATGGCTTATTTCATTCCTAGTAATATTTGCCGATCTACGAGTGTTTTAAGTGTTTTAAGACAAAGAAAAAATAATGTTTTATTAATTTTTCCCTAGAAATAATATATAATTCTATCCCGCATCTTTTAATTTTTAAAATCGAACAATCCTTTAAAGAGTTCTTTAGAAATAAGTTAGCGCGGTCGCCTTGTTTAGGAGAAAATGTTAGCCATGCCCATAAAAAAAAAGTTTGTATGTGATACGCGTAAACTAAAAACGGATTTTATTTTTTATTTTAACGAGTTGAGATCACTATATTCCACATATTTATGTTCAGGGAGCAATTTTTTGCAGACCAGTGTTATTTAAGTCAGGACCTTTCTATTTGGGACCAACATGACGTATTATTTGTATGTTTACTACACACGTCTAGTTCGAATTTTTTTTAAACCAACAAATAAGAAGTTAAAAATTATAAAAAAATTGGAAATGTTAATAGAAAATAATTTAAGGCGATTTGTTAATTAAGCGATGTAATTTGTTAGAGTTATTTTGTAATCGAAATTTGAAATTTTTGTTACTCAAATAATTAATAGACTTTAAATTCTATGATTAATCGAGCGATAGTTAATCGATTGGATAAACTACTTCCCACCCTAGCACTTCTTTTTCTACAAATTTTTAGCAAGTTCTGAATTTTGTAATTATTTTTATTATGTATATTTTGAATACATACATACATTGTTATATTAAATCCAAAACAGATTTATAATTTTTAAATATACCACATCTTTCATCGAAAATACCTTTTTCCTGATATCAACAAATATTTGTATATACGAGTACATATTATTTTATTACCGAATTGCAAACATTTATTCATCCGTTGAACAAAACGCACGTATACACAATAAACTCATTTTTCATTTTTTTTTCTTTTTTAATATCGGAAACGTAAATGAAAATTTTATGTTGTATAGTAATAGTAGAACATGGAGACATTGAAAGTAAAAATATAATAACTGAAAAAAAGAAGTCTCTTTTTTACCACATTTCTGCTTCTGCTTCTGTTTCCGTTTCCTTTTTTGTGCTGCTGATGAGGACGATGTTGCTATTGCTACTACAGCTGCAATAGCTGCCGATGCTATTGTGGTTAGATCTCATTCATGTATAATTAGTAGAGCGTATATTGTTTGGTTGTGTATGCATAAAGTACAAACAGTAAATTCAGTTACCAAGTACCCAATGAAACTTGAATTTTCCTGTGGTTTCTTTTTACGTAAAATACAATTGTTGGTATTTAAATAAAAAAATATACGTGTATATATTTGAACAAAGATATAAATGTAGAACTTCTTTACTAACAGTCTAATATGAACAACAATAAAGTAATTTACCGCTTAAACATAAATACATTATAATATTCATGTATTATAGCATAAACTAAATTATTAACTAAAGTGCGGCGGTTCATATAAAATTGCGATGCTTTCAACAAAAATGTGAAAAGACATGCTTTGCAAATATCTGAACTATGTTTCTTAAGTAAAATAATGTCCTCTAGTCTTAGGTAAAGCTTTTTTATGCAATACTCGTATACATGGGGCCTGTATTTCATGGTCTCTTATTTTAGACTAATGGACTAAATGCAACGTGTATTTATCCCCAAAGGAATGATATGATTACATACCAAAGCAAAGGATTTCAGACCAATCAGTCTAACATCCTTTTCGCTTAAAGAATTGGATACTTACAGATATTCACATTAAGATGACCATTAATAGGAATCTCCTTTCGTCATCTAAACTCGCTTTATATACAAAGGACAAATCTATTGAGACGGCGTTACACTCGCCCGTGGGACATATAGAAAAGTCACTAGAGCATAAAAACTACACCATGGTAGCCTTAATGGATATTTAGGGAACCTTTAATAATATCGATCCGACAGCAATAACCCAATCTCTCATATAATTGGGGATTGACCCGACGACCATTAGGTTCATAGCAAACCTATTCAATCATAGGAGAATTATATCCACGTTTGCCTTGACGAACATTTCCAAAATAGGGGTAAGGAACACACCCCAAGGTGGAGGTGTTGTTGTTGTAATAGCTCTGCTGTCGTAAGTTCTTTTCTGGGAAAAAAACTTCCTGTTGATTCAGCTGTTGCTGAGTTGAAAATATTTGGCCGAATGTGACTCGGGTCGTTCCAAAACGAAGATCCCATTGTCGTGAGAACAAAGGTGGAGTGTTGTCTCAGTCGCTGTCGCCTTCGCAGACGATGTGGTGGTGGCAGTATCTGGTGTCCTTATTCTGTATCTGGGGAGACTGAGTGTCAATCCAAACAAAACTGAACATGAATAATGTTCACCTGAATGTCACAGGTGCATGGAACCATAGACTATGGGGTCATCCCAGTGTTTAAAGAATCACGAATGTTATTCCTTTACTTATAGACTACTGTACCCCAAAACCCTTCTTCACGAGAAGGTTCGACTTCGATCTAACGGATGGTCACTAACTTCCACCTGGATCACTCTGTGTTTTCACGGATGGCTCGAGTGTATGCAGTGGAATTTGGAATCAAAATGTGTTTCAGACTCCTTAATGACAGTAGTGTCCTACAAGCAGCAATATCTGAAAAGCGGCAAATAGCAAAGGTATCACAGATAATCGAATATTAATATATGGTTTTGTTCCGACAGTAAAGCCGCCATTATGTCCCTGAAAGGTGTGATTAGCACATCAAATCTTGTTCGGGAATACCGGACATCCTTAAGTGCTATGGCGGAAAATTCAGCAGTCACCCCTAAATGGGCAACTGTGTTGCTGACGAACTGGTAAATAAGGGGACCTTGCTTCATGATAGCGTCATTGATGTCTATTGCTTCATTCCCCTCTCTGCTTGCGAGATTCGAATAAGCCGTGCTCTTTGTGATCTGGCTCAGGTCAGAGGGTCTTGCTAGAATAGAAAAAAATGTCTTTGTCACTGGGCAATGGTCACTGGGCATTGTTTATTTGGAATCCATGCAAGAAAAATGGTCCTCCCTTACAACGACTTTTTCAGAAGTTTCCAAGATGTGGCAGAGGAAGAAACGGTCGAACACCTCCTTTGCCTATGTTATGCACTATAATATTAACGTCTTCCATCCTGGATTTCGAGAGCCTTTCTCGTATTTTATTATTGGGACCAAGCAGAATTAAATCCTTTCTGAGAAGCTACGGTTGGTTTTCGCTTTTCCTCTCTTTTGTGCAGGTAACACAAAGGACCGACATATGGAGCCAAGTGAGCTGCATAACAAGGCTTACTATTTAACCTAACCTAACCTAGCCAAGTTTAAAATCAAAGATGATACTTGCCTAGAAGAGCCAAAGACAGTAGCGGATATTGTTTGTGAATATTCATAGTATAAGACTTAGAACCAGGGGCAACCCTTGTTAAATACGAAGGGTATGGGGGATCTAATCCTTGGAAAAATGATAGCAATTGCTAAAGACGTTGCCTTAAATTACAAATCGGTTTTTTATAATCATTGAGGACAGAAGCGGATCGAAAAAGCTATCTGCTTCGATATCACCCACATTAAAAATATTTTCATTAATTTATGGAGTACACATACTATATAATGAGAGGCTTGATAATGATGTCCTCATATCGAAAGCACTGGTCCAAACAAACAGTCAGTGATGATGATCTTCACAGAAAGTTATGACAACACTACTTTCTTTACTGGGCGAACATATCCAATCAATTAAATTTCATGGCATCCCTTTGGTTGTGAAGGATTTTAATAAATTAATAAAATACTACAAGTTTTAGCTATGCTTATGCTTTGGAATTTTATATGAACTGCTGTTCTTAATGCAACAAACAATGTACAGTGTATTTTCACATCCTAGTCCTCCATCACTAATTACCCAGCATTAAATTATTCTTTTTACATCAAGATCATTTTGTTATAGTTGTGCACTGCTCTCATTTACTTTTTGTTTCATTTTATTTTTTTTATTTTTGTATTTAGTTCCATTTCACTTTGTTTCTTCCTTCTTGGCTGTACTAATGTAGTAGTTTAGTTTATGTTTGTCTTCATTTTTGTTGTTTTGCAGTTGTTTTGTGTGAAATTGTACTCTATTGCTTTTGTATTATTTTTCTCTATTTAAAAATGTTTATGCTGTCCTCAGTTACATTTCCATTGTCACAACAAAATGCTACTGTTAGAATGCATTTTTTATATAAATAAGAATTTGCAACAAACAGAAAATGTTTAAATAAAAGAAAACTTAAATGGAATAGAAGAGAATGAAAATGAAAATGAAAATGAAGCTAATACAATCGTGAGAAAATATAAATTGATTTCATTAAAAATGTTTTTAGGTTGGGCTTGAGTATATTGTGTTTGTTCTTTTTTCCTTTTCTTTTATTTTGTAACGTTGATTCAAAAAATCAGAGTGAGTTTTAAAGTTTAATAAAAAGAGAAAACCATCCTTTTGTTTAATATTTTGTTAAATGTGTGTTTAGTCCATAGGACATCGCACTGAATTCTCATGCCAAGAAACTTTAGAGCTTCTGATTTCTAATATCTACATCACCCACAGCCACAGATGAGGCATCATTTTCGAACGCACGTCTGTGCGTATGCTTGTAAGCATTAAATTCTACTCTATTTGGAATTTCAGATTTCAGGACTCAAATTTTAATAATATTATTTCAGAAACATAATAGTGTCGATATATATATTTCTCTTTTTATGTATTTCTCCTCTTACTTCATCTGGGACTGAATTTGGAAAACATAAATATCGAGCTGCACCTTCTAGATAAAGATCTATTTACATGGTAAATCTCATTCAAACCGGTTCAGGTATTAAGCCATTACCAACTCATTAATAAGAAATAAGGCTTACAAAGCTTTGTAATATTCAACGGCAATTTGATAGTTCTATGACTTTTTGGTTTAGAGATATTTTTTCACCCAAAGAGAGTTAAAGTTCTCAGCAGGTTCCCCTTTAAGGTGACATATTTAGTCTAGCATCTTTGTAGTGTTTTTAATACCGTCAAATAATAAGATTTCTCAAGTACCTTAAAATAGGTATGTGTGTTTCCAGCCAGTCTTACCACCTAGCCATTTCTTTAAATTTTAAAGCAGTAAATAGTTGCAAGAGCACCCAAGCTTTGTCTTCATTGTTGCACCCATCTTGCGTATAGGCTTTTGATATACAATTGCGAGGTATGCACTTGGTTAATGCCTATAACCTCAGCCTTGTTGGATTCTATAGCGTCACTTGAACTGACACCACCATAATGGAACTCAATAAACCACTTTTTAGCCACTCAAATTAATGGATCAGAATGCCCATAGTATTTCAAAGATTGTCAGATATAAACGAATAGACACGGCTTTCGCAAAATGTGAGTGTAGTCCCTTAATAAAAAAACACTTACCGGCAGCAGCAAATTACTGCGCTAAAAATACCAGTGTGATAAGTCACGGACTTATCACACTGGCTTCGAATATTAAATAAGACTATCTCTGCCCACACAAGTTGTATTCATCCTGACAATATTTTGTTGGATTTTGATTTGAAAGTATTTCACACCAAATTTTATGACTCTTACTTTTATAGTGTTTCACGTATGCGTATTTACTTTATATAAAGGTATCCCTGGATAAAATTCTGAAATTTAAAAAATTCTAAAATTCTAAAAATTATTGTGAGGCTCTGTAAAAAGTATATAAAATATTTTAATAACAATATAAACGTTTTACAACCTTCGTAATATATGGAATTCAAACGCACTCTTCCCTAAGACAAAGATTCACGTTTACAACGCTTGGCTGAAAGGCGTTCTTTTGCACAGCTCCGTAACATGGTCGGTAAACGAAGCCATAAAACAATAATTCTTGCAAAAAAAACCGACTTCAAAACAGACAAACTTAAAATCATGTTTCTTTAAGACAGTAACTATTGCGACACCCTGTAATTTCCAAAGACAAATTTTATACTAGTTATAGCGTTCGTAGCAATACAGGTTCATTGTAAATTTCAACCGTCTGTCTGTAACGGTTTAAAAGTTTGGTCATATACATCAAATTACATAAACTATTGCGACACCCTGTAATTTACAATTTTAAATATTTATACTTATTATAACATATATAGTAATGGACATTCTGTCTAATTGTTAAGTGTTTATCAATAACTGTTTAAAAGATAGGGTCATATATTTCAAATGACGTCACCTATTGGGACACCCTTTAAATTAAAATTTTAATGTAAATACTTTATAAAGTATTATATATTACTTTTACGTTAACATTTGGGACACCCTTTAATTTCCAAATTCATATTTTACACTTGTTATTTTAGCGGACTTAGCAATACAAGGCTCAAAAGTTTGGCCATATATATATATCAAAATAAACCAACTAATGGGACACCCTTTAATTTCTAATTTTAAATTTATTTAAATTTATTTATAAATTTATTTAATTTTATACTTATTATAACAGACATAGTAACGAACATTCTGTGCAACTTTCAAGTTTTTGTCTATAACGGTTCCACAGATAGGAGAATAAAGGTGAAATTACGTGACCTATGGGGTCACCCTTTAATTTTTAATTTTATTTTTTAATTACTTTTTGTTATTGGGAGCTATAGTGATGCGCACTTTTTTTTAATTTTAAATTGGTGAGCTATAAAGTACATAATACACAGGTATGTTGTATGGGGACACGCTTTAATTTTTAAAATTTTGAATTTTCTTAAAATAGGAAAAAAAAGCAACACACAGACGAATTGATAACCTCCTTCTTTTTTTGAAGTCGGTTAAAAAGAACAAGCATTTACAAACCGATATCTACGATATATTTTAAAAATCTGGTGGTCTAGAGTTATCACCAACGAAGAACAACTCCTTCAAATCGCTGGTGAGGACAATATCAACTCGCAAATAAAAAAAAAGAAAATACAAATGGATTGGTCACACGCTTAGAAACCCATAAAACGAAATATGCCACGCAGCACTTGAGTGGAACCCCCAAGGCTCAAGGAAACGAGGAAGACCGAAAACCACATGAAGGCGTACAATATTTAAAGAAACCGATGAATCATTCAACGAACTTCGCTTTATTGCAATGGTCAGACAAGCTTGGAGATTCTATATATAGATAGCTTATGTTCCTGATGGAATTTGCTGACTAATAATAATAACAATGTTATTCCACAAAGTAAAAATACAAATCAAATACAAACTCATTTTAATTGGCTATTTGGCAGTAAGTAATTCATATTTTATTATTATTTTAAAAGAGCGCCATCTGTTGCACAACCATATTTTAAATATCAAGCATTCTTTCATATTTTTTCATTGTATTAAAATAGCGCCATCTGTTGCGTAAGCGTGTTTAAAATACTCCGCTTTCAAAAATAAAATATGTCTTAAAGTATGCAGTACCGTAGGTACTTTCACTGCTTTTCCTCCAATTTCTCTTGGAAATAAGATATTTTTTGCCGAAAAAGAGAATATTAGAATTAGGATACTAAGCTACCTCTTCACAAAATTTTGTTATAATACATATAGTGCTTTTACGTGATGCATTATGTTAGTATTTGACACCTAATCTGTCTTTCAGTTTCCTTAATGAATGTTTTACATTTTCTTAATTCCATATTAATTTTCCTGTCTGTCTCGAGGAACTAATGCCAATGTAAATTCTAATTTATTTCTCAAACAAAAACTGAAATATATTTATTGCCGCATTAAGTACTTCTAGCAAAAAAAATAAAAGAAAAGAAACAACAATATGTTTTTCTACTGCATAAAAATAAAAAAAAGGCAGCAAGCAGTCTCAAGTAAAACATCATTAATAACTGCCAATAATTGTTGAACAAATTTTCTTCAGCTTCGATAATTTTTCAAATGTCTTAATCTTTATATATTCTGCCAAACGAACTGTTGTTAGTTTTAGTTAAACTTTAAAGGACTCTAACATGCATACCAAGGTGTCCAGGTCCTTGGTCGTTTGTGTACTTTTGTTGCACATTTTTTCTTATTCGTTTTCTGTTTGGTTTTAGTTTTAGTTCATTTTTCCTTAACACCTTGTCTATATAATCATTTGTTATCTTCAAAATCTTTTAAAGTAAGTTTATCAAGGGATAATATTGATTTTGACACCCAAATAGAAGCTAAGAAAAAAGCGAAAATCTACAAAAAAGCTAAATAAACTAAAACATTTCTTTCCTATTACAAAAACAAAGAATGAAATAAAACTTTAATGCAGCTCCTCCTGTTAGTTGTAATTTTATAAATATTTTTGTAATCTAAAATGAAGAAACGTGTTGCAATATAACAAAAAAAAAAAAAAAAACCCTTTACAATATTTAAGGTGTTTTAAAATGAAACAGTATAAAATAAAATAAATGAAACAAGTGAAACAGATTCTCGTTCTTTATTTATTGCTTCGATATGTTATTTAAATATATGTGACCCAGCCTATGAAAAGGTGGCTTATGATTCCAAAAAATTTTTTCCACTTTTTTTTTGGTTTCTATAGTTTTTGAGACGCTCTTTCACGTGGTGAAAACTAGAAAGTCCTAACTTGCATAGAAGTGTACTAAAAATGTAAAGAAAGAAGAACACACATAAAAGAAAAACAGAATTTTATTGAAAATCCAGAATCAAGATTATAAATGGAATTGAAAAATTTAAAAACAATATTGAACACTGCAAAAGCGATTTTACCAAACAAAAAAAAAAACTGTTTTGCACAAAAAATATTTATATAGCAGTAGTTTTCTGACGAAATGCATTGTTTAACTTTAACAGCTAATTTTTCAAAATTTTGTTTTTGAGTCATAGACCAGGTCACATATATAAATTTCACTTAAATTTAAGTTTATCCTTGAGCAGGTTTATTAAGGACAACAAGAATAAGAATTTCAATGGATATTCTTAGTGACTTAAGGGTAAAAACATATGAAATCAACCAATGAGTTGACCGCACCGATTTCGAATTGGATGAAATTTGGTACGAAGGGAAAGTTAACCATAATAATAGCGTTTGCCAACTTTCAGTGCCCTAGCTCACGTACTTTCAGAATTATGGCCATTCCAAGTTGGCAAAAATCAATAAAAATGCACTCAGATGCCTTAGCACAATTTTTAATATCTCGAAAAGTATTCACTGTACGTTAATAATTAAGGGCTCATTTTACAGATAAAAACATGCGCCATTCAAAAAATTTTTTTTTTGAATTTTCGATCAAGGATAATGTAAATAAAAAAAGGACTAAAATTTCCAAAGGATATATCTCGAAAATCAATATTTTTAAAAATCTAAAAAAAATGTATGTTAATTCTTATTATGTTTTGTACAAGTCTGCCAAATTTCAATGTGGAGTCTTTATTACAACATGAGTTATTAAGAAAAAAGCAGGCGAAGGTTTATGTTTTGAAATAATAAAATTGAAAGAATACAAAAAAGTCGTGCACAATTCATTCGGTATTTAAATAAAAAATATGCCATTCAATTCAACATTTTGCTATAATCCTTTTAAAAAATCCGGTCACACTGGGTGCAATAAAAGTTTAAGACAAGTCCAAGAATGGATGCTACAGTATACTAAGGATAAAAACATTACGATCTCAAATAAAATTTGTGGGACATGTAGAATAAAATTTTCGCATCTGAAAAAATCGAATAAATCTAATTTGGAAGAAAGTTCAGACATAAACGAAAATGTAGATACTTTCGATGACATTGCGTCAGGCAAGGAAGAAGTTGCTATTTCAAAATTAAACAATCTCCGATAAAAAAGAAGAAGTTACATCAAAAACGGTACAGAGATGCAAAATGTAGGAAAATAACTGATTCGATTCAAGACAAAATTTTCCACCGTTCAGCACAATCAACTTCGCATATGTGCCCACAATCCGAAATAATAGAACAATTAAAAGAAAAGTTTAAAACATTAACAAAAAATAGTGAGAAAATCCAACTGCTAACAATTTTACCAAAAAGCTGGACAATACATAAAATTGAGGAAGAATTCCTGGTTACAAACTATATCGCGCGAAAAGTTAAGCATTTGGTTGAAACAAAGGGTGTGATGAGTACGCCTAACCCAAAACTGGGAAGTCCAATTTCGCCAGTGACAAGCAGTTTAGTAACATCCTTTTATGAATCCGATGACGTCAGCAGGTGTATGCCCGGACAGAAAGATTTCGTGTCTGTTTTTGAAAATAGTACTAAAGTAAGGAAAAATAAAAGACTTTTGCTTGGAAACTTAAGAGAAATGTACGCCTTATTCAAGGAACGACATGATGGAATAAAAATAGGTATTTCCAAGTTTTGCCAACTTCGTCCGAGGAATATAATTCTAGCAAATGCGAGTGGATCTCATAACGTGTGTGTTTGTACAAAGCATCAAAATGTGAAGCTAATGGTTGATGCTATAAATTTAAAAAAATTAACTGCTGGTGTTCCGAATTATCAGCTTGAATGTTACAAAGATTGTTTGAAACAATTGCTATTTATTTTAAATCAGATGGAAAAACACAAAATACAAACTTCATAATAATATCTGATTGTCTTGTACACGATTCTGTAGCTGTTCACCTGTTCCATCGCCACCTGAATGTATTTTTGAGAAAAAAGTTTAAAACAACCCCGAAGAAAATCACGTATTTTTAAGACGGTAGTGCTGCCCAGTTTAAAAATAAAAAGAACTTTATCAATTTATGTTATCATATGGAAGATTTTGGATGTAATGCTGAGTGGCATTTTTTTGCAACAAGCCATGGAAAAGGCCCAAGTGACGGTCTTGGAGGTACCGTAAAGAGAGAGGCACGTCGAGCTAGTTTACAGCGTCCATTACAAGGTCAAATAACTACTCCAAAACAATTATATGAATGGTGATTGCAAAATCTTTTGAACTGTAATTTCGAGTTTTTAACTCTAAAAGACCATGAAGAAGAAGCACGGTTCCTTCAAATTCGTTTTAAAGATTTGCGTACTATTCCTGGAACCCAAAAGCTGCATTCTATTGAACCTGTAGATAAAAAAAATAAAGTCAAGCGTTACTCGGCAGATGCAGATTTTGTAATTGAAATCCTTCAGAAATAATAAATATGCTGCAATAAAGTGTTTAATAATGATAATACATTATGTTGTACTTTTTATTAAAGGTTTAGCAATGGAGGAAAAGAGTTTAAGCAAAGAAAATTCGAAAAAGTTCCGTTACATTTGATTTGTGCTTCTTTTTGTAGTTTGTCACCTTTTTGTATTTTGGTACATTTTATGAAATACATAAACCTTCGCCTGCTTTTTTCTTAATAACTCATGTTGTAATAAAGACTCCATATTGAAATTTGGCAGACTTGTACAAAACATAATAAGAATTAACATACATTTTTTTTAGATTTTTAAAAATATTGATTTTCGAGATATATCCTTTGGAAATTTTAGTCCTTTTTTTATTTACATTATCCTTGATCGAAAATTCCAAAAAAAAATTTTTTTGAATGGCGCATGTTTTTGTCTGTAAAATGAGCCCTTAATTATTAAAGTACAATGAATACTTTTCGAGATATTAAAAATTGTGCTGAGGCATCTGAGTGCATTTTTATTGATTTTTGCCAATTTGGAATGGCCATAATTCTGAAAGTTGGAAGGCTATATGTCTGAAAGTTGGCAAATATTATTGTGCCGATCCATAGATCATGTGTACAAAATCTTATCAAATTTGGATGTGATGAGGTCAGAAATGTTAATATTTTCGGTTGATTTCATATGTTTTAACTCTTAAGAGAAAACAATATGTTGGTATTCTATATATATAATAAAATAGTAACTCATATCCCTTTGTCTGTCTATCTGTCTGTGTTTGTTTACGTTCACATCACGTAAAAACTACTAGATGGATTTTAACAAAATTTTGTGAGGAGATACGTAGATATCCTGGTCCCAATATAGCATACTTTTTTCCGCAAAAATATCTTAGAAAGTGAATAAAAAGCAGTGAAAGTACGCAGTTTAACTTACCGAATATGAATACACTAATTTTTATAAAGTAAAAAATACATAAACTGATACGTAGCATATCTTAAGGAGGAACTAAGAACGCCGGTATTACCGCATAGCACTAAATCGCCGGCAAAGTAAAATAATTATTAATTGGTTATGCTAGCTTCAAACTAATTCGCCTAAAGAACACCAGAAGTGCTTGCGAATCTTTACTATCGCACTAACCATCTGTCTTATCTACCCTTTCCTATCCCTTTCTAAAGTAAGTAACACAGTTAATATAGGTATTAATTGCCTGAGTGTTACTTCTCTTAAAAAAAAACTGAAAACGTAAGCGTCTTTGGTGTGGATTGATTTCAAAGCAAAATCGAACAAAATATTGAAGGACGCCGACGAAGTGGTGGGCGCAGCTAGTCTGTTATAAAAATAACAAAATTTAGATAATATTGGCTTTAAATATTTAATTTTTGTTAAGCTTAAAGTTGAGAGTGTTCCGGCTAATGGATAATTTAAGAAAACCTCTAGACTATTTCGTTCCTGAGATATCGGGAACACATCTGTGGTCAAAAAGGTATACATATTCTTACACGAAATTTTCACTCTATTAAGCTAAGCAAAACTTTTTAAAGCTAAATTATTCCTATTTTTTGTGTTAATATATTTTATTCTTATTTCTTAATCTTGCCTCTCCATGTTTTTGCACACAGTGTTTTCGCAGCTAGTCTTGTCTTTAAAAAAATAAAAAATTGTACAGTAATATTGCACTTTTTCATTCATAAAAGCAACATTTGACATATCGATCGTTGATCAGCCATCTCGTTTCACCGAATGCCCTCATGCCCTGGAACCCAAACTATTCTTAAAAGGTGTCGTCTAAGTTGAGTCAGAGATTGAATGTACTTCATTACACATCTCGACTTTACCACTTTGGCATCAAGGCCCTTAATGGCGGCTTGACGGATCACAAAAATATCAGCAGCAATCGGCTCTGTTATAGGTTTAGAAACAACAGTAGTATATATTTCAGCCCGGAACACAATGCAGGTATCGGATAGCCTGAGTAAAATCGACAAATTAAGATTGTTAGTGAAAATCCCCGATACAGTTCCCACGTCCGCCTTGGAGCCGTCCAGAAAAATATAAACTGCATTATCCCGAATTAAGATTTGTGTAAGTCCATAACAGTAGTCAAATAATGAGTCTGCTCCCCTAAGAAATTTCTAACAACCAGACGTAGAATGAAACCACTTCCAACACATCTATACTTTACTTAACCCGACCAAGAGTCAAGGGTCGATCCGGCAGATACACATTTGATGAAGACATCGAGAGGTGTACGGTTTCAGACCCCATTTTCTACCCAAGGTCCTCTTGCACGTATATAGTGCACAAAGGGCCTTCCTTATCCTATTCTCAGCATTGCATTTCCACGATTACGCCAAGGTATTTTGCCACCTTCCACAGTTCTAGAGTAACGCGGTCCATTTTTGGTAGCCTAAACTAGAGAATTTTGTAACATTTGGTGAAGAGTACCAGTTCGGTCAGGGTTATATTCCAAGACCGTTCTATTTTGCCGGCTCCATGAGTTAAATTATCGTCTATGGAAATTTCTCAATTTTTCCGTGATAAGTATAACACCATTTTGCTTGGAATGAAAGCTTTTATTTTCTCAAAAGCAATTTCGATTAAAACCAGATCGAGGTCCTCGGGGTAGCAAGAGCCTTTGGTCATTTGTTAAAAGACTAAAGAATTTTAATGTCCGTAAGTCTAAATGTTGAATGCTTACGCATAGGAGTTGGTTCGGAAATGATGTTCCATCTATTATTATGGGTGATATAAGTATTAAGAAATTGGAAGCTCTTGATGTTCTTGGCATGAAAATCTAGTGTGATGTTTGATGGACTAAACTTGTTTTTCAAGTCTCTAAAGAAGCTTTCAAATGTCTCGGTGTAAAAGATACTTCACTCCATCCGATCTTCGTTCTATTTATATCAACTATATTCGGCCAAATGTGGAATACAACTCTCATGTATGGGCCGGCGCACGGTGGTTCAGAATTAATTTTCATTGGCCAAAACCTATATTTTTTGTTGACACATATTCTTAAAATTTTTATGTCACCAGAAAGAAAACAGATCAAAACTAAGGTAGCCGAAAAATTGGGTCAAAATATTCGCACTAGTGGGCGTGGCATGCTGCTAAAGGAAAAGAATTTATGTTAATTTAAAAATAAAATAAAAATTGTAAGTTTTGATCTCATACTAATTGCGATTTCTTAAAAACTGTTATCGATATTGAGCTGCGGTTTTTTTTTGTTATGTTGGGTGAACTGTTGTTTTTTAAGAAATGGTATATGCGCACCCTGTATAATTTGTAAATAGGGTGTTATGTTTAAAATTGGAAACCTCCATATATTCGCAAAGTTTGAAGTTTAGTAGTATATAACTTCTAAAGGACAAAAAAGGACAAAAAACCGAAACCACCCAAAGAAAGGCAAAAGTGTTCTCTTTAAGCCTATATATACTTCTGCACCCGCCCGGATCCGCCCGTAGAACACTTTTTTCTATTTTAATGAAAATACTCAACATTTTTACAAACAAATTTCTATCAAAATTGCTTTAGAAGTCATTCACTGCCAAAAGTACAAATTGCAGATAGCAAAACGTAAGGGAAAAGAGAGGAATCTAACTAAAAAGTTAATTTTATTCGAAAATTGAGAATTTTAGGACACAAAACAATTTTTGGTAAAATTTCCTTAAAATCCAGTATAAGTTGTATATGACAAATTCTCCCATAGAAAACTTGTATAAACCGAATTAACTTAGGTAGTTAAACTTAGTTTTTTGTGTTTAGGTAATCTACTTTAGGTTTAACATTTTTATATGTAGTATAAATCACAATAATTTGGAAATATATTTTATTTCGGTACAAGTATTCGATTTAAAAAGGCAAATTTATTGTACGTTTTCCAAATCAGCTTAGTCAAGTTCAACTACTTGGTTTTTGTCTTAAAAAATTCCATACAAAAGAAAAATACCTGAGCTAGCCTTTCGGCACAGGTACAACTGCAAGCTGTACTTGATCATACAGCCGAAAGGTTGCTAAAGTCACTTAAAGTAAGTGAGTTGAAAAAATATGGAAACTGCAATTTAACTCTTTTTTGTAAATGGGGATGCGATGGGTCTGCTGGACAAAGACAATATAAACAATTTTTATGTGAGGATATTTCTAACACAGATATGTTCATGGTGTCATTTGTACCATTGCGATTGATGAAAAACTTAGAGGACTCGGAACCTTCGTCCAGCACAGTGCAAACAAGTTATATTTGGAAAAACCAAACTCCATCGTCTACAAAATACTGCAGACCAATAAATTGAATTACTAATTAATACTATCTATGATAGACGGAAAAACTGCCCAGGTTTTGACTGATACAAAAGCTTCATCCAGCTGTATTATATGTAAAGCAACATCAAGTCAGTTAAACCAAGAACCGACAAAGTCGGAGGATAGTATTGATGCATTTGAATTTGGATTATCACCGCTACATACGAGGATAAGATTTATGGAACACATACTAAAAATAAGCTATGATTTGGACTTCGGAGCTTTAGGATCAGCAAGAAATAATGACACCAAAAAAGAGATAAGAAAATTGAAAAAGAAACAAGTTCAAGATGCATTTCTCAAGCACGGGTTGATTATAGATCAACCAAAACAAGGATCAGGTAACACAAACGATGGCAACACCGCAAGAAGATTTTTTTGGATCCCAAAACTACATCTGATATAACAGGTGTTGATATAGATGTTATTTCAAGATTTAAAACAATTACTGAATTACTTGCATGCAATGAACTAATTAATGCTAAAAAATTTGGTGATTACGCCAAGGAAACCGCTGCTATATATACATCCAAATACAAATATAGAAATATGTCAGCAACAGTGCATAAAGTTCTTTATCATGGAGAAGAGGTCATTAAGCACCATTTATTACCAATTGGAGATTTGTCAGAGGAAGCCCAGGAAAAAACAAACAAGGATTACAGGTTTTACAGAGAACATAATACCAGAAAATGAAGATTTATTTCATATATTATATGAAGATTTAATTCATATATTATTTGCAACTTCAGATCCCTTCATCTCTAGCATTCGAAGTCAATGGAAATTGAATCATTCGGAACTAAATGCCGAAGCTAAGGCACTGCTACAGGACACAGGTAATACAGAGCAGAATATAGAATATTTACAGGAAATTTTCCAGCCAAATGAATAATAATTTGAATTCGAATTTAGTATTTCAATAAAATGAAGTATACAAACATTAATATTAAATGTTATTTTATTTACCTAGAATCTATTTATAACTATAAATAAATATGTATATAATTAAAGAAAAATTAAATTACACTGTTTTGTTTTAAAATTGATCAAAAACTAGGAAATATGTAAGTATTGTTAGGCATAAAGTTGAAATTTGGACAATCCTAATGAAAATACGGCAAATACCTCAGTGAAATTAGGGGCCACCCTAAGGATAGCAAAATATTGTATTGTCATCCAAGATTGACCCGTGGACCAAATTTGAGCCAAATTGTTTAAGGAAAAGTGGGTCAAAAATGAGTTGGCACATTTGAAGCGAAATTTCAAACAAGAATTAGGAAAAGCAAATCGAAAGTTCAACTTTAGGCTTGAATTTCTTAGCAACCGCTGCACCGATTTTAATAAGGCCTAAACTCGATAAAAGCTTAAGATGTTGTCTATTAACTAAAAAAAGAACTACTAAAAAATCTTTATTAGTTAAAAAGTTACAGAGTTTTGGCCAATGAAAAACGTTTCTGAACCCCTGTGCGGCGCCCCAAAGTCTATTTTAGAGCTGTGTACCAGAGAGGACCAAGAAGCTCATTGGCGACAGTAGGAAATTTAACTCTATTGATTTACTGGAGCATCGACACAATGTTGGATGCATAACACTGTTTTATCGTTACTACAATGGTACGAGTAATGAAATTAGGGAACTTTTTCCCGATACCCGCACTTTTTTGCGTTTAGCACGCTTTTCGTTAAGGGCCCATCCATTTGTGGTCGAATGGCCGGTAAATCGCACTACGCATTACCTTTAGCAGAGAGGTTCGTATGTGGAATAAACTTCCTCCAGAGGTCTTTCCTGTCACTTTCAATGTAGAAAAATTCAAATGGAACGTCCATAACCTAATTTCCTAGTTCTGGCACAATGCATTGGTATGAAAAAAAAATCGTCGTCTACATATGCGACCACCTCTTCACGCCTGCCTTGCAGAGCTTGAAATTTTATTTGCGCACAGGTTCCAAAGAATTCGGTACATGAGAAACCCTACATTGTGCCGCTTGTCACAAGCTTCCTCATCATGCTTAATAAAGACTTTAAATCATCAAATTGCCTCTTTTCTCTACTTTTACTACTGTAAATGACTTTAATATTGGGTTGCATGCTGTTGTTATTGGAGGCTTATGCCAAAAGTAATAGGAGTCAACACTTGAGAAGACGATTTTATAAAAAGATTTTGATTTTGAATTTGTATTAGGAAGGCCAAAATACTTAAGAAAAACGTTACAAATCTATGCTGAAAAATATATATTTTTTTTATAACTTTCCAAAAGTCCTTTAATAATTTCAAATATGTAACCTTTTTCCCTGTTTTACCAGCCATAACATACCTTTTTGCGGTAATCTTATTTTCACAAGTCACCTAAAAATTATTTTTAGGAAAATTGTAACAAATTTTTGCAGGTATTTTTTATATTGAAAGTTTTTCCATAACTTTTGCCACACTGTTACATGTACAAAATTTACATCTATAAAACAATGGCTTTAAAGAAGAGTTGCACGACAACGAACTAAAATAAAACTAACGTAAAGCATAAACCACCAATATAAAACTAAATTTTTAAGAGCATCTTAAACACTTAAAAAATGTATCTTATATATACGTATAGTAAAATAGTAACTCATTTCCTAATGTCTGTCAGTCTGTCTGTTTTTGGTTTGTGTTCGCATCACGCAAAAACTGCTAAATGGATTTTAACAATATTTTGTCAGGAGGTACCTTGGTATCCTGGTCCCAATATAGGATACTTTTTTTCCGCAAAAATATCTTATTTCTAAGAGACAGTGGAGAAAAAACAGTGAAAAAGCAATTTCCGGTTTAAAGGTACTGAAATTTTTTGGTTTAAAAGTGGGATATTCAACACGTTTATATTCAACACGTTTATATTCAACACGGTTATTTTTTCAACTCACCTTTTTATTGTTGAAAGTGGAATATTTTAAAAACTACTGCGCAACAGATGGCGCCAGTTGTATAAAATTTGTATTTAATTAAAATAAATTTTAAGCACCTCTTACAGAGGTTTACAATAATTTTTTGAATTTTAGAATTTTTTATAAATTTTAGAATTTTATCCAGGGACGGTTACCTTTATATAAAGAAAATACATAAACCATAACCGAAGCACTATAAAAGTAAAAGTCTTTTAATTGGTGTGAAACACTTTCAAAGCAAAATCGAGTAAAATATTGTCAGGACGCCCACGACGTGGCGGGCACAGTTAGTATAAAATATAGCAAAAAATATCTATGAATAAAAATGGAAAAGTTGCTCAATGCTAACGCTTTTAAACAGTTTCATTTTGCAGCGGCCCTTTAGTATTTTTTTATAGTCGGATTCAATTTTGAAAACTGTCATTCTTGGTTTTTTTTAACTTTTTTTTTTTGCTAATGTGTATGTGTATGTGTTCTTTTCCTTTTTCCTTAATTTAATTAGTGAACAAAATTTGTTATATTTTATGATGCCATAATTTCCAAAGAATTCACAAAACGCTTAAGCGAAAAAAATTCCTGTAGGGTATTAAAAATATAACTTGATGATTGGTGGGAATGTGTTTGGTTGCATTAAGAGAAGAGCGTGTGATCTGAAAAATTAAACTTTTTATAGAAAAAGAAAAACACGAGCAAACGAAGTACAAAAAAAAAAGATTTTCCCTAAACTGTTAACTAGCAAAATGACCTCATTTCATTTGATTACGGGTTCCATGTTTTTACATGTACGAGTATTTGAACAATACTTTAGCGAAGAATAAAACAATTTTTTTTCTTTCTTTTTTCTTAATAAAACGAAAATATCCTTGTAAAGCAATAAAAAAGTTTTCTTGCTTGTTCTAATATTTCTTACGTTTAGCATTTCTCAGGTGAATTTTAAAATTTTCTTTAGAGAAACTTTTTTGCTTGTGTTGTAACTTGTAGTTTTTTTTCGTTGCTTTTTAAAATTTGATGCAAACAAAAAAAAAAAAGTTTTTAGATGTAGTTGTTGGTTACTTAGCTTAGCTTCTGGTCTTGCTGCTGCTTACTTTCGTTTAACGATTTTTGCTAAATTGCATGTGGTTTAAGCAATGAAATGTAATCGTTAACTTTCAAGGCGCCAATGCAGTGGAAATAATTTCTTTCTTGTTGTTTAGCTCTTGGATTTATATTATATATTTTTTTTATTTATTCTTCTTATGCATTCAAATATTATGGAAAATTTTAAAATTTTACAATTTTTGCTACAGTTTTTTTTTTCTTTTTCATATTGTGTGGACTATTACTATTGAATTCCTTTTTTCTTAAGTGATATTATTTAAATGTGACCGGCTATATATTATTTGATTTTAAAATGATTTGAGTATATAGCAGTACGCCAGAACTTGATGTAATACTTACATCAATTACAATTACTACCAATCAGTCTATCGATTTAGTAAAGTTAAAAGACTATCGGTTATCTGTCACCACCCCCGGGGGTTCCAATTGTCACTGCAGGAATGGCAAATGCTTTGACGCGGTTCACTCGGGGAAAATAGGGGCACCAGACGCTAGGGTTCCTAGAGCCTAAATCTGGAAGAAAAGGTCTGTGTGTTAAAACATACGGGTCCTCTTCAAGGCCCGACCAGTGCCCAAAGGACTGGTACCACGGGAATCGGTGGCCCCACAGAGAGCCTATCCTCTCTGTGACCGGTTATTGGTGAGGTCCCCTACGGGGGTGCACGTGGTGGTTGTGGTTTAAGATCGATTTATGTAGGTAAGGTGCAAGGTCGATCAAGTGTGCTGTTGCACTCTCAACAGACGGAGTTTGGATAGTCTCCAAACCCCTAAGCAAGAGGTTATAATGTGGATCTAGGCTTGCCTGGGAAAGGCTTGCCATATTATGGAGGTACTCACGTTAATCTTGGTCCACAATATAAATAATAATAAGTCTGACATGCAACATATCAAGTATTTTTAAAGAATCGCAGAGTAAATTTTTAAATTTCTGGGAACAGTTTACAAAGTGAAAAAAATACAGCGGCTTGTCAGTATAGGTTTCTACTACGAATCTACTACTATAATACGGCAGTAAAACCCTATATGCGGTTTGGCGAAATTTGTGACAAATTTCTATTTACGGTCCTCGAAATATTTTCAAAAAAGCTGTCATCAGTTTTTGTCTAATATCTTACTTACACTGGGTGATACCCAATATTTTTTTTAAATTTTTTTTTTTCACCATAACTTTCAGGGTATCCTAAATTTTCACCAACAATAACAATATCTATCTATATCTTTATATATAAAGCACAAAATATTATTGTTTGTATGTATGTATGTTTGTTTGTTTGTCGGAAAGTTATAGCTGCCTACACCATTGAACCGATCTTTCCGAAATCTTCACAGTTTTTTTTATTTGATATACGGATGGTAAAATAGGGTACTTATTTTTTTTCTTTTTTTGATATTTGACGTGGGCGTGGCACCTCCCATAAAAAGTAAATATTTATCTTCGTATATCTTGGTAACAGTAATAGGTAGCGTCATACATTTTTTCAACAGGAATCTCTATATTAACATGCATAGTTTACAGAAAGAAAGACTGGATTGGAATAGTGGGCGTGGTACCTCCCATACAAACTAAAAAATTATTATCGTATTCCTGGCGCACTACAATAGATAGAGCCTTGAAAATTTGCATGAGTAATCCCTTTACAAATGCGTATAATCTACTAAATTACAGAATGAATTGAGACAGTGGCCATGGTACCCCCCATATAAAGTGAAAAAATATTAAAAAATTATTATCCTGTATCTAGAGAACTGCAATAGGTAGCGCCTTGAAATTTCGTAATCCCCATATTAACGTACATTGTTTAGCTAAACACAGACTGAATTAGAAAAGTGGGCGTACCCCACATACAAAGTAAAAAATTATTATCGTGTATATAGAGAACTATAATAGCTATGGTCTTGAAACGTTGCACGAGTAACCCTTATACTAATGCTCATGGTCTAGAAAATTAAGTGCTGGATTGGGGCAGTGAGCGTGGTAGCTTTTATATAAAATTATTATCGTGTACCTGGAGAACTACAATAGGTAGAGTTTTAAACGTTGCACAAGTATAACTCAGAGCAATATGCATAGCCGGTACCTCTCATACAAAGTTAAAAATTATTATAGTGTACCAGAGAACTACAATAGGCAGAGTCTGGAAACTTTGTACCTCACATTAAAATTAAAAAATTATTATCGTGTTAATACATATAGACTAGCAAAAGCAGATTGGATGGAAATGGTGGGCGTCGTACCTTGCATATAAGCTAAAACATTTTTGACGTGGGAATAGCGTACGGTTTCGAGTTAAGCGTTGGTTGGCCATACTTTTCTTTCAAGTGTTTTTTGTATTTTTGTGAATAGGTGTAGCGAAGCGCACCGAGGATACCTAGCAATATAATAAAAAATTATACTATAATATATCTGTGGCAATAAGGAAAAAGTGCTTAAGTCTGATTTTTAAGTTTTGTAGGAGAGCAATTTTAAACTTTAAAATAAATTTAAAAAAAGAACTTATCTTTAAAGTTTACCTATGGGAGTCAAACGTATGATTTTAAAAAATATCTCATATCTACCAAAAGTACGCAGGCGTTACAATTAATAAATTGTAAAAGGAGTTTCTATGATTTTGAAAAATACCTTGTAGTTTCTTAAGTTTTTTTCCAAATACGATTCGGCATTGAAAAAAGGTAAGCAGATAGTTTTTTTGCTATAACTTCCTGAAAAATAGTACATAATATTTGAAACTCTGCACATGGGTACCTTGAAGTACGGAGATTTCAAAGGTGCCATAAACTTAATTTTTGCTTAAGTCGACTTAAGCACTTATTCCTTATCGCCACAGATATAAAAAAATATTTAAAATCGTACTCAAATAAAAATTTACGTTTAAAGGCTTTTTAAGATCTCCTCAGTCAATTGAAGACAGAATTCTTTGCAATAGTAATACTCTAAGATCCATTTTATGCTTATTGTACTTCAGTTATGTCCGTTTGTATCCGTGTTAATACATACTTATTTATGGATGGCACAGTAGGCTACTATCACTCTATAGAAAATAGGTATAGAAGTTTTGTGTTTATTTCCCAACAACGGATTTGGATGTTTCTCTACAACGAATAAAGGTCCTCATATCTATGCTCAATAATATAAGATAGAGCATAAATTTGTAATTATATTGCAACATAGTATCAGCTCAATATTTTCAGGACAATTTCTTGTTGTTGTCTGTTTTCTGCAGTCTTTAGTGGAAATCAAACCAGCAACCCCTAGACTAATAGACTAGTGCTGTACCAATCACTCTATCGAGGCATTGAAAAATATAGCAAAAAATATTAAAAACAAAGTGTTATAAACAAAAATATTCTCAATAATAATCACAGTGTGAAGTTTCGTATTCGGATAAATAAACAAATAATATCTCAACTCGAATACTCAAATTCTCTAGTTTAAGTTGTGATCGATTCCTAATTTAGAAAATTCACACAGAAACATAACAGCTAAAAAAAGTAGTACAAATAAACTGTCTTATTGTGGTAGAGCATCGAACTTAGATTGCAAATTTATTCATTATAATTAGAATCTAAAACAAGTATGGTATTTTGGCATTCACGGAATAATTAAAGATCCCACTAATAAGCTCCGCTCCCTAGAATATTAACAATACGAAAATTTCATTGATAATAAGGCGCCATCGCAATATGACCGGAAACTTAGCAGGGAGTAACCCTTTTGGTGCGTCCTAACTGATTCAGTTTTATGCGACATTCCCAAGGCAGCTTAAAATAAACTCATGTGCGTTAAGTACCTCGATGTCACCTTAACTATCAGAGATGATAGCTTTCATTTCTCTTGTAGCCCCACATAGTATTTGCAATTTTGCACATCTATCAATGTCATTAATTAGCCCTTAGTAGATGGTAGAGATGTTTCCCAAAAACCCGATTCCCGCATTCTATTTAATAGTGGTATCGTTAAAGGTATACTGGGCTGAAGTCTCCTCTCACTCCCATGTATTTTCCTTTTCTATTCCTTTATTTATTCCTCGAGAGAACATAGGGCTTTAACAAGATATGTCCAACTTCATCTATTGTTAGCAATTATTTTTGCCTCATCTCAAAATTTCTTGATGTCAACTAGTTCTTTCTTTACAGACCTACGCCATGTATTTTTAGGTCTTCCTCTTTGTCTACTTATCTGTGGATTCCATTCCAGCACTATCCTCGTTACATTTTCATTTCCACATTCTGCGTTTTATCTGTATGTGTAAGGGCTCTTTTTTGGCTAAGCTTTGTTATTGTATTTAGCCAGTATATACCATATATAATGCGAAGGCTTTTAGTTATAAAAACTTGTCTGATTGCTTCACTGGCCAGCCATGTCTCACTGCCGTACATAGGGGTATTTTGCCAACCTAGCCGGACATTACTTTTTTTAGCTTATTGGCTCTAAAAATGTACTAAGTGCCCCTAGGTTAATGAAATTTTGCAGAAAAATCTGTTATGGTCATGGCTGTCAAAGGTAGAAAATAGGAAAAAGGAGAAAAAAGTTCCCCTACCTCTGAAAAATGCGAGTTTTTTTTTAATTTTCCCGTCATTTTGTTTAGCAATTACAACTTTTAAGGTAAAAGAATGTTCAAAAACTTAAAGTTGGACTCAAGAGATTCTTAAATGCCTTTTTTAGCCCCGCCCCTTTTGTGGGCGGTTAAATAAAAAATAAATCAATTATTCAAAGAAATAGATTTTATACTTCTTAAAACTATAAAAATTTATTTTTATGGGCAGGGGGAGGTATTCCTCCAATCCCGGAAAATAATTAATTTATTTATAGTAAGAACTTATTTATGATTGTAAGGATAAATTTTATTTAAAATTATAACAATTAATTTATTTAAAACAACTTCCTTTGCACTAAGATGATGATGAGTGCCATGGTTATTCTTCATCTTATTCTGCAAAGACCTCTTCCGAATTCGAATCCTCTTCAGCGTTAAGTGCTGGTGGAAGCATGAAAGAAATTGCTTCTTTCGTAAAAGGTAATGACCTTTTTTTTGGAGTGGGTCTTATACTAGTAATTAGTGGGTCAGAACTTAGCAAAAGCCTATTAATAATATCTAAGTGACACTGAACCCTTGAAAACTTTCTAGCAAAATTTTGCCTGTAAAGCCGGAAATGCTTGTTTCATGCCGCAGCCGCTTCTTCTGCTAACAGCCAAGTAGGCAACAATGCCTCATTCTAACAGTTGCTCCATGTATTAAAATCTTGTGGATTGTAGGTGTTATAGGATACCACTCATATAGAGAAACGTAAAGTTTTGCAGTATCTAAGCAATAATCGGCAAACTCGTGCATTTGGATTTTGTGACCACTTGATATTACTTCAATAATAACCTTGATTCGGTATATGAAATCAAATTCAATTCCAGTTATTTCTGCAGCTAATTTAGGATTGGAAAAAAGTCTTCTGCTAGTGTTACCATCGTTGGTGTTTTCAAATCCAGCTTTCGCTACATCCACTATTAGCCCTAATTTACTTCTAAATTTTTCTTGTATATTTTTTTTCCTCGCTTTAACAATGGCTTGCTCGTTTTATTACAGGTAATAACAATGTTAGATGCAATGATTTAAATAAAACACATCTACCTTCAGTTATTTAAAACCAAAACATTTTATGAATATACAAGGGTTTCTTACTCGTATTTACCTAAGATAAGAAAGTAAGATAAGAAAACACAGAAAAAGGTGTAATTTTTTTTGTAAAAATCGCCAGTACAGTGTAATAGTAGAGATCGTAAATTATGTAGTGATATATAACATTTTTAGGATCGCGATGGAGATCACTCTTAAAAAGTTTTTCACGTTTTTTTTGACAAAAAATTTTACAAAAAAAAACCTTTTTTTAATTTTGAACGAAATTTTTTATCATTAAAATTTAAAAAAAAAATTTCTAAAAATTAACATAAGTAGCTACTAACAAACCCTTTCACAGGAAAAAAAAAGCAATACAAAATCTTTATTCGTATGCGATTTTCTCAATTTTCCTAATTTTGACAGTGTCCCAAAACGACAAATCTCAAGCAAAAGTCTTAAAAATTCACTATATTTTTAAATTTCTCAAAATTAAGTTTTTAATTTGTCCGGCTAGATTGGCAAAATACTCCTCTGTGTGCCGTATAAAAGTGTCGACTTGACTTGAAAATACGGATCTTTGTTTTTCTTGTAATTTTTTGTGCCCGCCATATATTTTTGAGTCTGCCAAATGCCTTTCTTGCTTTATTGAGCCTATTAGTTGTGTCCTTATTTATGCCGCCATTTGACGAAATTTGGCTCCTTAAGTGGCAGAAGCAGTCATTGTGATTGTCGATGGTAATATGCGTGTTATGTAGGCGCATGACGTACGTCTTTTTTATATTTATTCCCAAGCCAACTCTTGAAGCTAACTTCTCAAGATCGATTGTTTTATCTTGGATGTCCGAAAATTTATGCGAAACTATTTAGAACAATAGAAACCTTTTTATCGAAGTTGTATCTTTTGTTCATCGCAACATATACTTGCATAGGTAGAGATATGTTTCCTTTCACTCGCTGCCCGACACAGCAGTCCCACTCAGTCCCTGCTCCAGCGATTCTGCTCTCGCCTCTACTAAAGACGACACACAAGTCCCCATAGCATTATGTAGATAAGTCTCCATAGCCTCTGAAATTTTTACAGTTAAACGGACCCTGTCAGGTTTTTTTTTCACAAAAACAATATTAAAAAATATTTATTATATAAAACTCAATGATAAGCTCACCTAACTTCTAATTTAACTGCATTAATAGGAAAGCTTGTGTCATTAAAGTTCTACTTTTCTTACTGTTGGTTTCATTAAAATTTATCAGTTCTAAAATCATTGAATCGCTTTTTCCTTGACTTAAGCACATACAACACATTTATGTGCATATACATACATATGTATGTGTGTGTGTGTGTATGTTTTTGTATGGGTTTATATCGTTCAGACACGATAACTGATTGAATTGTTGCAACATGTTACGTGTGTTGAATTATAAAATTTTATTTTCCAATATGTATATACACATACATATATATTTTTTGTTATACAGTTTCTTCTTCTTTTTCGATTCCATTTGTTTTTTTTTGCCAAAATAATGTTCAAATAAAAACCGAAACGCAAAGTACTTTTTAATAAAATGAGCAACATTTGCAGTTAAAGTTCGTTTTAGTTTTATATTTTTTAAAATCAGCTTACAAAACATAGAAAAACGAAATTATTTCTGTTACTTTTATAATACTGATAATTTTTTTTTATCATTTTTTAAATCAAGGTTCTATAGTTTTTATTTATTTTTTTCTTACAATATTGTAGGTGGTGTCATGAGCTTAATGTATAACAATTTGAAAAGTTTTCGATAAATTTCTTGTTTCGTCTTATATTGAATGTGTAATTTGTTGCATGGTGTAGTACCTGAGTTATTTATTAATTTAAATTTGTATGTGATTTATGTTCAAACAAATATCAGCAAAATTACACACATTATTGAAAATAGATTTTTTTGTAAATTGTATCATTATTGGGAATCTGAAATGAGAAATAAATAAAAATTTATTTTTATAGAAAATGCCAAACGAGTTTTTTTACGTATTACTTTCTTTTTTAATACTTTACAATTGAGTTATATATTATTCATACGCTGTGGTGGTTGAATTAATTTTCAAAATAATTTATTCCTGAATTAAATATTACTCATTCGCACTGAGATGCTGTAGGGTTTTGGGTATTAACAATCAAAAACAAAAACCAAAACAAACAAAACAAAGATTTTTAAACGAAATTTATCAAAAATAATTATTATCTATACATATAATAAAACAGTAACGCATATCATATCTGTCAGTCTGTTTGTCTGTATTTTTCTTTGTGTTCGCATCACTTTAAAACTACTGGAAGAATTTTTACAAAATTTTGTGAGGAGGTATTTTAGTATCCTGATTCCAATATATGATACTTTTTGTCTGCAAAATATCTTATTACCAAGAGAAAGTACAGAAAAAGCAGTGAAAGTACACCGATTTTTTTTAACGATTTAAAGGTACTGCATACTTTTATTTTTGTTGCTAATAATACAAAATCTGAATTGAAAGTGGGATATTTTAAACAGGGTTGCGCAAGAGATGGCGCTATTTTATATATAATGACAAAATGTGAATTACAAATTAGAATTTTACCTTTACCTTTATATATAGGAAATACGAGTGTTAACATTGGATGTGCATTACTTTCAAATCAAAATCGAATAAACTATTGCCAGGACGCACACACCGTGTTTGGACATAACTATTTGAATATATAATTGAATTAGTCGAACTATTTATTAACATATACCTAAATGAATTGTTAAAGTTAGGCTTGAGTTTTTTTTTATTTCCTTTGACTTTTTTACGAAATATGTAGGTGATTAATTAAATTTTCAAAACAAAATATATTTTCAACCCTATTAGTAGCCAGGGAGTGTAAAATCACTTAAACCAGTGGTATCCAAATCTTCATTTTCAATGCACAATTGTGCTACAAAAACAATAAAAAAAAACTCACACCATTATTTGAGTGTTAACGAATGAACATATGCGGAAGCTTACTGATTTTTTTCAGCTTTATTGTTTTTCCAGCTTTGATTAAGTTTCAAAATAAAACATCAAACAAAATAATATAATGGAAGACAAAAATTTTTGTTTTGTCATTAAAAATGCTTTTGGTAACATGCAATGCATTTTATGTTACCAAACATTTAAAACAAAGAAAACCTTTTTCAACTAAAAGGCATTTTGATCTTCTTCACAAAGAAATAAATAAATTAAAAGAGGAAAAAAGGAAAATGTTTTTTCTTGAGCAAAAAAATCTCTATATACAAAAAATTTAAGAAATTTTGCAAAACAAAAAAATTAAAAATGGAGATTTCAAGCCAAATAACCTTGGAAATCGCTCAGCCAGACCATTTATGGATGGAATGCTAGCAAAAAATATTTTACAAACGTTGAATTATAGAACAGATTTCATAAAGTCAATTCCCTTGTCACCCCAAACTGTGGATAGGCGTATTGCCCAAATAGGAAATTCCGTGGAGTCTTCTATTAAAGAAAAATTGATAAATTGCAAATTTCTTTCGTTTTGTTTAGATGATACAGATACAGATATCAATGATCTTTGTCAACGGGTTGTCTGTGTAAGATGCTTTGATGAACATTTTAATGTTTTTGAATCAATGCTGACATTGGAAACTTTTTATGGACATGTAACTGTCTTGCTGAGCGATTTCCAAGCTTATTTGGCTTGAAACCTCCATTTTTAATTTTTTATTTTGCAAAATTTCCTCATTTTGCTCTTCTTGCACAACCCATTCTTTAATTTTTTGCATATAGAGGTTTTTTTGTTCAAGAAAAACCATTTTCCTTTTTTCCTCTTTTAATTTATTTGTGAAAAAGAACAAAATGCTTTTTAATTGAAAAGGTTTTCTTTGTTTTAGATGTTTGGTAACATAAAATGCATTGTGTGTTACCAAAAGCATTTTTAATGACAAAATTATTTATTGTTTTTGTAATGCTTAGTTTTGTGTTTGCTGGGCAATATTATCTTATCCAATACACACGCATTTCATTTATTGAGAGTTTTGGTTACATATGATTTAAACAATTCATTTATAAAATTGCATCATTATTATTTTATGTAGATTAACGGTTATATTCATAAAAATACTGTATAATGGGTTTTTAACCATATTCCCATACAAAAATTATGTAATAATATTTTCAATAACCAGGGCAAGTTATCTAAGCCCTTTGCTTAAGAACTTGTTTCTGCATATTTCTAGGGTTTTTCCAAAAAAAAAAAAAAAAAAAAAAAAACACTTTATTTAATAGTTCTTGCATAAACTTGCATAAAACGCCAGTGGAAAATCAATTTTTAAAGTAAGTATCATTAAAAAAATATTTCCAGGGGATGCTACAATTTACTTAACTATCTTGCAGCTTGCATAGAATTGCAGTTTTCTTTTATATTTGGAATATGTAAACTCATTAATTGCAATTAAAATCTATTTACCTTAGGGTATATTTTTAAATATATTCGTTTACACTATTTAGTTTTTTAATCATTTTTAGCACCCTCTCGCATTAGTTTATTGTATTTTATATACGCAAGTATAGGCAATTTTCCAACATCTTGTATGACTAGATGGGTGCTGAAAAAAAACTGCTATAAATTACTGCAATAAAGTTACATAAATTACCAACATTTTGAATGAACCTACGAATGATGATACATAATCCATACGTAATAGGAAATCTTTAATTAAGTATTTCTCGATAAAATTGGAACTAGCAAATCGTTGGCTTAGACAGAAAATGTAATAAATGCGTTTTTAAATTTTTCAGGAGAGGCAAAATACTGTCTAAAATTCTTGGTGATATGTTTTTTAAATGTGTAAAACTGTCTTCTTCTTTAGTTAATCTTGTTTAAATACAAATAAGCGTAGAACTCTAAAACTAATCTTTTGCAAACCTGTAGACTATTTTGAGACCTAATACCATAGATTACATAGATGGCCCACTCTCTAAAAGTCAAAAACGTGGCTATAAACGTATTCACACTAATGTGTACGGTGTGAATTCCTCACACATAGAGGAGTAAAATGTTTACTCACATTTTTAATCAATTACGCAATATGTCGTTGCACTTTTCAAATATGTAAATATTAGGTGCGATCTCGTACTCAACATTGGGAGATTGGGTAAAAGAGAGTAGTTTTGAGAGAATGACAGTCTTCTTTTTCCTGCCCGCAACAGCCCAAGCTTTTTATTTGGGTAGATTGTGAAAATACAAAACAATCAAATGTTTGCAAATAAAAAATAAAATTAAAAAATATTAAAAAAATTTGTATGCTCACAAAAATTATTACTTAAAAGTTGTTTTCATAAAAGATTAGTAAATTAATCTTCCAAATATACATACTAAAAAATGTCATACATACACACAAAATATTTGTATTTTTAATTTTTATTATTTATGTGCGAATGCATCCCAATCACCACTTTGACATCACGTTTTGAGATATAAAGTTGGTTTTTAGTGTTCCCGTACTTTTGGGCATTTTTGTCTCTTAGACAGTTTATTTTTGTTTAATCTCATTTTACACAAACCTTTCCCAAAAAGTACGGGTTCGTTCCTTTTTTAAATTGTTTACCTCAAAATTTATTCACAATTTATTATTTTTCCAAGTTTTTAATAAAAATTTATTTATTTTCTTGACAATTGTAAGGTGAAATTTATTTCTTTACAGTATTGTATTTTTTTTTTTGTGTTTTAGGGGATGAACATTTTCAATACAGAATAGTAAATATTTCAAATTCAACCCAACGTTTTTTGCCCACAAATATATTAGCAAATAATACAAAATTCTTATTCTTAATTAAAAACAAAAGGAAATTAAATACAAAAAAAAATATTTAATTTTAAAATAAAAATGATTGTAAAAAATATAGTTTTTTTTTTACAAAACATTTTATACATACCCTGCAGGAAATGTCAATAAAGAATCTGTACTGACTTACAATTGACACAGTCACCAGTACTAGTGTCATAATACCCCAGACAATGCTATTTACTATAGACATTTAACATGTGCATGTCATTGAAAATCCACTACTGACATTGGTACTATTGACTAGGTAGTTCTTTTGGGACCATATGTAGACATTGGAACTAGTGAATCACTAGTACATTTTAGTAATTCTAGTCTACACTTTTGCTACTTTTCTGAAATAGATTGGACAATGAAAATCCATATTTTCTTAACTTTTGTGGGTTTATTAAAAAATAAATGACTAAAAAGTACTAATTCATAAAAGTTTTCTAACATAAAATCAAAAATTTAAATTTTTCCTATGTTAGTATGAATAATTCAAGACTATGATTATAAAAAATTGAAATTAAAATTAATTATTACTACCAATTCAATAAGATTGTTAAGAGTATGATTATAAATTATTTCAGTTAAAAAAATGTTAAAAATTAATCTTAGTTTGAAGTGTCTTCATCTATTTGTTTTCCATTTGATTTTGCTTTGTATCGACCTATTTGTTTAAAAAGTTTCCTTTTTTGCCGCTGAAATGCTGCTCGAAGCGTTTTATTCAAAAATTCACTAAAAGTTGAAATAACATCTAAATATTATGAAAAAAAAATAATTGTCAAAATATTACAAACAACAAACTGTTTACTTATTAAAACTTTAAACACATATGGATAATCACGCAATCTCTTTTTTTTTCTAATGGCTAAAATAGCGTCCAGTTCTTTTAATTTTTACTCACTCCTACTTGGGAAAAATAAGGTTTGTAGCAACCATATTTTACTTAACAATTCTACAAGCAAAACTTTATACTCCGCCAGAATGTCCAGTAAGGTGTTATGTCGTTTTGATGATTTGAGACACAATTTATATTGATTTTTTGAATATTTAAAATAAACATATTTTTTTCAAATATCAAAATGTAGACGATTTGTTGACAATGTCGCCAAAGAGTCACCATAATAGTTGACAAAAGTGGTGACATGGGAGCAATTGCCCCAAATTTCCTTCAGGGTATTTATATATTTTTTAAAAACCAACACTTATACAAATTTGTCTACCAATACATTCATAGACTTAGGTTTTTTGACAAGGGATTTAGGTTTTTGACCTTTCAGTTGACTATCTATGTATTATCTATTCCTAATACATTTTTTTAAATTAATTTTTTTATATACAAATACTAGTGTATTTAACCCGGTGTTGCCTAGGTATACCCTTAGAGCCCTTCTACGTGCTTGCGAAATAATTAAACTCTTCCGGTTTTGAGCCCCCTTTAGGTTCACTCTCAACAGAGGAGAAACAATTACAGTTTCGCGACAAAGCATTTACATACATCTCAACAACAGCATCACAATTCGGGCTCAACCAATCGAGGAGGTGATTAAGGAAACGCAAAGAAAAAAGTAACACATACCTATGATACAATGCAGATGTATTTTAAGTGAAAAATCGAATGGTCAGAAAAACAAAATTACGTTCGAAGCTACCACTGAAATGATTCAGCTCAACATTCCAATTAGATAGACTGAATGTCATTATACACATAAGACGGCTGCATGCAAAATGGCCCTATGAAAAATCGCCCAAAAATAAAAATGAAAAATTTCCGAATAAATAATCACCCTAAAGAAATTAAAGATTGACCAAAAAAGAAAAATGGAAAATTGGCCCAAAAGTTGTGAAAAAATTACCAAATATAAATGAATTATCGCTCAAATTTATTTATAGTTTTCGCATTAAATATAAAAATGTCAATAGTTTTAGCAAGGGCATTGATATTGGTTTAATTTATCGAGAAAGCTTTCAGCTTGAAACTTCTGTATGTAACCTTTGATCAGAATCCAAGAAAGCTGTGACACAAAGCTGCTCCTGAGAGTGCTGCCAAAAGAACTCTGAGTAACCGAGGTCAGGGTCGCTACAAACGTTGTTAAATTAAATCGTTGATTTAAGTTAATTGAACCGTTGATTGAATTCATCGAGCAAGCTTTGAGAAGAACTTGTATGTAATCTGTGATCACAGTCTGTTAGGAAGCGTTTTGGTACCAAGTTAAGTATATTGCAAATAAATATTGTATGCGTTCATTAAAATGAAAGGAAATATATGTGAATAAAAAAAAATATTAAAGGTACAAATAGTTTGCTAATATGAGTTGAAATTAATTATTTAAATGAATTAGGCGCCGCAGGCAAAAAATTGTTATAAAATAGGAAAATCGCGCGATTTTTCATATTTTATAAAAAGTTTTTGGCTGCGGCGCCTAATTCTATAGTTTAAGAATAATCACATTAATAATAATAATTATATATTTCAACTCAAATTAGTAATTTATTTATAACAACATAACTAGCTTTTACTTTTTCGGCAGTACAATTTACTTAAATAATCAGAAGCTTTTTAAAAACTGCCATTGGTACAACCTTAAATGTGATGTCAATACACTTTCGGTAAATTAATCATTTCTTTGGAAAAGCACAGACAGGAACTAAGTTGCTTATTTTGCCAGTTTAAATCCTAATAAATTTTCAATGTTAACACTTCTGAGGTTTAAGGTAAACTTTATAACTACTTATTATTAATGATAATTTTTTATTAAAAATATACCGTTTTTAAGACAAACCATTGTTTTTTTTTCACTCTTATTATCAAAAATGGATGATCTTTCATTAAAACATTTGGGCAATTTTTCATTATGAAAAATCGCCCAAAAATATAAAAAGGAATTATTCTCCAAAAATGACGAAAAAACACCCAAACTTTTTGGGTTACTTTTCATATGAAATATTACCCAATTTTGTATGAAGATTTCTTGGGCTATTTTTCATTTATGCTTTTGGGCGATTTTTCATAGGATCTTATGTGCATGCAGCCACATAAGACATAACTTTTCAAGTGACAACAAAAAATCATGGGAATATATAGGAAAATGTAAATGCCACATCTCCGGAACCACTGGGCCGATTTTATGCAAACTTCACACAAACTTTCTACATATCACCCCCAACATACCCTGACCCGTTTACGCAGTTAGTGGTGACAACAAAGTGTACACTTCTTTTTATATATTTATATAGAAGATGAATATACTGACGCACTACCTCTATCGAAATTATTACTGTTTAAGTATGCGTCAGTAACATCGATTTGTTGTACAAAACACCAATTTATGGACAGTAAAAGCTACACGATGAATTAAAAAAAAAAAAAATACAACGAGTTCAGTATTTTGACTTTCTTACGCGAGAGAATATCTCATTGCCAGGGGAAAAGAGAGAAGCAAAAACAGCCAAGTTTGCTAAAACAAATGGCACTGGGTCAATTCTTAGACGATGTATTCTGAGTAATTACCCACAGAGCGGTAATTTTAAACTAGCTGATATCTTTATTATTAGGTAGTAAAATTTGACGTAGACTAATATCAAAACAAAAAATGCAGTTCCCAAAAAAAAAAAAAAATATATATTATCATAAACAGAATATTATATAAATACTATTACAAGAGTACAAAGATCTTATAGCAAAAAAAAAATAATTGGTAAAGTGCGAGTCAGACTCACACGTACTATCTATCTTCAATATAGAACTTTAAAAATAAAAGTTTTATTCGGGTTGAAAAATAAGGCTACATACTTATGCAAATTTGTATCACATTCACAACACCCTTTAATTGTATTATTTTGGATATAATTTAACTCTTTCTGTATAAATTAACGTTAAAAAAATTGCGTCACTATCGATCTATCTACCTATTAAGGTTAAAAAAATAAGGCGATATACATGTTCTTGTCGGAACACCCTTTAAAATTTAGTATTTAGTGTTGCAGCTGCCATGAATATACACTTTTTAAGAAAATATCAAGAGCTTACCTATTGCGGTTCAAAAAATAAGGCAATATACGAGAAAAACGTGTGACTATCGGAACATTCTTTAATTTTTAGTTATTGTTATGGCGGCAGTGGCAACACATCTTTTGTAAAAAGCTTTAAGAGTCTACCTATAACGATTAAATAAATAAGGCGTTATACATACGTGCAAATCACATCACTGTCGGAACATCGTTTAATTTTTAGGTTTATTTTTTAATCTTCTTTATATAACGAACACAGTTTTAATTACTGTTTATAAATTTTAAGTGTATGCCTCCTACACTGCAAGAAATAAACACATATACGTGAATAACACGTCACTTTCGGTACACCCTATAAGTTTTAGTATTTGTTGTTATACCGGCCGTAAAAAAATATATCTTTTACGGTTCCAGAGGCAGAAGGCGCAGACAGACAGATATTGTAGGGAAAACAATAGGGTTACGTTTTCAACCTTTGGTTACGGAATCCTAATAATCGTTGATTAAAAATACAGAAAGGCAGCAGTTAAAACAATGGATCAAATGGTGTCGTATTAAAGCTATGAACGTAGGTCACCAAACTGTTGCTTTTTGGTCATGTTCTTCAACATTCTGAACATTACTTATTTTTTTTTTCTTTTGTTTGGGATTTTCTCGTTATGATCTGGCCACATCTAGAAGTTCTCTTGCAGGTGAAAACGATAGTATAAATAACTGTCTCAATAGCATGGCGATACTATAAATATTTCGTATATATTTTTTTTTTTTTTTTGGAAAAAAATAGTATTAAAAAAACTTCACAAGCACGAAAAACATGTTAAATAAGTACTTTAGTTAGCAATGATAAATAAAAGATTAGATAAAATAGTGAATTAGAATTAAATTAAATAAAATAATGAATTATTAATTATATTTTCTTATCATTACTTGAATCACTGGCATCATTGGGGCTTAATTACCTAAAAATTATATATAATGATAATTTTTGACAATGGTTCATTCTATATAAGGCCTCTCGATATTGAGACTAATTCGATCCTTTTACACTATGCAAATAAAAAAGTAGTCGTCATATCTTAAAAATAAATGCGTGATATTATTAATGTAGAGGAAATCGAGTCTCTAGTAATTGCTAGAATTTGCTTAAAGCTTAGATCACCCATTGCATCCACATTTAACAAGTTGCTGCCCGTGATCCTGTGTCTTATGTTAGTCAGTGTTGGATATTCACACACAATATGCGCAACCGTCAATCATCTTCTTCGATTTTCATCTTGGCTAGATTACAGTTAAAATTTTCATGACTTTTCCCGAAATATAACTCTCTTCGACTTCTGTGCATACGAGTATAAATGTTAATATCGGCTTATTGTTTAGATTGTGATTTTAAACGGTTAATGATTTTGCTCCTGTATTTTTTTTAGAATTTATTAATAAATCATGAGCATTACAGATGCTCACACATAAACGTTAGACCACCCATACATATATGCAAATGTGTTTATTTTTGTTGCCCATTTTCCATTATGTAGAGGGTAAACAATATCTTGTGCATAAAAATTTTGTTTCTAAACCATAAACCGTCCAGACCCCTTACATTTAAGAGGTAAAAATGGCCTTAAAAAACTGTAACAAATATATGTGGCTTTACTATTCAATAATTCTTAAAATGAGAGGTGTTCATGATATAAACTTTTTTTCGTTTTAAAGGGATAAATATTTTGCTCATACAAACTTATAACCAACGATAAAGCGTTAGTGGTGTTTTTTAACGTTTCAATTCGAAGTTTACCTTGAAACTGAAGTTTGAGTGGGTCTCAATATTTTCTGAAGGCATATAAATACCCAGCAAAAAAAGACATAAGAAACACTAGTAAATTCATGAGTTGTGCTAATCTTGCACTGGTTAAATTTAGGTAAAAAACGCATTTAACATTGGCTTGTTATTGGAGGTCATGCGTTTACATTTAAATAAACTGACTGTCATTTAAATGAGTGCTTAGGACTAATGAAAGTTCGATGATTCTAATGCGTTCTTAAGTAATTAAATGGATCGTCATTAAAATGAGAGCCTAGTACTAATGAAAATTCAGAATTTCTTCTACAGTTTACATCAATGCCTGGGGCATTGGGTTTTTCAAGGCTTCCATAAGTGAATTAAAACAAACAAAAATTAGAAAAAAATATTTTTAATTTCTTAATTTTATTTATAATTTCAATTATAAATTAGGTACAACAATATTACTAAACTTGTAAAATAAAATAAGTTAAGCAGAATTTACCACTTTTTGGGGTTTTTTCGAGCTAGAAAAGTCTTATATGCATCTTACGAAGATAAAAAGTCAAATTGACCAAAATTATTTTAAGACTTTTTTCCTTAATATTTATGTTATTTGGATAAGTTTAATAAACTAGATAATTTTGCTCTTGGATCTACAAATATCATCTCAGAGTTATACAGAGTGAGGAAAAAATGGAGAAATAGAAAAAGCTTATCGGTCGTTTCTTGATATCCCATGAAATAATAATATCACCTGTATATACATATTTATAGCACTCGCCACTTTTATCACTTAAAATGTTCAATTGACAAATAATGACTTGTCTAAGAAAAGAAAACTATACAGAACATCTTCGAAAACGGTTTGTGATCAGCATACGTGCTTTCGGCTGCGCTTTCGTTCATAACTAACTTCGGAAGTTATGAGGCCAATAACCCACTCAAGACCCTGGCGTCCTTTAATGGCATTCATGCTTACAGTGGAAATTACAGTTGCACATTCGCAGATGCCTCTTGTTTAAGTAGTATTTTTGAGGGTCAACTTTCGCTGCAAAACATCTTTAACCGACCCGTTTTGATTGATTGGTTAACACTGTTTTGATTGCATCAATCGACGTATATGAAGCATACTATGAACACGTTTCGTTAGATGACGGAGGTATCATTGAGTTAGTATACTTACACGATGCAGCTTGTATCCCAGTTTCCAATCTATAATTACACACGTACTCTGGCTTCCAGATTTTTATGCATTCTTTATCAAGAACAATAATTGCTAAAATCACCTTTTTGCTGGAATATGTTGAATATATGTATATGTATATGTAAATCAGAAATGAAAAAGGCTGATGGATATCCAGCAAGATCCATTAATATGGCAAACGTGGAAAAAAAATTTGATATTTTTTCGGTAAAATTATGTTTGAAATAAATATTATTATTGAAAAAAATGTGACATTTTACCCTAATATATGTACGCATACATGATTTATTAGCAAAATTGAATGCATTTTTCAGTACTCCATAACTTATCATTTTATTACATGATAGGAATGACATTAAAAATGCATTCGAGCAAATAAGTACTTAGGAAATCATGAAATCACCATTTCCCTTTGAACACCTTCGTTATTTTTTTGCTGGGTACATACATACATATGTCGAATTTAGCTTGGTTGTATGCGAAAAGGCAATAATACACATGTTGAAAATAGTGCTGTATTTTCCAGCGACTATTTCTTTATACTCATCCATTTTTTTCGAAAGCGCTCTATCTCAATTTATGTTATTTAAATATATATGTTGTTAAATAATTACAGATTGAATAATATTCAGAATAGCTTTAGCTTATTCAATAAAAAGCCATCTGGAGATTTTGCTGCTTATTTCTAATTACCTTTATCGCATTTACCATTACATAGCCATTTCATTTATGTGTTTGTGAAATATTAAAAGAAAAAAATTCTCTTTTATTTTTTAAATCTTTCCTCGTTCAATTCTAGTTATTTTATCTTTTATTATCTGTTGTTATTCATTCAGTTGTTTGTATGACAGAAATCTTTTAAATTACGATTCTTAATTAAAAGTTTAAAAGAAAAATAGCCCAGTTATTATCAGACTAATTTAATCGTTAAACTTATCGTGACACTTGTCATAAAGACAGAAATGTACAGCAACGTTTTAAAAAATAATAAATTATATTAAATATTTATGTAATAATGCATTGTATATTTTTCATTATTTTTGTTCGTAAATGTATAAATTACTGGTAAGAATAAAAAAGTCAATACTCGAAAATGCAAAGTACTTAAAATAAGATGGCTATAAAACTACACTGACTTAATAACACACTGCAGCATTATATCTGCAATCCGACTACCAAAGGATAACAAAACCCTATACTTCGTTTGGTGAAAGTGGTGACCAATTTTTATTTATGGGTCTTGAAAGAATCTGAAAATCCGTGGTCTTTTTAAAAAAGGTGTCAGTTTTTGTTTAATATCTCATTTTTACTAGGTCGTTTTTTTTATATATTTACTTATTATTGTATTTTCCATAGATTTGAACTAACAATAATTACTCATAGTCAATAATTCTTCCAAAAAAAAAACAACAAAACAAAACGACTACAAAACAAATATATGTATATCAATTCTGAACTAAAAATTTAAGAGAAAGTAATGTGTAAGAAATAGTACTCAAATCAAATACTTTTATTCTTGTTGCTCTAACGGACATAGTAATATATGTTCTGTACATTCAAATGTCTATCCGTAACGGTTAAGCAGATAAAGCCATATACGACAAATTACGTCAGATATGAGGACACCCTTTATTTTTTTACACTTATTATTACTAACACAGTAATAAAAATTAACGGTTCCAAAGATATGGCTTAAACAATATCACCTAGGGGACACCCTTTAATGTGCAATTTTAAAATAAACACTTATTTTAAAGGACAGATTCTTTGTAAATTTCTAATGTCTGTCTAAAACGGCTCAAAAGTTTGGTCATATGCATCAATTTACATCAACTATTGGGATACCCTTTACAATTTTAAATATTTATTAATGTTATTATACGGGACATAGTGGTGGAGATTCTGTCTAATTTTCAAGTGTTTGTCTATAACGGTTCAAAAGATAGGGCTAGATAATAAAATTATATCAATTATGAGGACACCCTTTAGCTTCCAAATTTAAATTATATACTTGATGTTATAAAGGACTTAGATGTACAGGTTCTTTGAATATTTCAACCGTCTCTCTGTTACGGTTCAAAAGTTTTGCAATATACATCAAATTACATCAACTATTGGGACACCCTTTAACTTCTAATTATAAATATTTAATTTCTGATTATAAATATTGGACATTCTGTCCAATTTTCAAGTGATTGTCTACAATGGTTCAAATGGTTCATATATTTAAATTGACGTCACATATGGGGACACGCTTTAATTTTTAAGTTTATTTTTTATTAGTTTCTATTATTGGCAGCCATAGTGATATGCGGTTTTTCAAAATTTTAAAAGGGTGCCCTTTACGGTTCATAATACACGTAAAAAACACGTATGTTGTATGGGGACACCCTTTAATTTTCAAAATTCTGAACTTCTTTTAAAATGGGACCAATCTGTAAGCATTTCCTTTCTAATAAAGAAAAAATTTTAAAAATCGGTTGGAAAATGACTGAGTTCTGCGGGCACAAACATAAAAAAAGCAACATTCAGACGAATTGATAACCTCCTTATACAGGGTGGGCCAAAAGAAACCAAGGGCTCTCCAAAAATTTGTCTTAAAAGTGCCATTGTGTCTCGGGCAGTATGGGCAGTGGCTCCGTCCTGCTGAAACCACATACCAGGTCTGTTTTCAAGAGCAGGACGTAAAAAATTTTCTATCATAAACCGATACCGCTCTCCATTTACGGTTACAGCACTTCCATCTTCATTCTCGAAGAAGTAGGGCCCAATGACATTTTCAGATGTGATCCCACACCATACTGTACACCTGATGGGGTGCAATTGGCGTTGATGAATGGCTCTTGGATTTTCAGAACCCCAGAACCTACAGTTCTGCTTATTAACAAAGCCATTCAAATGAAAATGAGCTTCATCACTCATAATCAAATTTTCAATAATGTCGGCGATATGCTCTTTGCGTTAAAATAATTGATCTCTGGTTTAAATAATACAATTCCAAGTGTTGTCTATATAATCTGAAAGAAAAAATAAAAAAAAAGTTAATAAACAAAAAAGTTATTAAACTTTTACACCCCTTGGTTTCTTTTGGCCCACCCTGTATATATCATACCTAACATCTTATTTTGGCGCCTTTTAATTTTTTCTACATTGTTGAACATCGTAATACCAAATTGGTTTTAGAATTGAATTGTACAATAAAAGTTTGCAATCTAAAGCGAGAGTAGGATTTCTGCCAATAGTTAAGCCACTTTAGTTGGACTGCTTTTAAATTTATTTGTGTTAACTTTAATGCTATGTGTCGTTTCCAAGTAAGACGCCAGTCAAGATGTATGCCTAGATATTTCACGTCTGAAAGCTGAGGTATCGTTTGGTTATTAATGCGAATGGTTGTGAGTACATTTGTGTTCATTCACCTTTATTCTCCAATTCTTCAATCATTGTCCTGCTTCAAGTTTTTCCTGAACGCTTAAAAAATCAATATCGTCAGCAAATGTCGATGTGTGGACACGGTCACTAGTTGGCAAATCTAAAGTATATAATAAATACAAAATAGGCCCCAATATACTACCCTGGGGAACTCCGGCTTCAATTGGCTCAGGTGAGCCAAAATTTTGTGAGCTTACAAAATTTCCTCCTTTCACAATCAATTTTCGATCGATTAAATAACTATCCAACAGCTTATATAAGTTTACGGCCAAATTTAGTTTTAACTTGTATGTTAGACCAAGCATTCGATAAGGCTTGAGAACTGTCGAATAAAAGCGTAGAACAGTATTATCTTTCTTCGAAGGTCTTCTTAACTAAGTTGACTAACCTGTGAGTTTGTTTGATTGTGCCGAATTGATGGTTTGGAATACACCCTTTGTCGCCTAAAATGGGTTTCAGCTTAGTTCTTAACAGCCTTGACATATTTGATAGAACAACAAAGCAACAGCTTTGACATATTTGATAAAAGGCTTGTAGGCCTGTATGAATCTACTTTTGTGTGATCTTTTCCTGGTTTAGGAATCATAATTATTAACGAAAGCTTCCAATCGGGAGGAAAGTACTCAAGGCGTAAAATGGCGTTCAAAATAAAAAGAATAATTTTGAGAGCTACACGAGGCAAGTCAAATAACATCTAGTTACTGGTTTTATCTAATCCGGAGGCTTTCTTGGTGTTTAAATCAATTATTGTCCTTTCAGTATCACTAAACTGAAATCTTAGGGTAACTGCAGCATTAGCTTCGACAGTTGGCAACTCAACTGCATCAGTCAATACATTTGGAGTAAAAACCTTTTTCAAATGTCCAACAAATAGATTGCCTTTTTCGATATCATTCCTTTCCTTCCCAGCCTTTAGACGAAGTTCGCAAGAGAGGCTTATGTACAAATGGCCTTTTATACTAGGTGATACCGCCTAACTTTCTTTGCCAATAATGTAGCTGAGGATTCGTTAAGCAAATGTTATAAACATTTCATGCCAAACAAATAAATTATTCCTGCACTTTATGTTTAAGAAATTTAAGAACAATATTTTATTTTACTTTCATCACCATAACTTACAGGACTCCTTAATTTTAATTATCAATTAGGATAAAATCCTATTGCTACTGTCAAGCTAATATGTAATGGTCCTAATTGTATACATTTATTTTCTCAGAATCATTGTTTCATCTGTTGAAGATAGAACACATAAAAAAAAAATGCTTTGATTCATACGCTTCAAATTAAAATACCAAGTCTGGGAAATTAGAATAGCGTTTATCCTCCATATGCATATAGTCTATTCTATAGAAATGATTTTTTTTGAATTTTTTAGGTTAGCTTTTAAACCAAACATTGATAACACTTATATAAAAAGAAAATCAAAAATATTATAAGCGAATTGCCGATGTACTACATTTGGTGATACATTTAGATTTCAATACCAATAAAAGTAAACATTTCTATGTTGATTTAATTGTGTTATCGACAGCAAGCTATTCATGTGCATTAATCATCAAAAATATCAATCAAATAAATTCACGTTGCCTTTAAAATAGACATATAACGAAATTTGCGTCATAAAATTTTTAAGATGATGGGTATATTTAAGGCTTATTTATTAACTAAAATGTACACCTAAAGAAATTGTATTCAACAGCGATTTTCGGTTGTTTACTAGCAAAAGGTTGTATCAAATAAGATTTTACAGAAAACGTCTTTAATATTTATATTTTATTTTCGAATTTGAGGAAAGTATAAAATTCCTTGCCGTATTAAAGAGTTATCCTGAAAAGAACATCCCAAATTCAAAAGAAAGTTAATTTTGTGTGGATTATGAATCTAAAATAGTCAGTTTAGTCAGTATTGAGAGCATACAAAATGATAGGAATTAGAGTTGTGACCAGTTTTTTGAACTCATGATCACCTTGAACTTATAGTGGTTACCGGTGGGTTGCTTCACTCTTCCATAACTATTTATAATTACCCAGCTAGCCAATGAGTTGGAAGTTTGTCTAACTTTCAATAGCAGACATTTTTTTTAATTTTTTGTTACATTTTATTTATTGTAAGTATCTAAAATGTAATTGAACTAACAAAAAGTAGTTACATCAAGCCAAAAAAAACAAATATCTATACATCTATACATATAATAAAGTAGTAACTCTTTCCATCTTTCTGTCTGCCCTTCATTTACGTTCGCATAACGTAAAAAGTACTGGATTGATTTTAACAAAATTTTGTGAGGAGGTACCTAAGTACCCTGGTCCCAATATAGGATACTTTTTTTCCGCAAAAATATATTGTTTCTAGGAGAAAGTGGAGAAAATGCAATGAAAGTACGCAGTTGAACTAACTGGATATGAATACTTTATTTTTTGTAAAGTAAAAAATACATAAACTGATATGTAGCATATCTTAAGGAGGAACTAAGAACTACTACTACGGCACGTTTAATTTTTGTAAGTTGTGTATTTTAAAACACAGATCGTTTTAACTACTTAGTACGGCACGGCACCTTTGATATTTATTATTACTATTATTACTATTATTTATATTATTATTATTATTTTTGATATTTAAACACAGATAGCGCTAAAAACATATGCCAAATAGCCAATTGAATAAAATTTGTATGCGTTTTAAGTCGAGTACGTGTTGCATAATTCGGTTATTTTGTGAAATACATACTTAGGTAATTATGTGATTACATTATTTTTGTTATTTAGCGTTAATTTTTAAAATTTGGTAAGAATAGTACGACTTGAGTTTGGCTATAAAATTCTATTATTGTTAGTTTCTTCTTAGTTTAGTTGCATTTTTATCTTATAGGTGCTACTCTATATAAGTAGGTCTTACAATAGGTGTGGAATACTTTTAAAGCAAAATCGAGCAAACTATTATCTAAAATAAAAACAAATATAACTGTTAACTGCAGGTAATGCTAGACTAAAAATTGTATGTTTCAAGGTTGCTGATACCTTTTGCGGGGCTTCGCTCTGTTATCTGACCCAGAAAAGAACCAATATCCCTTCTTTTTAGTTGAATATAAACTCGATAATTTAATTTACTAATGGGACTTTTAAACATTCTAATTTTTTTAGTTGCTTATATACTCGAAAGCAATTGTTATCATTAGTAGAATCTTATTTTGACGCTTTTAAGTTAGAAACTATGGAATTTATCCATAACTGAATTCTATGACACCATATTCGTTTTAGAATTGAGTTCTATAGTAGCATCGTGGTATTTATAATATAATAATATTATAAAGATCAGATACTTGATTTATAGAAAACTGTACCAACAGTTTAGATTGCAAACTTCTATTGTACAAGTCGATCTTCAAACCAGTATAATGTTATGGCGTTCAGTAAGTTACCCACAACTAGAATCAGCTTCAAATTTAGAAAAAAATATAAGAATCTAAACTTGTCAGTAGTTAGAGCAGAAACATATTTAAAGAAACTTGAAACTCATACAAATCCAATAAGATCATACATGATTTTTCTAAGATGGAGGAATATTTCCTATCTAGGCCGAGCACGAGAGGGATGATCCGCAAACGACAACATCAACAGTTAAACATACAATTTTTTGTCTAGCACTGGCTGGACTTAACAACTTATACCTACATTGAAGAATAAATAAAAATATGAAAAAAAGAAAAAAGTATAGATATTTTCTTCAATAAATTGTGTACTTTTTAATATTTTTTTATACCAATTTACTAGCTGACCCGGCACAAGTTGTTTTGCCTTCAAATTTTATTTATATTTGGAATTTTATTTAATCTCATTGAAGTACTCTGTGATAAACAATATTTTTCGTTTTCTTTTCTGGTACGCAAACGATTAAAGCGGATGGTTTTCCGACACAGAAACATGCGACATATAGTTGAACTTATGAAAAACATCAATTCTCCAGATTCAGGCCACAGATACTCAATGAGTGGCCTTGCGATTTATTGATTGTCATGGCGAATTGGAAATAGTGTTCGCTTAAAATCGAATGGCATATCGGTTAGGACCATTAGAATTCTCTAAATGAGAACTTCCTCATCTTTAAACTTTCCTTTTAACATTCTTGCGTGAATCACATTGCTCGTTGTTTTGAATTGTAAAGTTTAAGTGATCCTTGTTCTTTGCCGCTAAAATTGCTCTTTCACTTAACAAATCGTGGTCTTTGTGGTTAGCAATGATGTTCGGAAACACTTTTTTTGATGAGTTCGTCTTTCTTTGAGACAAAATTTAGTGAGAACGAAATCAATCTATTCGATGCGTCAACAGAAACACGACCATTTCCAATAGTAAGCAGTTGAATATAGCACACTTCGGCTGATGGATCGCATGTATGTCGTCAGCTGAAGTTTCTTCACATAACGCTACATACTATTTTATGAATTTTTTCAAAAGAATATCAAATCGTACAGACCTGTCAAAAATTCTGTCACGCACATATATTTCTAATCCATACTATCATACTTTTAAAGCACACATGCTATTTTTGACAGATCGTACGACTGAGTATGATAGTGAATCATGGCCTTTAAGGCCAGTATTCACTATCCTACACAATCGTACGATTTAATCACAGGAAAATCTGACAGCTTTCTGTCCTACTTAAAAAATCGTTTCAAAATGGCGTTGTAGATGACACACTATCATTCAAAACAAGATTTTGCAACTCTGATCGCATGGAAAAGTACTATTTTATGATTTTTTTCAAAATATTATCAAATCGTACAGACTGTCAAAAAATCTGTCACACACATACACTTTTAATCCATACTATCATACTTTTTGAACACACATAAAATTTTTGACAAATCGTACGAATGAGTGTGATAGTGAATCATGGCCTTTAATGAGTACTAAAACTGATACTTTTGTCATTCTGTGGACTGCAAAACACAATAGCATGCGATGGAAAGACTGTGCAAATAAATGAGCTGTCAAAAGTTTATGCCCACAACGCCATCTAATGGCAATAATTCCAAATCATGTTCGTTTTTAATATCGGACAAAAAAAAAATTGCTACAAAAACAATTGTCACAAAAATTAGTCGCAAAAAATTATAAAAAAAAGAATTGTCACAAAGTAACGAACACATAAAAATCATTTATCATGAAGATGGCGTCGTAAAATCACTCCGTAAAAATTAAAGGGAAAATGAATTTTCTTGATATATTTTTTCGGGGATATTTCGGAAATTTTCTTGTGTAATTTTCTTGTATATTCTTCTTGTTTGGGCGGAGACCAGTCCGAATTGCTGCAAGTTATCGAAATCGGTCCGGGCGTTATTGAGTCATAAGCGTCACTCTCTTTTATATAGTATATATGCATATCCTTTTGTAACCGGTCACGATTTATAACGTTGTTAAAATACCATTTTTAAAAACCCAGCATCCTTTCTTTTTTCCAATGAATTAAACATTTTATCGAAACAATTAAATATTTATTCCATTATTCATATATTAACAGTTTCTTAACAGTTTCTTTAACAGTTTCTGTAACTTTCTCAGTGTAATACAAGGCGGAGATTTATTTATTTTAATACAAAATAAAAGACCTAAAAATAGTTCAACAAGACAAGAGCACTGATATGTATTAAACAAATATAATCTAACAAAGTGGTTTTGAGACAAATATATAAGCAAATATATAATACTCATACACATACACATACACACATATATATATGTTTAAAACTAATGTCATCAGTTTACTTTGACATTAATATGAAGTTGTTAGCCAGTTTGTTTAAAACCCTGCATTTTCCTCTTCTCTAGTTGGCGGTTTTGTTTACTCGTATAATTGCGTGTCATGTCAGTAAGATTTAAAGAAATTTGTCTTTAGTCCTTTTGGGAAGAAAGACAGAAATCTGACAGTTTTCTACTTTTCAGCATTAACAATCACTGATAAAATTCTCTTAAAAAAAAAAATGAAAAAGAAATTAAGTAACAAGAAAAACTAGTTTAAATAAAGATAAAAATAAGAAAAAATAATATAAATTGAAAGAAAAATAAGGGAATATTTTTAGGGTGAATTTTTAATCAATTTTGTGTTAATTTTAACTGAAAATTATAAAGGGAAATGGTTAAAGAATTCGCGAACTAAACATCCAGCATAAATTGTGTGTCGAGTCGGGCCCACATAGGTAGGGTTACATACCGCCGCACACTGTGTACTTAGTAGGAACATAAATACTATTACAACATTGACCATATCCACTATAATACTACAATTAAAAATACTTTTTTATTACCATACTAGCTGTACCCGACACGTCGTGGGCGTCCTGACAATATTTTGTTCGATCTTGCTTTTAAAGTATTCCACACCAATTGAAAAACTCTTATTTTTATAGTGCTTCAGTTATGGTTTATTTGCTTTATATAAAGGTACCCATCCCTAGATAAAATTCCAAAATTTATAAAAAATTCTAAAAATGTTTGTAAAGCTCTGTTAAGGTATTTAAAATATTTTAATAACATTGTAATTACACAAAGTAAAAATGTAAATAAAATACAAATTTTATTCAATTGGCGCCTAATGTTGCTCGATAGTTTTTAAAATATCCCAGTTTTAAACCGAAAATATCAGTACATTTAAGGCGGAAATTGAGTTTTTCACTGCTTTTTTCCATTTTCTCTTAGAAATGAGATTTTTTTGCTGAAAAAGGTATCCTATATTGGAATCAGGATGCTAAGGTACCTCCTTACAAAATTGTGTTAAAATTCATCCAGTAGTTTTTACATCATGTGAACACAAACGAAAGGCAGAAAGACAGACAGACAGACTTAAATGAGTTACTATTTTATTGTATGTATAAATGTATTACATATGTCTGTAACAGAAATTTAAAATTGTATCAGCTTTCAACAAGGAGTGTTCAGATAATGCGAACGGTATCGTTGTCATAGCGCTTTTTTAATGTGGAATGAAGAACACCGATATTTTCAAAACAGTCCGCCCACTCGGCGCGTGTTCATCTGCAGGTCCATAATATTGCTTAAGGAAACTGGAGATCGATCCAACCTCTGGCAGTTCGAACATAGCAAGTCATCAAAACTGTCATATCAACAATTCGCCGGAATCCTCTTCTAAAACAGAAAATCATATCCGCTGAGATGAATAAAACTCAGAAGTCAGAAGTCAAAACTACTAAAAGAAGATTGGGACTGGGGCTTGTGGCTTTCAAACGTCATGCTGGACATTTGTTAATTAAAGCTTTAAAAAAATTGAATATAAAATTAAAACGGTAAAGTACGCTGATAACTTGCATAGGCAAAATCTTGTTTGCGGATGAAAAAATTCTTACCATGCAGGAAAATTTTATAACAAAAATAATATAATGTATGCACGGTCATATAAGGAAGCAGCTAAGGTCATGGGTCGAATTGAATTACACTCCAGCTGCAGCCATTGTTTGGTGGGGTGTCTCATACGATGAAGTCACTGACATAACAGTTCGGCCATAATTTACCAATAAACTGTTTTTGAAACCGTAGTGAAGCGACTTAACCAATTCACTTTCCAAAAGTAGCCGTCTGCGACTCTGCGCCATCACTCAATAGATGGCACTGTTTTAAAATAATGACTAAATATGAATTACTTACTGTCAAAGAGTTAATTGAACAAAATTTGTATTTGATTTAATTTTTACTTTGTCGAATTACATTGTTATTCAAATATTTTAATTTTTATTTTTTAACAGAGCTTTACAATAATTTTTAGAATTTTCAATAAATTTTAGAATTTTATACAGGGATGGGTACCTTTATATAAAGTATATACGTAAGAGTCTTAAAATTTGGTGTGGATTACTTTCCAAGCATAATAAAACAAAATATTGTCAGGACGCACGCAACGTGTGTGGGCACACCTAGTTTGTAATAATTTTCTATACACGATGCAAGAGGAACTTGTGAATTGAAAAAATATGCCCATCATTTAGTTTTTTTTTTTTTTTCTACTACATACGATCTAATTTACACTGCAGTATTTTTTTAAGATTAAAAAGTATAACAAGGAGTACCAAGGTTACTCTAAACTAGAAAACCAAACACCAAAAACAACCACCCTATAATTTTATGTAATACATATAACATATCCATTTCAAGAAAATTTATTATCTTCAAAAAATAAAAAATCACAAATTTACATATTTCTTAATATTTTAATATTTTGTAACAAAAATTTGTCCAATAAATTAGAAAAAAATAAAAATATTTCTTATCTCTTTAATTTATTATTTATATTCATGCAGAGAAATTGATATATGTTGAGGCAATTTATGAATAACGATATGTAAATATTAGAATTTTGTAAATATTTTTAAGTTCTTCTGTTACACAAACGATTAGATTGCATTCATTAGTTAAGTAAACTTTTACTCATCTGAGGTTAAGAATCATCTCAAATTGCAAACTTAAAAAGAAAAATTCGTTGTTAGTTTTACCAAGATTTTATGGTATGAGTACTAATTGATATTAATCTTGAAAGTGTTTGTAAATAATAATATTTCACTAGAGACTTGAACGGAATCAAATCATTGATATTGTGCTCATAATAAGAAAATTTCTACATACATTTGTAAAACGAATAATCGCAAAACTAAATGCGACGCGTAGTAAGAGTCGAATTTACGGACCATAAGATGTTGGCGATACTAAAATCTATGATAACATTTCATTGAAATTATTAAATATTTCAATGTGATCATAGTAAAAATGTTTAAATAAAATTAGGTGATTAGCTTTAGAGTCCTTTCCGTCCCTACCTATACAAATGTGTAGGAACATTTTTTCCTGGGTTGAAGAGCATTTTATATGTTATCATCTAGACCAAGTGAAATCTCAAGAAACAAATGCGTATTTGTGGAACAAGATTAACTTGAGTACCTGCCATACTCGGCCTAACCTCACGGTGGTCTTACCACCGAGTGAAACTTAGGCGTAGACAGCGCCCCCATTGTGTAGTATAACAACACTTTACGATTGCCACCAATCGCTTTTTGTGTGTGATACAGTCACAATGAGTAGCAATTTATATAATATGGCAAGCCTTTCCAAGGCAAGCCTAGTTCCATATTATAACCTCTTGCTTAGGGGTTTGGAGACTATCCAAACTCCGTCTGTTGAGAGTGCAACAGCACACTTGATCGACCTTGCACCTTACCTACTTAATCGATCTTAAACCACAGCCACCACATGTACCCCCAAGGGGACCTCACCAATAACCGGTCACAGAGAGGATAGGCTCTCTGTGGGACCACCGATTCCCGTGGTACCAGTCCTTTGAGCACTGGTCGGGCCTCGAAGAGGACCCGTGTTATAAAACAACAGACCTTTTCTTCCAGATTTAGGCTCTAGGAACCCTAGCGTCTGGTGCCCCTATTTTCCCCGAGTGGACCGCGTCAAAGCGTTTGCCATATTCCTGCAGTGACAATTGGAACCCCCGGGGGTAAAAAAAAAACAATTGCGTATATCCTGTTTTTAAGGACATAAGCATATGTGGCGCGATGCGCACGGCTCCAACACAGGCAATTGTGGTAATTCTGGGATTGCAGCGGCTGGACTTATTTATTAGATTAACGGGTGCGATGTCTGCTTTGCGTATGAAGAGTGATGATATTTGGCATCACTTTGGGCCGAACATCGGTCATAATAGAATCCTGCACCTCATTAGTAAGGAGGTTAGGGAAGTTCAAATGCCGATGGAACGCATCAGTGTAGGAGAAAGGTAGTCGAAAGACTGCATCGGACACTAATTCCGGACGGCGTTATACACAGTGAGTGTTTGAAGAGTGACATCACCATTTTCACTGATGGTTCTCTTATGGACGGTAGAGCAGGAGCTGGTGTACACTCAGATGAGCTAAACTTGTCCTGTAGTCTCCGTTTGGGGGAGTACGTCTCCGTTTACCAGGCAGAATTGCTTGGGCTGCTACATGCGTTGGATCACCTGCTGGAATGTCAAGTGCAGGGAAGAAAGGTTCTCATTGCACTTGACAACCAATCGGTTATAAAACGCATGAAGCAGGTGAACGTGTACTCCAAACTAGTGCTGGAATGTGTTTTAAAGCTTAACAGATGCTCCTCAATTAACGAGCTAACATTGATGTGGGTTAAAGGACACATTGGCACTGCTGGAAATGAAGCAGCGGATCAACTAGCAAAAATAGGATCTGCTGAGAATTTCTGTGGACCAGAACCCAGAGTATCACTGGGAAATGGCCTAATACGAGCAAAAGTCCTACAATGGCTGAACTCACTAAACTTGAAAAGGTGGAGGGAGGCTACTACATGTAGACAGGCTCGAATGGTGCTCAAAGAGCCCCTTGGCAGGAGAGCCAGCAAGGTTCTTAGATACAATAGAAGTACCTTATGCTGGATAACTGCGTTAATGACAGGTCATGGAAACTTCAATAATCATCTAGCCAAGATGAAAGTTGTAGAAGATGATACTTTCAGACTATGCCTGGAAGACGCTGAGACGGTAGCGCACATTGTGTGTGAATGTCCAGCACTGGCTAGCGTAAGACTTAGGACCACGCTAGAAGCTTGTTAAATGTGGTTGCCATGGGGGATAGTAAGATTGCCGTAAGTTATGTCGGTTGTCTATAGTTATTGAGGACGGAGGGAGGTCGAAAAGGGACCCATTTAGTAGTGGTCTGCTTCGTTATTCCCCCTACATTAATAATAAAGGACATGATATTTGTATGGACATAAAAAATATATTTCTATTGTTTTTAATTTTACCTATTTTATAATAAAAATTTTATTGACATCCGCAAAATTTTTAAATTGCTTGGGACGGAAACGGTTGGAGAAAAACTGGGAAAAAAAATTATTTAGGCACTAGCAGAACAAATTGCATTTTTTGGATCGCTACAACCTTTTTCAGCATTTTTCGAAACTATTTATTTTGGATAGTCTTTAGTTTTAAACATCGCCCATTAAACCAACCAAACTCATATAATAAAATATAAAAAATTTTTTTACAATAATCTATCGTGAGTTAGTTAGAACAAGGTTAGGTTAGATTAGGTTAGAGAGGATCACCCATAAGTCTGTGTGTGGACTGACAAGACCATTATTGATCTTTAGTGATTCCTCTGATATTATCCACTGTGTAAAGCTCTGTTTTAATTACTTCCTCCAAGTAATCCCGTGAGCTTCCATACCCTTGAAGTCCTCCGTATTCTGAAAGAAATAAGATCCAAAACGTTTATTACGACTGTGTGATAATGCAGGGCATTGACAAAGATAGTGGTGTATGTTACCTTCCTCTTCTGCTTGTTACGTTTTCCATTACCTTTTTCCTCCAGCAATGATTTCGTCCATGTGTATCTTAATGAATTATTAAACATTGTATCGGCATCACGTCCGCATTTTTTTCTTGTTCTCTTATATATAGAATCCAGACCAGGGTCTGGTCTAACACTTATGCCTAAATCAGATCCTGCTCAAATATTTCCGGGTGCTCTTATAGCCGCCTGAATGTCTATGTAAATAGTGATATCACTTGATAATATCGGCCACGTAAAAAGTAACCTAGCCACTAAAAATTCGACTTGGAAAATATTACATAATTTATCTAGTATAGAACTGTGTCCGATATTCAACTTCTCGCAGTATACCATCTGTGTTTTTTATAGAGGTATAGAATTTTAAGTGATTTATTCTCAGTTTGGTTTGGCAATTCATCATGAATAGACTCACGACTGAACAACGCTTGCAAATAGTGCAATTTTATTTCGAAAATAATGGTTCTGTGGGGAAAACGTATCGCAATTTTCATAAGCGAATTTTGTTTAGCGATGAAGCGCACTTCTGGTTGAATAGCTACGTCAACAAACAAAACTGCCGCATTTGGAGTGAAAGTATTCCTCAACTGTATGTCGAAACACCATGACATGCAGAAAAGCTGACTGTTTGGTGCGCTTTATTAGCTGGTGGAATCATTGGTTCGTACTTTTTCAAAAACGATAGTGGCCAGAACGTTACAGTCAATGGTGACCGGTATAGATCGATGATTACTAACTTTTTCATTCCTGAATTGAATAACCATGATGTCCAGGAGATGTGATTTTAACAAGACGGCGCAACATGTCACACAGCTCGTGCGACAATAGATTTATTGAAAGACACGTTTGGTGACCGCCTAATTTCACGTTTTGGATCTGTGAATTGGCCTCCAAGGTCTTATGATTGAACACCGCTAGAGTACTTTCTGTGGGGCTATGTAAAGTCATAGGTCTATGCGGATAAGCAACAAACGCTTGACAATTTTGAAGACAACATTCGCCGTGTTATTGCCGATATACGGCCACAAATGTTGGAAAAAGTCATCACAAATTGGACGTCCAGATTGGACTACATCCGCGCCAGCCGTGGCGGTCATATGCCAGAAATCATATTTAAAATGTAATGCCTCAATATTATCTTTCGGATAAATAAAATTCATGTCAATCGAATAATCAATCGTTGTTTTATTGCAACTTAAAGTTCTATACCTCTATAAAAAACACCCTTTATATCAATTTCTCCAGTGTAATTATCAGGAGATTTTCAATCATCTTTTATTGGATGATTGTAGTAATCTTCTTGTCCCAATGGATTTCAGGCGACAAATAATCGGTTTCTATGTTTTCTAATTGATAATGATTAGAACAAAGTCAAGCACCACCTACACGCAGAGAAAAACTATGGTTGTGGTATGATTACAAGAATCAAATTTTTTTCACTGTGAAGAAATTTTAGTTCTGTGTACCAATAGTTTGGTTACGATAAACAAGTTTTGGTTAACATTTCACCACCAAATATTTGCTGCGCCCGAAAAATGCAACGTGATTTATCACTAAATGGTTATTACGTCCAAAAATTGCAATATTGTTGGCTTTAGCTATACAATTTTTAAGAAACTTCATACCACAACCAAAGTTCTACAATTATTTCAAAGTAAAAAATTTTATTTCTAACCATAATATATTATTGATAAACAAAATAATCGTTAATCATATTAAACACATAATGTTTACATTTTATCAGAATATATTATTTTTATTATATTATGGTTATATTTTATTGTACTTAAACAAGTTTTGGTTATTTTTAACAATCACTATCAGGGTTGATAAAAATATGGTTCTGATGTGGCATTAAAAAACATATTTTATACTAGCTGTGCCCATACGTTGTGTGCGTCTTGACAATATTTTTTTTGATTTGGCTTTGAAAGTAATCCATATCAAATTGTAAGACTCTTTTAGTGCTTTACGCATATGTATTTACTTTATGTAAAGGTACCCATTCCTGAATAAAATACTAAAATTTATTTAAAATTCTAAAAACGATTGTAATACCGTGTTTCCACTATAGCCTTTATTCGTAATTCGCTCTCTCATTCGTAATTCAACCCCCAATTCCAAATTGAATTACTTAATTCGTCAAACAAATTTTTGAGAGCGAATTATCTAATTTGTACGTAATTCAGTTTGAATTACCTTCTGAATTATGAAGAAATCAGTGTCTTCTCTAATTTTTATCGGAACTTTATCAAACAGTTGTCAAAACGAAAAAAAGAGCAAAGAAAAATTAAATTGAAACAAAATCAAAAAATAAAAGCATAAAAAATATTTTACCTTTAAAAGTAAAATTCGATTTAGTTATAAAATGAAAAATAGAAAAATGTAATGAAAAATGCAAAGGTTTTTTTTATTACATTGTAATATTGTAATATAAACGCAAGTATGTCATAGAATGCGTGAATGCATATTACATGGGAAATTTAGAGTTCAAATTTTTTAACTTTGTATTACAGAAAAGGTTAGTTATATTAAAATTTCATTACAGATTATTCTTGAGTGAAGGTTTTTTAGATTTTTTACTAATGTAGTATTTATTTGCTGTATGAAAAATCCCATCATTTTGTTGGATCACAACTGTTTATAGTACAGTTTAAGTAGGTGAATTTTAGCAGATTATTGTATTTCTCTTTCCGAAGGATGTAGACCTCCTTAACTTTGTGATCCAACTGGTAAAGATTGAGGTAAATTATTGAAATTAAATTCCTAACTTTGATTCATGTGGATTTTTATACTATACGTGAGCATTTTGAAGCAATAAGCTGTAAACTTTGTTCACTAATTACGGTCTTGATTCAGGCAAATAGATGTGTCTATTTACTAAAATTTAATTTGAATTGCATTAGCCCTTATTTGTGTTTTTGAAACAATTTTACTCGCTTTATCTTAGCAGGAAAATATTAGTGAATATAAGTTATTATTGACCATATTAATATTAAAATAATTTATTTATTTTTAAAAATTTTAATTAAGAAAATTCGATTTTAACAAAGTGGAGTTAGTCATTTCTTGCTCAACTGCAACAAATAAAAAATTTGTCAACAAAAAAATATTTAAAATAAATGTAGATAAATTTTCTTTACAACAAAAAATAAATTTCAAATCGAATGAAGAATTTGTAGTGAAAACGGGGTAATTCAAAGACCGAATAAAGTAATTCAATTTGTAATGGAAACATGGCATAAATCTCTATAAAAGGTGTTTAAAATATATAAATAACAATATAATTCCACAAAGTAAAAATACAAATCAAATACAATTTTTTTTTCAATTGGGTATTAAGTAGTTCATGTTTTGTCATTAGATATTTTAAAACACCGCCATCTGTTGCCAAACCGTGTTTCAAATATCCCACTTAAAAACCGGAAATTGCGTACTCTTGCTGCTTTTACTCCACTTTCCTTAACAAATCAGATATTTTGCGGAAAAAAAGTTATCCTATATTGGAATTAGGATGCTAAAGTGTCTTTTCATAAAATTTTGTTAAAATCCATCCAGTAGTTTTTACATGATGCGAACACAGACAGAATGACACAGAAAATGAGTTACTATTTAATTTAATGCTGCGGTGGGGTTTTCTTCTAGCCTCAAGCGGGGGGATTGATTTCTGGCAGACCACCAAGAGATAGAAATATATATTGTTTATATGGGAAAAAGGAGTGGACTAACTTGCTTTGGATCTCATTGATTTATTTCATTTAAAATTGCTTTGCTTAGCTGGCATGAATTTTTTTTTTTGTTTTTATAACTGCCAAAATTTACCCGGATGCTTTTGGCAAAAAATCAACCCAAGGCGGCGAGCTTTATCCGGTGCCAAATGCCAGTACGCCAGCGCGTCCAACCATATGGCAACAAACCTGTTTTTCATTGAGCGAATTGAGCTGCTATAAAAATAATTTAATCATAATATGTTGCTCTTAGATTATGGTTACTTCAACCATGTTCTGCATTCTTATCCATATAGTTTTTATTTATTATTTATATCCTTAAATTTGTTGTTGCAGGTAACCTTTGGTTGGCAATAGAAGCAACTTTTTGTTATTATTTTTTATTATTATAAAGCATCGAACTAAGAACTAAGTTTCTGCCAATAATTTAACTCAGGACAGTTTTGCACTTCATTTGTGCTAACTTTAGCTTTTATAAATGAGGTAACGTATATTTGACTTCGGAAAGTCGGAGTTGAAATTTTTAAATTAAATGTGCTAAGAAATTAAACTAAGCTTAGTTTTCATTAAAATCCCCTTTTTTGCTCCAATTAAAGTTTTTAATTCGTTATAGATACGAATGAACCTGGTTATATTCGACTAGAAAGAAGCGATACTGCTTTTCTTGGCCGTACATTAGAGGGATGACCCGCAAATGATGGCAAAATCCGTGAAGCAAACATTATTTTTGTCTAGCACTGGCTGGACCTAAAAAGAATATTTTATTTTAGGCTTACGATACGAGTAATAATTGTTAGTTCAAAAATATTGAAGATACAATAAATAAATTATGAAAAGAAAAAGTTATAGATACGAATTTAATTTAATATTTTATTAATTCATTGGATGTGCCCGCCACTTCGTCAGCGTCTTTGCAATATTTTGTTCGATTTTGTTTTGAAAGCAATCCACACCAACGACCCTTACGTTTTTACTTCCTTAAACTATGCTGCATATCAGCTTATGTATTTTTTACTTAAAAAAAAAAATAAAGTATTGATATTCGGTTAGTTCAACTACGTACTTTCACTACTTTTTCTCCACTTTCTCTTGGAAATAAGATGTTTTTGTGGAAAACAAATATTGGGATCAGGATACTAAGGTGCCTCCTCACAAAATTTTTTTAAAATCCATCTAGTAGTTTTTTGACAGACATAAGGAAATGAGTTACTTTTTTATTTTATGTATAGATTACTTATTGAATTACAATTTTATCTTGTTCTTCCTTAATTAAATATTAAAATGTATCAAATAAAAAATTAATTAAAATTATATCTAAAACTAATTAAAAGCTTTTTTGAGTGCAAAAAATTTTGTCTGTGTATGTGGCTTTACAGGCACAGTACCTTTAATATTTATTCTTATATAGTAATAAGGTTACTAATTTGGTACAAATTGATATAAAATTTACCACTAAAATATTAACAAGATCGAATTTATATAAATTTATATTTTTTATAATCTCGTTTCCAATCGCACAATTATAATGCATCTTTAATTATTTAATATTATGCTAATTACCCATAATGTTTTATAATAAAAATGCAATTTATTTGTTAGCGGAACAGATCTCGTCCCTATACGTATTTCACTGGTTGCTCAGGCCAGATTATCAGGAAACCTTTTTCCTAATTTAAGGAAGCCAAAAATACTCTCTAAGTAATAAAATTCTACAAAACACAATGAGAATTATGCATGTTAATAGAATAATATTACAGAATATTAAAGCTTCAACAAAACACCAACAAACAAACCACGTTTTTATTTTTCCTTACTGTCCTTCTACAATTGGATGGTTTTTCGCCATCACTGAATGCAGACGTAAGGTGTGATGAAAAGCATACACAAGTTAATTTTGTTCTCGCAAGAGAATCAAAAAAAAAAAAAAATAAACAAGTGTTGCCAAGGTTTGCACAAGCAGTTGCATATTTAGTTATTAATAAAATTTTTAGGAATTTAAATATTAATTATTTAATATTATGCTAATTACCCATAACGTTTTATAAGAAAAATGTAATTTATTTGTTGGAGGAAAAGAGCTAGTCCCTATACATATTTCACTGGTTGCTCAGGCCAGATCATCAGGAAACCTTTTTCCTTTACTTTACTTCTAGTATATTCACAGCAACATGTTTTCAACGAAATTATGTAAAGATTAATTTTAATTTCAAACATCTCTATGAGTATAAGCTTCAACTTATACTTAAAATTTAGCCGTAATAGAAATACAAGAGATGCTGTAGTGATATTACTTGTATGGCAACAAGCACGCATATGCACTTACACACGTAAGCCATTAACACATCTGTATGTCAATGTACAACACAGTTGAACAGCAACGATAATGCTAAGTACAGAGCTTCTTAAGTTTATTGCTAATGTAGCAGGTTGCATAATGGTACCGTTACAACTCGACTAATAACAGAATGGCTTAAAACGCACATGAACTGAAATGAAAAATATAATAGAAAAAAAAGCAAAATTTGAAGTTGTATGCACTGAGCCAAAAATGCGTAATAGAATCAAAAAGATTTTCTCTATGAAATGTTTTTAGGCTAAGGGGTATGCCAGCAGAATGAAAATAAGATATTTTCAAAGAGATTCCTTATTATTTTCATGTGGTAAATCTTTTTAATTTTATCAATAACAAAATCGCATTAAATCAATAAGACAAAAAAAAAACATTCTATAGAGAAAAACTTTTTAATTCTATTAGGTTTTCTTATGATTTGTATAAGAAATTAATTAATTTAAAGAAAAATGTTTTTTGATTATTTTCATTAAGGTTCCTATATGATCATGTAGAAATCAAGTTTTTAATTTTTTTAATAAGGTTATCTTCTTGATTATATTAGTTTTCTTGTTGATTCGTTTATATAAATCATATGTCTGTTAAAACATAAAATATACATTTGGTGTAGTGGTTATGTGCGTGGCTACAAAACAAAGCACACCAGGTTCGATCCCTGGCATAGGACGAAAAAATGTTCAATGGTTTTTTCAGGTTTTAGAAACTAAGTGGCTGCACCCACCTCTAGACAATTTATAAGAAGAAGCTCCCCTGACCTTTCACCCCTGGAAAAATAGAAGATATTCCCCTTATTGCGTTTGTGGCATAGTTTAAAAACGACAACTGTCGTTTTTGCTGTCGAATTTTAAATTATATGTTACCGTCTAAAATTTACGACAGGCAAAATTTTGTAGTTTTTGTAATGTAATAGATTAAACTGAATTAAATGATTTTGAAACAGCCTGCTAAAAAAGTGTCAAACAAATGTTTATAAATAACAAAAATATATTACAATAATTTATATTTTGGTAAAAAAATATTACGGTGCAAATAAAAAGTGTTGGTGTATATTGTTCTTCAATTTCGTCAATACTGGTGGTATTAGCAGCTAAGTTTGGCTCGGGGTCTGGCGAAACAATTTGCGGTCTTTTTTAGTCCAAATGCGACTTTATGTTGGAAATGCGTACACGTGTCCAATAAATTAATTGCTGCTTCCGCTGGTCCGCCACCTATAGCACAACTTTCTACTTTGTTATGAACAAGCTTTCTTTACAATTTAAGTTAAAAATTTGTCCACACCTTCTCCGGAACGGGATGCAGGACGAAGATAATTCAAATCTTCGGAAACGGCGTTTCACCCTTCTTCAATATTTATTGGCTTTAAACCTTTATGAAAGCCTTTTGCCAAATAAGGTTTTAGTTTCATTATTTCCACTTATTTGGCAAATTGTGCTGCAGTTGTGATTTTACGCTGAAATTCATATCACCATATACATAGAATAAAATAAAAAATTTGAAAATATTATTAACACATTGAACTTATTTTTTATTTGATTTGAATATGTCGTGAGGAAATATTTTAACGACAACTTTTTGTACTTTTGACAGACAAATACGCCAAAAACGGTCGCGTTTGAAGGTCGTTTTGTAATAGATTTTGCAAAGTGGAGTGCTCATTAACGTTTTACGCCAAATACGGTATCATTTTTCAAAAACGACAGACTTTCGTCGCAAAAACGCGAAGCACAATAAGGGTGAATATGAAGGCAAAATAAAATGTCACAAAAAGAAAAGGTAGAAAGAAATCAAAAATTTATTAGCAAAAAATGTCAAAGGAGATGCAAAAAAAGCTGCAATTCCTCCACACAACCCACCCCCCACCCAATTTTTTTCTTTTTTTTATTTTGAAAATTTTTTCTTAATTTTTTTTTTTTTGTTTCTATTAAAAACAAGATATCCTAATTAAATCAAGAAGAAACGCTGTTTGAAAAAAACAATAAGAATACCTAATAAAAATCCTAAGTTTTCTTCTTGATTTTTTCAAAAAAGTTTTTCTTATTAAAATAATAAGACTTTCTTCTTGAAAAAAAAATCCATAGAGATATCTAATAAATTTTGTTCTATTTTATTAGGTATTTAGACACAGTTTTATCTGTGTGTGTTAAATATTTTCCTATTCTGCTGCTCCAAACTGTTCTTATCTATTATTTTGGCTTATCATTCTTTTTTATGTTTAAACGTAAGAATGTCGGTAAAAATTAAAACTTATATTTCGAATTAAATTTTATAGAAGATTTTTATGTAAAGTGCATGAGCGTAATAAAAAAATCCACTTTTTTTAGTAAAAGCATTTTTTCAGTTATATTTTTGGTTGCTTTTTTACTTTCTTTTGATAGTCTTTTATGAAAGATTTCTTTTTTTTAAGAAATAAAAAAAAACGTTTTAAGTTATTATATTGAAGTTTAGAACTAAATTTGTATCTTAAATTTAAATTGTTTTAACAATAAATAGATGATGATGAAAAGAAAGAAGAAAATATTATTATATTTTATGTTTCATATTTGTTATAAATAAAAAAGTTCTAAGAACATACTGTTGTCACACCGTTGTTAAATAAAATTAACATTTACGGCGCCATTATTATAAAATTATTCTGATTTTTTAAAGGTTTCGTAAAACAAATTTGATTCTTTGAATCAAATATAATTTTATGTATGCTTGCCATCAGGGAGCGTAAATAACAGCTGCAGGAAGAAACTGTTCCCTTTTTTGCCAATTTATATACATACATACATACACGAGTATAAGTATGGATAATGTACTTATTTCCTCACAAAACACAGAGGTTTATTAATCGATATCAATTAAAAAAAAATATTTATTCATCCTCATTATTATTTTCTTTGCTTTCGTGTACTGCGCTAAAAGCGATATATTTGATTGAGATGTATCGCAAAAATGTGGAGAATTTACGACCAACGATCTTTACCAGAAGTTTGGTAAAGATCGTTGGTCAAACAGTAACAAATTAAAAAGCTCTATTAGTTTAATGACGATTTATTTAATTGAAATGCAAGGTGACTGTATTGGTTATTAATTTATATAAAATGAGTTTTATTTTTTGACGAAAAAAAAATTCCCTAAAAAGGCTTTATTTTATTTGCGTTGAAAAATAACTGTTTTATATGGATTTATTTATTTTATTATCAAAATAACTGGAATAAAATAATTTTGACTGTTATTTACGGTCTCTGCTTGTCATTGCTTATTATTATTTTTGTTATTAGCAATTATTAACTTAATTTGGTTTATTTTTAAACAAATCCACAAAATAAATAAATTTTATTCATTTCTTTCCCTACTCTCAGTTCACAGTGCACAATGGGGCAGAATATGAAATTTGTCTAAGCGTACACACATATTGTTTGCTTACACCAAAATGTAAAAAAAATTTTTCTATGAAAAAAAAATACGTTAAAGGCCTTTTTTGGGCTAAAGTACAAAAAAACACAGTAATTTTGGATTTTTTAAATTGAAAATCGTCTAGTTTTTAACTCAGTAAAGATACAATCTTCAAATTTATCAAAAATATTTATAATTTGGTTCGCTAGCTACGATAACAAATTTGCTGAAAATTGTACCCAATATTTAGAAAAAACTGGACCAGGGTAGCGAAAAATCAAAATCAAAAAAAAAGAATTTCTAGGTGCGAGGTTACCAACTTTGAGACCACATAGCGCCACCCCAGGAGGGTGTATGGCACCCACCTTTAAAACTTAAGCTCAGATACCCCTCTGCTCTGCTCATGACATGTCCATTGGGCTAGCAGTTTATAAATTACTAGATTATTTCTAAAATATTTTGATTCTGCCCCGCTGTGCAGTGGAGACTTTCGCAAAATAAATGGTCATTACTATGAAACTCCTAAACAGCTGGTTGGATTTATCTGAAACTTGGAACGAACTTGGCTTGGCTTGATAGGCCGTGTCTCGACGTTCTTCTAGCTTAAACACTAACGAAGCCTTTAACTTTCTGTAATGTTAATCAATTTAATAAATTTAAAGTAAAGAGTTTTGTTAGAAAATAGAAATAAATAATTTAAAGTTTGCAACGTGGTTTTGTCGTAGGCTAAGATATCTCAGTCACGTCCAGGTCTACATACGAATCGACAAAACGTAAGGTTAACTTAAAGATAACAATATATTTTCAATTTATATACTTTTCTTTATTTACAATAATTTGTTGTAATACGAAAATAAGATTACGATAATCGTCTCACGAGAGATCGACTGATCTGCACTGGATGGATGATTTGCGGGTTAAAATGATAAATAGTTCGTGGATTCGGAGGATAACTAGTTCGGGTGATTCTAGTTCGCGGTACTGGTGTGATACATAGGTTCGTATGATAACTAGTTAACAGGTTTAGGTGATACTAGGTGATACTGGTTCGTATAATTACTAGTTCGCAGGTTCAGGTGATACTAGTTTGGAGTACTGGTTCGATACACAGGTTCGGACGATAACTAGTTCGAATACAATTCCATTAATATTAGTGCTGGAGTACAGGATTGTTCAGCCGATTCGGGTTATTTGCAGATTCAGGAACATCGGATTTCTTAGCCTAGGTTCGTAAATACTTAAACTAGACTCTACAATACTACAAAAATTTCTTAGGGAACAGCCAGACCACCAAAGACGCTGTGGGAACAGTCAGCCTAAGACGCTGTGGGTAAAGCCAATCGAGGTTACTGTGGGAAAAGTCAAGCGAAATCCCTTTCGCAACATTTAGTCCAAATACCGCTGTGGGAACAGTCAGCCGAAGCCACTGTGTTAATTTTTCATACGTGATTAAAGTCAGATATATTACAACAAATCAACTGGTTTACCAAACTAAACTAGTCGGCTCTTCTATTATACGAGTGCAAGTATAATGTTCGAGTCTTACATGATGTTACGAATGCCTCTCTTGGAGGGGTTGCAACATACAGGTTGACATCCAGCCCTTGCTACTTACATTTATTTTAACATTTTAACTGAATGAAAATTATAATAACATTTTAGTTGTTGTACACCTTTTTCATCATGGTTAGTTTATACGGCAGTTAGTGGATATATTTATACGGCATGTTATTGTTTTGTTACATTTTGCAAATAAAACAACATATCGAAAATATATATGTGGGTATAATTATTACCTCGTTAAAAGATTTAAGTTCGTTTTTAATTTAAAATTATATGTAGAACTAGAAAAAATTGTTTATTATCTGCATTCATTAAGCCACATTTTATTTCTTTGGTAATAATTCATTTTTGAAATTGACCAGAAACGATCAGTTTTTTTTATATTACCTTCATTCAACTCGTTTAACTTTAACTTTCACAACATATTTGGAAAGACAATCCGATGTGTATAACACCAAATATTTGGTATTTGGTACATGTACCCTCACTGCAAAAGAGGCCTAAAGTGGCGTGTCCATAAATGTGATCAAACGTGCAAATTTTCTTAAAATTTTGGGAGAATAAAGTTTTTTACTATAAAATATTTTCTCAAATTTAATGTTTTGACGCTATCACTAAGATGTGACTTATAAAGCCTAACTCCTCCTCCACTACAAATATTAAAATTCTCAGCCAAATCAGGTATTTTACAACCTGGAAGGTCTATTACCATATATTTTGCGAAAGTCCCCACTTCGCGTGTTCAATTTTCTTTCATAGGGATTAAAACAGTGTATTTCTTTTGTTCTTAATGCTATACGTAGTTCAGGGAACCTAAAATTTTATAATCCTGCTTCTTTATGATGATCGCCAAAACGAGTTTATACAGTACGATCTAAAAGACAGGCATGTACTTCGTTTACCAGTCCAAGCCTGTTATTTGTTTGGTGCAGTGTTAAGAGCGATGAAGTTCTTTTTGTTCATCTTTTTTTTTAAATTTTCGCTTTATTTGTAAACCTTTTTTTAAAGCAGTTGTTAACTAATTGGCGAACAGTCAAAAGTCATAAGAGTTTGATATTTAATATCACAGTGATATTTTGTGTTTGTGTTGACATTGACAGCTCATGTGTTAGAGTTAATAATTTGATTAATTAATGCCTTTAATTCATTTTATATGCAGAAAGTAATTAATTTTCAATATAGAAAAAATAAATCATTTAATTATTCTGTAGATGGGAGTAGTAATCGATATCTCATAAACTATCGATCATATAATTTCAAATTTATGTTCGTTGTCAAGGTGACATTTCTCACTAAAAAAGAGGAGCAAAAGATCGACCATAAAACGATTTTAAACCATATGCACAAAGTTGAATTCAAAAAGAAGATTGATGTGTGGCTGCCACATCAGTTAACACCGAAAAACATTATGAATCGATTTTCCGTCTGCGAAGCCTTGTCCAAATGGAATGAAATCGACACATTTCTTAAACGGATGGTCACTGGGGATGAGAAATAGCTCAAATATAGCAATATTGTTTTTTCCTTTATCAAAGAAAAATTGTAAAATGTAGCGAGTTTTCGATTTGATGACTTCTAATATTTAACACCCTGTAACACATGTCACACATGAATGGACCAAAACAAAAAAACAGTAAAATAATTTTTTTTAGTGTAAAATATCACCTTGACAACGGACATAAACTTGAAATTTTTTGATCGAAAGTTTACGAGATATCGATCACTACAGCCATTTACCGAACATATAATAGATTTTTCCCCAACCTATTATATTCGAAAATATCTTACAATAAACAAGTTGTAACCTTGAGTTGATGGCTTCTGGTTGCTAAAGTGTCAATAATGAGTTAGTCGATAATAGACACAGCATAATTGAAATTGTATCGATTTAGGATGTATTGTTTGATCAACCTTTGTAGATATTTTGTGAACTTAATTTTGATTAGTAAAAAATCAAATTTTGTTTTTCTTTTTAAATACTAGCCGAATTATGTTTAGACGTAATTTTACACATTGTCTTGTATGTATGTTTAATTATTATTTCAAAACGTTTCTTACAGTATGATAAAATTATTTTTTTCTTTTGTATTTCATATTATTAATTTCCTTTTTTTCAGGTAGTCTTGCAAAAAAGTACAAAATAATTATTGGAAAATTGTGTTTCCTGAAAGGATTGCAGATTCCTTATTCTGATTTTTACTCTATTTTATTGTCAGCATTTAACCGAACAAATTTATAATAATTAATTATATTTATTCGCTTACCTTCACAAAACTAAAAGATGTTAGATGACAATAGCTTCCGCAACTAATTACAAATTATTGCATTTATAATTGTTTTATTTCTTAATTATTTATAGACGCATACCAACAAATGCTATTAACTTTTCAATTTTTATACACCAGTAATCCCACAGAATATCTTTTATTAGTAGCCGCAGAGCAATAAATTATTTTGTGGTAGACTACTTTATTCCACAAAAGCTAACAATTGCAATCAAACAATCTTTGGATCTATTAGATTATGCAAATTATTTTTAACAAAATATTTTATGCAGACACGTACACAGCCATATACAAACTGAGACAAATACCTACAGATAAAAATATTTGCTACACAAAGCACAACTACAGACACATACATCTCTTGTGTCACTACAAATTTTAAACGTTTCCAGCTGCAAGAATGATAAATAAATTCTGTAATATAAATTTTTTTTGCTTGATTATTTTTCTTCTGATAAAAGTTTTAAACGGAAGAAAAAAAGTTATTCAAAGAAATGTTCATAATAAAAAATGGAATTGCGTTGTTGGAGGTGTACGGCAAATGTATAGTGAGGGAGAAATATTTTTGTTATTTCGCATACGAAGAAATTTATTTCGTCATTTATTTTCAAGTTTTAAATATTTTAAAGATGTTTTAATTAAAAAAAACTGTATTAATTGTATCAAGAGAATTTATTAGTTTTAAGTGAATTTATTCGTTTTTGTTCTTTTTAGTGCACTCGTATACGGTTATAAATTATTCTTTCTTAAAGTGATGAATTAAACAGCCATTAGACTGAATGTCACAGATGCATGGTACCATAGGTTATGTGGTCATGCCATTATTCTAAGAACCACGACTTTCATTCCCAGACTTATAGACTACTGCACCCCAAGGCATTTCTTCGCGACAACAAGCTTTAACTTTGACCTGAAGGAGGGTCCTGCACCTCCACTTGGTTCACTCTGTAACGTTCTACAAGCGGAAGTATCTGCTATTAAAAAAGCCGCAAACTGACTAAGATACCACAAATTATCTAATAGGAAAGCTGCTATTCTCTCTTTAATAGGTCATCCTTAAATGCTACGGCGGAAGATTCAACAGTTACCCTTAAATGGGTGCGGGGACTTGGGACTATCGTAGACAACTGTGTTGCTGATGAACTGGAGAAAAGGTAACTCTGCTGCACGATGACGCCATTGACGTCTATTGTGGCATTTCCCTTTCTGCTTATGGTTGGGCATATCGGATAAACCGATTAAAATCTTGCCCAGGCCAGATGGTCCAACGAGTCGACTTGTCAAACAGCGAGGACTATGTGGCCTCTACTGGATCAGAAAAGAACATCCTGTCTATTTAGGCTGCCGAAAATACAACTACTTGACTTGATATCAACGGTCACTGGGCACTGCCTATTTGCAACTCATGAAAGAAGAATGGGTCTCCTTTATAACGACTTCTGTAGAAGTTGTTAAGTTGCCATTGTCCTGCGTTAGAATACCAACGCGTCTAGCACTTTGGACAACGGTGCTTCATAAACCTCTCTTGTATTTCGCTGTTGGAACCGAGTAGGATCAACTCCTTTCAGAGCAGCTGTGGATGGTTTTCCAACCCGCTCCCACTTGGCAAGGCATAGATACTCCTGTCGATACCTGTCGATATCTGTCGATACCTGTCGCAGCCAACCTGCCCTCCATTTCTATAGTCTATATCTGTGTAATTCTGTTTTAAATTTTACCAATGCTTTCTTTCTTTTCTACTTCTTTCCTTCCATCTCCTTTTTTCCTTTCTTCTTCTTGCAGGTAACACAAAGTGACCACGATCTGCACCCAAGTGAGCTGCACTGAAGCTGCCTGCCTTAATCTAACCTAACCTAACCTAACCTAAAGTAATGAATTAAGTATATTAGTAACATCTAGCTCGTCAGCTAGGCCGCAAATATA